>OX596233.1:8957500-9359073 GCA_951394345.1 Salicornia ramosissima
AAACAGTGGCAAATCGCGAGTCGTGACATGTGCTCGCGACCAGTGAAAACAAACCAAAGTTGCCAAAATGGACAGAAGCAAGTCGCGACTCGCGACTCGCGAGAAGGTCTCGCGACTCGCGAACCTGTTGGTTCGTGTTCGCTTCTGTTCGGTTTCTTCCCGTTGCGTTGTGTCGTTTGGGATATAATATAACTTATGATCAGAGTTGAGAAGATAGAAGTTACATTCATAATCTCTTAATCTACTCTTGCAAAAACCTAAGTGTTTTCTCCTTTGTTACAAAAGATTGACATCAAACTTGTTCTCATTGGTGATATTTGAAACTAGGCTCGATTATCACTGTTCTTGTTGTATCTCGTTAACGAATTCCTTGTAACCCGGCCTAAGAATTGGGTAGGAATATTGTTTTCGGGAAAGTGTTCTTCGTACACGCCTCGAGAATTTGCTCATACTATTACCCATTATACATAAAATCTCCAACAGTCCCCAACGCTCCATTTTTACTTTATTCCTCCAATCCCACTTATTATTTACCTATATAATACAACTCTCAAGTGATAAAATCCAATTGTAGCAAGTATGATAATATTAAGTTTTGGATAAGTGCAACCCAACTGATATAGGCTCGGTCACTCCGATCCCATTTAACCCGGACCTGGCACGGTCCACCTTTTTCTAGAAGATTACAAAGGTATAAATTGAAGGGTAGAGGGGAACAAGTGAACAACTACTGATCTGCTCCCAGGATTATTAATGTTGCAACTTACAAATGTCATAATCAGGCTTATGTACTCCTACAATCACAATTCATTATGAATATTGATTTAGAATATAAATGTATATAATTCATAATTATGCAAAGTGAATTAGCGATTTACGTCGTTAAATGTTGAGGAAAGTATAGCAGAAATGGTGGCAAATCGCAAGTCGTGACGAATGCTCGCGACCACGCGAAAACAGACCAAAGTGCCAAAAGAGACAAAAAAATTTCGCGACCTTGTTGGTTCGTGTCAGTTTTGCTCAGTTTTTTCCCGTTGCGTTGTGTCGTTTCGGGTTAACTTCTTTACGTATGATATGTTATTATATGACTTATCATCAGAAGTGAGAGACACACAAGAAGTTACATTCATTTTTATCTCTCTTAAAATGATCTTGCAAAAACCTAAGAATCTTTGTCCATTGTTCCATATGATTTACATCAAACTTGTTCTCATTAGTGATAGTTGAATCTAGGCTTAATTATCACTGTTTTTTCTTGTTGTATCTCGTCAACAAATTCCTTGCAACCCGGCCTAAGAAATTGAGTAGGAATATTGTTTTCGGAAAAGTGTTCCCGTACACGCCTCGAGAGTTTTGTCCATACTATATATTACCCATAATTCAGAAATTCTCCAACAATAATTACATTCACAACTTATTATAATGGATAATTTGTCTAAAACCACCTTATAAAACAGTTTTTTTGTCAAAAACCACCTTATAAATTTTTTTTTGCGGAAAGAAACCAATACTAAAATATTTTTTGTCAAAGAAAACCAAATTGCACTAATTAGGGTTTGACCTTAGATTAATTAACTTTGACTTTGATTATGTATAATTATTATGCATAATTAAACCTTAAACTTTAATATACCTTAATTAAACCTTAAAACTTTAAAACTAAATAATTAAAAATAAAAAAATCCTTCCCCTATCCCCACCAACCCCCTCCCCGGCAGCCTTATCCCTGGCGCAACCCCTCCCCGGCAGTCCCCTTCCCCGGCTAAGCCCCCTTCCCCCACCCCGAAACTCCCAAACACAAATCCCTAAGCTACCCCCAGCCCAAAACCCTCCCCTTGCCCACCTCAGCCACCCCCACCCCGAAACTCCCAAACACAAATCCCTAAGCTACCCCCACCCCCAAAACCCTCCCCTCGCCCACCTCAACCACCCTCACCACCTCCGACGAGCCTCCCCACCCAACCCCCCACCCCACCCTCCACCCCCCGCGCCCTTACCGCACCCGCCCCTGCTGCATCACGGCCACCACCCATTCTTGATTTTTGATTTTTTTTTTCAGTTTTTCTTTTTTTTTTAAAAAAAAAAAATCTTAATATATTGTGAATAATTGTTTTAATTAAAATTAGTTTAGGTTATTACTAATTGGAAGAGCAATGCCTTTAATTGTAGTCAAATCTTAGATTAGTGCAATTTGGTTTTCTTTGACAAAAAATTTTTTGGTTTTGGTTTCTTTTAACAAAAAAATTTTATAAGGTAGTTTTTGACAAAAAAACCTATTTTAAAAGGTGATTTTAGACAAATTATCCTATTATAATAAAGTGTTCACAAAAAATACAATCATACTCAAAGATTAGAAATTACGATTGAAGTATTGACGATGTTGTATACTTTGTCAATTAGCCTTTACAAGTAACCAATTTTTATTTTTTTTTCTTTAACGAAAAATTAAAACAACAATTCAAACAACAATTGGTGAAAATTGAGAGAAAATGAATTCTATTTCCTACAACCAAAAAAATTAAATACATTAAAAAACACTCCTACTTTTTACAAACAAAAACTCAAACGACAAAAAAATCCACCTTCGTCAGTTTCCTCCTTGCCTGATATAGTGATGATACATCCATTATTCTCATCACCTTATCACTACGGCACGTCATGTGGTAGGAATGGTTTGCAAACTCAACACCTCATAGATTGTCTAAGTGGTGTGGTTGTGCTTGTTTTAGATCAGTTAGTTGACTCTATATCTCATGTGTTTACTCTCTTTCTAGCCAAGAAATGTCCGGTGGATCTAAGTGAGTATAATGCTAATGCTCTTCTCACCCCTCTTGTATAATGCTAATGCTAATGTCTAGCAGGGAAATATATTTTTTTAACACAACTAACTATATAAATTCAAATTCAAACAATGTTGACTTCATTTTTAGGATTTTGGAAGTTTTTTTATTTCAAAAATATTTTTTGGCAATCTGTTTAAATTAATATTACACTAAAAGAAAAGGTGGGGAGGGAGTGGGGGGGGGGGGGGGACGTGTCACTTCCGACTATTAATTCGGTAGTATAGTATAGATTTAATCAGCATTTGGTACACGCGATGTGCGCATGTATAATTTTATAATGTGTTTTAAAAGGAATGTAAAATTTTGATTATAGAATACATAGTAGTTTAAAAACTATTAATTTAATAATTCGATCATGAATAGTGTCATTTTTTTGTTATAATTGAGTGACATATAAATGACAATGATTGTAATTTTTTTATGAGAATTAATGTTAATGAACATCGACATTTTGGTCACTATTTATTATTTTGGAAAATTAAACAATAACAATGATTTAAATTGATTGAGAAATTAATTGTATAATTTCCTTTAAAAAAATACAAGTACCTTCTAAAATTTGCATTAATGTGTGTCGAATCTATTGTGTTACTTTGATTAATTTAGGAATATGATGTTTTAGAAAATAATTTACTAAAGGGTAAAAATGTAATATCATTCGGGACACAATTGCTCCCCCTTACCTTATACTCGAACACTCCGTAGATGTTATAATATAAAGATATTTATATTTTTTAATTTTATTTGTTTTATTTTTAATTGCAAAAACCATTGCCATATAATATTTCGCATAATTTTGAAAAAATTGTTGCCAGAAAATTTTATTGAAAAACCGTCACCAAAAAAAGTAACTAAAACAGTTGCCGTAAAAGTATTCCAAAAAAAGCATGGAAATGCATAATCGGAACATGTCTTCCCAAAAAGTTGTGAAAATCATTGCTACCAAAGTAATATATATATATATATATATATATATATATATATGTATTGTTTCGGACAGGTCTGACAGTAAATTTATTGTCAGACCAGTCCTACTCAATCTGGACAAATATGGATAAATTTGGACAAACCTGGACAAATCTAAACAAACATGGATAAATCTGGACACACCTGGACAAACCTGGACAAATCTAGACAAACATGGACAAATCTGGATAAATTTGGACACACCTGGACAAACATGGACAAAGCTGGACAAATATGGATAAATCTGGACACACCTGGACAAACCTGGACTAATGTTGACAAACCTGGACAAATGTGAACAAACCTGGACAAATATGGACAAACCTGGACAAATCTAGACAAACCTGGACACATATATGCTTAGACATTAACTTATTTGGTTAAACCTGGACACACATATGCTTACACATGGACTTATTTGCTTAAACTTGGACTTTTTTTATTAAACCTGGAACACTAAGTCACTAAGGCACTAACCTGGAACTGGAACACTAACTGGAACACTAATTTCCTTCAATTCTTCTAATTTCGTCCTAATTGCTAAAGGTTTGGTGAAATGTGCCGATTTTGGGTTTTTTTTTTTCTGGATCTTACTCTCTTGCTTGTCAATGGTGCCATTTTTGCTGCTTAGGTTCTGGTTTTCATCACCATCACCATTAACTGGATACTTGATTCTCCTTTAATCAACTTGGGTATTTGTTTCTACTTCAATCAATCTGAAAATTGGGTCTTCATCACCATTAACTGGGTAATCAATCAACATATCAATTACCTTCTGCTTCTCCTTGTGCAATGTGCCTAGTTTGGGAAGCCGTCTGACCAAATGTTTTGATCAGACGGTCTGACCCAATACTCTCTCTCTCTCTCTCACACACACACACACATATATATAGGGTCAGGATCATGTGAGAAAGGTTCTTTAGGTGAGAAAGCTTGTTTATATGAGAAAAAATATTGAGCATTGATTTATTTTGATCTAAAGGCTAAGATTTAATGGATTTTTTAATTGAAAACAATTATAAAAAAAAACCTAAAATTTCTCCCCTCCCTTCCTTATAATAAGTAGGATTAGGAATTTTTATTTTCTTATTTTTTTTCTTTATTTACATTCTAAAAAAACAGTTTTTTTAAAATATCAATTTTATGGATATTTTTCTAGATATGTTGTATTTAAAAAAAAAAGATTCGAGCGTAATTTAGAGTATGACTAATGAAATTTAGAACATAGTTCCTAAAATTTAGAATATGGCTATAAACTTTGGAGCATATACATATATAACTCAATATTCAATTAAAAAATAGAAATTTATATTTTTTATTTAAAAAAATTATAATTTTAAGGCTTAATTTTTTTAAAAAGTTACGTTATTAAAAAAATCATAATTTTAAGGCTTAATTTTTTAAAAAAGTTGTAATTTGCTATTTTTTTTTAATAAATATTTCAAGCTCATAAAATAATCAACATTAGAATATGATGACTTTGTAACATGGTTTTTTAAATTTAGAACATGGTGTATAAAAATTAGAAAAAAGCTTATAAAATTATGAACATGTCGTAAAAATTTTAGAACATGACTCATAAAATTTGGAGCATATTAAGATGTACTTCCGAACAAAAAAAATGAAGTAGAATTTTAGATTAAAAAAATGGATTTTATATATAAAAAATAGATTTTTTTTTAAAAAAAATCAAGAAAAAAACTTAACAGATTTTTTTTATAAAAAAAAATTATTAAAAAGCATATTTTTAAAAAAAATATATATGATTTTTTAAAAAAAAAACTTAACATTTTTTTTTAAAAAAAAAACAGATTTTTTAATCAAAAAATTAGAAATTTATAAATCAAATTAAATTACCAATTTGCCCTTACTAAAAAAATAAAGATCAAACATCAACCCTTAGATCTAAAATTGTCAACGGTGCAGATGTTTTCTCACATAAAAACATTTCTCACCTAATGTAATAACCCGGAATTTTGGGCCAGAAAATTTCGCGGTTATTAATGTGTTTTCCCTAGAATTTTATCTCATAACCGGCAGCTCATGAAGTAAAACCGGCAGCATAGAACCGGCAGCTTGTGAAGTAGAACCAGCAGCATGTGAAGTGGAACCGGCAGCTTGTGAAGTAAAGCCGGTAGCATAGAACCGGCAGCTTGTGAAGTCCAAGACCGGCAGTTTATGAAGTTCAAACCGGCAGCTGTGAGGCCTCACCTTCAAAACTGGCAGCCTACTTTAAAACTGGCGGCTTCATCTTGAATTCTCAATTGGGCCAAGGACCCATTTCCCTCCCTTGTTAGGCCTTAGCCGGTCCTTCCTTTTATTTGGGCCAAGTTTGTTTATTTTAATTAATTAAATATTAGTTAATATTTTTGGATAACTAAATAATTTAATTAATTTAAAATCATTTTTTTTTTTAACTCATTCAAAAGTTTGTTGTTGACCCAACAAACTCTTTCCCCCTCTTTCTCTATGTACACGGCAGCCCTAGGGCTTCACTTGGGGCTTGCTTGTTTTTATTTTCTTTATATAGGACCCCTTGTATTATTTTGGGTCCTATTGTTAATTGCTCCATAAACCCTAAAGTTTTCTCCATCTTTCTCCCCTCTCATATAGCCGTGAACCTCCATTGTTACCTTGGAATTTTTGCGATTTAAGGTAACTTCGCTTTTCCATTTAATTTAAGGGTAGCAAATCACATAGTAAAATAGGAATTAATCATGAAAATTGTAGGAAATTTAATCTTGATTTATTCAAAATTGTCGAGTGTGTTTACATGATTTTCATGAGTTGTTTCTTGTATTTTCTTGAGTATTTTCATGGCATGATAATCTATGTAGCTTGTTTTTGAATCTTGAATGTATTTTGTGAAATTTTGCAGTTCTTGAAACATTTGGCCTTCTGGATGTTGTGCGTGTATTTGTGATATTATGGAAGCTTTAATCTTGTTGTTGTTCTTTTCTTGTTTTGGGTCACAAAATATTTGCTAGTTGAAGATCATGGAATCCTTATTAGGGTATTGTCATGCGTAGGATTAAAGCATAGTAGGCATGGAAGTTACTGGACTTTGATGATTAATTTAATGGCAAATTACGAAACTTTGTATAACCTTATTTTGACTCAATTAATCTTAGAGTTTGCTGTATTATACAATTCATATGCAAGCTTATGAAAGCTTGTGCCATGCGTGTATTTAGTAAACTAAATCATGTCGTTTGACTTTGTTATATGTTTAGTTGATGTTGAAGCAGGGGTTTTTATTTACTTTTATGCTTAGATTGTAGATCATGCGCAAGATCATATAATCAAGATGGGATTTTTATTTGACTTCTTTAATTAATTACTTGCCAACCCATGAATCCTTGCTAACCTCTTGCTTTGACTATTGAACATGCAGTGGACCTCTAATTATTGTTATATTTTCATGTATGTCGTATGTGTTGTGATGATTAAAGGCATGACTTAATCTTGATTCTTGAATTTGATCTTGTTAATTGGTTAAAGTATGATTTGTAGGATATTTGTTTACTTAATTTAATTATTTGATGTAGATTAAATTATATGAATTAGTTAAATAATGTTGGTTAAATTATGGAAGGTGTCGAGTGGGTAAAAATAAGAAAGATAGAATTTTTGTTCTTATTTTGGTAATTTTAGTAATTATATAGATTAATTAAATTGATTTAAGAAATTAATTAATTATTTGATGTCAATCTAAATTGCCGTGTAGAATGATTGGAAGTAGTCCATTTTAATTAATTTGAATTATTATTTTAGGGATAATTAATAATAAAAGTTACGGACAAAATAATTATTAGGGATAAGTTGTAAAGTGTAGGGATAAAAAGGGGTAATATTGGTAATGTGTTCATTAGGGCCGAAATATTGCTATAATATTAATATAATTACATTGTATTGGATAATGTTACAAAATTAATATATAACATTAAGGTTAGTATCCGAAAGGATAGGATTATAAGTGTATGTATATTTTAAGGATAGCATATTATAAGAATTGAAGTTGCATAAGATATTATTAGGGATAAGAAAGGAAACAGAGTAATAGCTATACATGTCATGTTTCGGTCTCTGGCTAGGAAAGACTTGGTATTTAAGGTGGCCAATACACGTGCCGCACCTCTCTTTCCTGGGACTCCGAACATTTCATTTCCTATTACGGTCACCTAGTATTATCCTAATATATGATATGATTAAATTAAATGAAGATATAAGATACAATACGGACGCCCACCTGATGATACACGAGTCGTTAGTGGGATAAGTCAAAACCACTGCTCAATGGGACGAACACACGAGTTCCCCCGAGTAGTTTTGGATCTTAGGACATGTAGTCGTCTGGTGGTGGTACACGAGCCGCTACTAGGAGTTATGGCCATAGCTTAGGCTTAGTGGTGAAACACGGGATCCGCTACGGGTTGAGTACACGAGCTCCTCCCGGCATGTTCTAGGAAGTTATGGTGAAACACGAGATCCATAATGAGTTATAGTGACCGGTCCAACAAAGATGTTATATTATTGATTATACGATTGATATGTTAAGATGAAATCATAAGGTGAAGATTAAGATGATTTCAAAGATGATAAGATAAGTTATGATCGTATATGATATGATATGTTAAGAACATGATAAGATATGATTACGACAAGAAAAGAATGATGATATGATAAGATATGAATTATGATATGATAAGATTAAGATATTGTAATGATGATGATAAATTAATGATATAAATTAAGAAGGGATAAGTATAGGTTAAAGATTGGGATAATTCAAGATGTATAGTATAAAGTATAAGTTTAGCATAATGTAAGTCTTCCGCTGTGTATTTCTGTATTTATGAGTATGCATGTGTATGTATAATTATACGGATGTTGTATGTATTTGGTATGTTTCTAACCGTACTTGCAGGGTTGGTTATACGTATTTTATACGTAGTTATACGTATTCTAACCGTATTTCTGCAGGGGTATTTATACGTATTTTTAAACGTATCTTTATACGTATTTTTATATGTATTTGTATACGTATTTGTATACGTACTTTTATACGTAATATTATACGTACGTTTTTATGGAATTTGTGTATCTTGTGTAAAGCATGTATTAATTCTTTTACAGTTTTTATGATATTTTTCTATGATATTATGTGTTTGGTGGTCCCTCGATTAAATGGGACAGCCTAGTTACTCGCCACTGACGGTGGACCCCCCCCTCAGTTTCAGGTGATGTTGCAGCAGATTAGAGCGGGCTTCGCCGGATGGGCTTGAGTGTTTAGGCCTTTATTCTTAAGTTTCTAGTATTTTCCAGAACAATTTAGCATTTATTAGTTTATTATATGATCCCGGCATGTTGGGACAGTATTTCCAGACATTTGATGTAATAACAATTAGTGGTTTACTATGGATTCTAGCAGCTATAATTAATAAAAGTTAATTCTTTCATTTATAATGTTGATTTATTGTTTAATTAGATTAAGTAATGATCCGAATGTCGATTTCCCTTCGTAAATCGACAAGCTTAAAAGTTGGGTCGTTACACCTAAAGCACCCTTTCTCACACGATCATATTCCTATATATATATATATATATATACATTATAAATATGTGAATGGCAAGTTGCTATTCATTTTGAATAGTGCTTGCATCCAACGGTTTAGCTTCCCTTGCTGATGTCATCTACAACTGTAGCACAAAACTATCAGATCCAACGGTTGTAAGTGAAACCCTAATTGTTCTTCCCTTTTCCCTTGCTTCCTCTACCGTTCTTTCTCTTCCTCTTTCCTTTGCTCACTTTATGCCTGTCAAATTAAAGCACCATTGTAGGCACCTTGTCAAATTCCCTGTCACTATATATATATCTATACATTATAAATATGTGCATGCCAACTTGCTATTCATTTTGAATAGTAATCGAATCCAAGGGTTGTTATCTCTTTGATGATGTCACAAACAACTATTCCACCATTTGCTTCATCCAATGGCTGAAATTGAAACCTTGAATGTATATATACATTCGAAACCCTAATTGCTTACCATTTCTGCTCTATTTCGTCTAGCCGTTTTTTTGTGCTTCTCTTTCATCATCTTCAGCACCTTCATTCTCCACCGTCGCCTTTGAAGCCTCGCCTCGTTTCCTCTTTTCGCCGTCGAGACTGGTAGACGTTGCGGCGCCGTGCTGATGAGGCATTACATTTGAGTACCGCATCCTCCATTAGAGCATAATCGAGGTAAGGCTGTCCATAGTAACCTTCACTCAACTTTTTGGATTTTGAATTCTAGGGTTTTAGGTTTCACGGTGTTTTTTGGGTCTACTCATTTTTGTTCTTAGTGCTTGTTCGATTGTTTCACTGTTCTTAATACTTAGGGTTTCGAATTTTTTGGGTTCAGTTATTTCTCTTTTCTTTCCCAGTTTTCTTAGTTTTTAGGGTTTTGAATTTTTAGATGGTCTAACAGAGCTGCTGCCCCTGCAACCGCCTCGACAAACCATCGGTGCGTCCTCCGCCGTGCAAGATACCGCAAGTGGATAGCCGACAGTCTTCTACTCTGCTGTAAGATGAATTATTAGTTTTTTTTGTCATTATATGCCGTTAGGTGAACTCTTGTAGTCTTGTTATGTTTTTTCCCAGCTATTTCAGTAGTTAGGGTTTGGAGCCTTTCCCTGTTCGACCTTGGGGATTGATTCAATTTTTTAGGGATTATCAGGAATTGTAAAAAAAAAAATTGAGTTCAATGTATTTTTTTTCATAGATTATCAAGAATTACCATGGATATTTGTTGAGGAATTATCAGGGATATGTGTTGAGGGATTGATTCACTTTTGAGGGATTATTAGGAATTGTAAAAAAAAAAAAAAAAAAAAAAAAAAAAAAAAAAAAAAAAAACCGGATTCAATGTATTTTTTTCAGAGATTATCAAGAATTACCAGGGATATTTGTTGAGGAATATCAAGGATATGTGTTGAGGGTTTATCACGGTTATAAGGGATCCTCCTTGATTTGATGCAGTATTTTAAGGGTTTTGTGTGATTTAACTACATTTTATTCATTTTTTATAAGGGTTCTGTGTGATTTAATTGCATTTCATTCATTTTTTATTTAATTTTGGTTACTATTTAATGTCGACAGCTCTTTTTGAGGGATTATCAAGAATTGTTAGAAAAAATCGACCTTGGTGCATTTAGTGAGAGATTATCAAGAATTATCTAGGATTTTTATTGAGGAATTAGGTGGGATTTTTGATGAAGAATTAATAGTGATATTTGTTGAGGATTAACCAGGGATATTTGTGAGGAATTATCAGGGATTGTTCTTAATTTGATCCATATTTTAATGGTGCTATGTTGATTGCTATTTTTTAGGGATTATCAAGAATTATCAGGGATATTTGTTGAGGGATTAGCAAGGATATTTGTGACGAATTTTAAGGGATTTGCCTTCATTAGATGCAAAATTTAAAGGGTTCTTTTCGGAATTTTATTAAACTAATAGTACTATAAAACACTACTTCAATTGTTTATTAATACCATTTTCTAGATTGAGTTGAATATTATTATGGGTGATAATCAATTGCTTTTTTTTGTAGGTTTTATTTATTGCTCTGATTGGGTTCAGTCAAATTCATCACATCTTTTGAATGAGGTGTATCGTAAAAGTGAAAAGAGGGAGAACAAAACCTCATTAATTTATGAATGAGGCAGGGAGAGGTTTGGAAGTTTTGCATAGGACAGTTTTGCCCCTCTCCCTTGATGACCTCTGGTCATCTCTAGCCAATGATTTCACTGACCAACATTAAAACGGTCCCGAGAATTTTCGGAACTCAATTTTTCTATTGTCTCTCCTTTTTTGTTTACTTCAAGATATGGTCTTGTGTTTTTTATGGCCATGATATGGTATTTGTCTTTCACCTTGTTAACCCTACAACAACAAACCCAAAAATAAAACACAGATTGAGGCTATGATGAGCTCTGCTATTCAAAGTGCTCACTTCTAATTTGGTTTTTCGGAGCATTTTTAAGGTGGGTATGCACCATTTGGCTTTGGCAGGCAACTGTTATACCATTACTCTAGCTGTTGGCTAGAAAGGACCCGATCGTGTGTTACTCTTGGACATTAGGTAGGCATTGTTCTGTAATTCAAGGTGTGTTTTGTATATGGAAAATGGAAGTGCTGGACTTTGTGGTTTCAGTTGCATTGCCGCCACGGTAGAATTATCCCACCTTGAATGCGCCACCAAAGTATGTTGACGAGGTGCATGCCTGAGCCTCCCTTTGATCTGGAAAAGAAAAGAAAATGTGCGAAAATTTATGGGTTGATCTATATTGTTTTGGTGGGGCAATCTAAGAGTTACCAAAGATTCAACTATACCTTCACAATTACATGTTGTGAATTTAGTCATTTAGGCAACCCATTTGTGCTTGTTAATTTTATAATTTACTAGGATATATCTTGCTTGATAGTATTTGAAATTATTGACATATAATATGTTTTTTTATCCATTCTCTTGAATTTGGTTGCTAAAATTTTTAAGAATGCCCAAGCTAATATGGTCTTTTGGGAATTTTGACGTTATTGTGATTATGTTGGTTTTATGTTTTTGAACAGTATTCTTAGTTGAATTTGATGCAAATGGCATTAAGGGTATTTCAGGTATGCATTTCAATGTATTTGCTTTGGAGTTTTAATTGCATGGTACATGGTAATGCTTGAAAAACTGATAATTTGTATATTGAATCCTTGAAGCTAAACTTTCTTCATGTTTTTTGGCAAAAAATCTAGAATGACATATTTCTCTAGGGCTTATCGAGATTAGGAATGGGCCGTTCATGATTTGCTTTGTATTGACCCTTGAAATGATGAGGGTTAATTCCGATCATTCAACAGATTTTGATATCGGCTTATTGCCTATGTGATTTGCTTTGTTAATGTTTTTATAATTCTTTTGTTTTTATAAAGATTATATCTTAATATCTTAATATCAATGTACATATTATGGTTAATATGATGTTTCTCTTTAATATTTCATGCACCAAATTATTTTCCTTAAAAGCACCATGGCTACCTGAATACCTCGTCAACACATGACCCGAAAGAGGGACTTGATGTCTTTCTAGAACAAAGCACCATGGCAACAGATTTAAAGTCAACTAAACAAAATACAAATATGAACCCATGCCTTACATATAGTGACCGCTAACTAATTGACTTAAACTCTTCATGTTGATAAATCACTCCTCTATGGCACAATTGATAAAATCCGGACATCCCAGTTTCTCTTCCAGATTCGACCAACTGTGGCACTCAACCGAACAACCTCATGGCTTGGGCAGTGAAAGAAATCAAACTGACTTAGTGGCATAACTTCACGCCTTTTAAATAACGCGTGCATGTCTTACTACACCATGCTACTATGAACTCAGTTATCTCTATTTTATAATTCTATCAGCTCGCTACTACTAATAGAAGCTGATATCTATGCTTTGTATAATATTAATTATGCATATATGTCTTGCTATTGCAGCCCCCCTAAGATCAGACCCTATTGTTGTGGCAGTCCTAGCGCGGGTCAATCTATAAAAACAATACTATGGCTATATGTACCATAGTATTCGGCTTGTATTTTTAAATGCAGTTTACATATGAATGCATCTACGTATTATATTTTAGCCTTTTCCAAAGATCGTTTACTCCTACGACATTGGCCCCTAAAACTCAATAGTCTTCTTGATTGGTTTATCTAGCAAAGCTAATCTTTAAATACACCTTGAAGATTCTTACAAAGTGCATTGGCTAACTGAATATCTCGTAACCGAAGAACCCGTCACCAACGTACCATTGTAGGCACTGCACACATCGCGCGCAGTGCCAACACTAGTATATATATATATATAGAAGTAGGCTCATGTAAGAAATGTAGTTTTGGTGAGAAGGGTGAGAAGCAATCACAACCCTTTGATCACCAAATGAAGGGCTAAGATTAAATTTAATTTTCCGTCCTTATTCCTTTGATAGTTTGAAGTCAATGTATATATGGTATAAAGTCAATGTATTTTTACTCAATGTACTTATAGTGTATGGTGAATGTACCTATAGTTGGTGCTCAATTTACCTCTAGGTTATAGTTGATGTATCTATCTCTTCTCACATTTTTCACCATAAAAAATTTCTCACCGGAACCCAACCCTATATATATATATATATATATATATATATATATATATATATATATATATAATTTAGTCCCTTTTTTCTTTTTTCATGGTACTACACACACATAAATCCAATTCAAAGTTTGAACAACCAAGCATTTTATTCACTTTGTTCCTTTTTTTCCTGCCAAAAACAGGAATAAATCACATTTATAGTTTGAACACTCAAACACATTATTTTTTTTTTCATTTTTTTTAACCTACCAAAGTAACGTTATATATACTTCCTATATATATTTATAAAGCACAAATAAAATTAATTTTAAGCCAAAAAAATTAAAACAAAGAGGATTAGAAACAAGAAATTATATTGAATAAAAGGGGCCTTTCCAAGTGTTGGTGAGGAAGACACTGGAAAAATGTCATATCCATGTTGTTATAATCCAAGAAAGCGTGTGGATGCTGCTTGCTGCACTAAAGGTCAAATATATTTACTTGTGAATCAACTTTGATTTTTTATTTTTTTTATTTATTACATCCGTAACATTTTTTTTGGCAAAGAATAATTGACGTAAAATAGGGAGAAAAAATGTCAAATCATTTGGATTTCAATCTTTTTTTTTCATGATCTATCTTTCAAATTAAATTTATCATTGATAGTTTATTGAATGAGTAATGAATTGAAGTATTGGAGCTACATTTCTAGCTTCTCTTTAGGTATTTGAGCATTAAATTCTCATAACATTTAATAAGCATGACGACTTGATCGAGTTTAACTGCTTTCTCAGTTTTCGTCTCTTGTTCTCACTTAGAATTGAATCTTGAAACGTTTTATAACTAGAGAAAAATCTTCTATGTTATTCTCAATGTTTAAGAAAAATCTTTTATGTACACTGTCAAAATGAGAACAACAACGAGAGAGGAGGAAAGCAAGTAATCAAAACAAAAAGAAGAGTTTTTTTAGAGGATGGAATTGCATTTGCTTAGGCTTTGTTTGATTCACATGAAATTTGCTGATCTGATTTGAACTTATTTTTTCTAATCTGATCTAAATTTATTGTCTGTTTTGATTAAACTTTGACCACGTATATATATGCTAATTCATAAGTAAAAAAATTATCAATTGATATATTATTTTATCAATATTAACGAGTACGTAGTTTTTTAATATGTATTTTTTTTGGGCAAATTTAATATTTAATTTTAATTAATAATATTTTTTTACGGAATTATTAATACTTTAAAAACATCAAATTAAATTATTTAATCTAAGCTGAATCTATTTTTTTGATCTGATCTAAAATAAGCAATAAGGTGTTGAAATATACTGAGCAATTATGTTTTATGCTTATTTGGGTTACTAATTAAGATTCATCATGAAGCAACGCAATTAATCTTTCACATTTTATTTGTTGTTCGTCAAAGATGTTACATCTTCAACTTTAATTTATTGTTTTTGTGTACCTTATTGTTTTTTTTTTTTTTTTAAAAAAGAATTATATGCAAACGGCCTACCATGTGGGATCTATTTTTTTTTTTTTTTTCAAATTCCATTCATAACTCTTTTATCTCGAATTTAAACATAAATTAGTCCTCACTTGCAATTCTTTTACTTATGAAAAGAAAATTTGTTTAGAATTTTCCTTTGAGGAAAAATATGTACTTTAATAATTATATATACAATATTTTTTTATATTGATAAAAAAAAATTATTTATTGTGTAGGCACAAAATATGCATGGCCAGAATTGCTAGGCAAGATTGCAATAGTAGCAAAGCTCTCCATTGAACGTAACTATCCTCATTTGACTGCTGTGGTTATTGAGAGTAAAGAAGCTCACAAATTTGATGTTAATGGCGAAATTTGTTGCAATCGTGTTAAGATATTTAGCAATGGTGGTCTTGTTGTTATGCCATACCCAAGTGTGGGATGAAGGAAATAAATTAGGGTTGTAATAATGTTTGCATGAATTAATAATAATAATGTTATTTTTATGATTGAATAATGAAGTTTGATTTATATTACTTCAAATATCAATGGCATAAAAGTATTATTCTCTTCAATCAATAAGGAACAATACTTCCTTAATCATATGTTATGGTTAGTGAACAATTTGAATTTGGAAAAATTGTAAAGAATAAACCAACATTTGATATGTCTTTCGTAATTAAGTTAACCTTTAAAAAATCCAGAACTAAACTAATAACCATGTTATCATTTAAGCCAAAAATAGGTTGAATGATATTAATAGTGGCGTAAAGCAACAAGTAACTAACAGGTTAAATAATTTTTTTGATAATTATTCTTTACTTAATTAATAACATGGTCAGCTTAATTTTAGATTTTCTAAAAATTAACTTAATTATGGCAAATTGGCTAAAGGTTTGCTTATTCTTGACAATTTTTCCTGAATTTTCAATCTTACAATGCTAATTAGATGAATTGAAGAAATGAAAGTATTGTGAACTGTTAAGAGTATACACATGCATCCTACATTGAAAAATTAAAGAGATCAATGACTAGTATATAAGTTTGGTGGTGGCTACTCATTATATTACCAATTGATTTTATAATGGAACCCTACCAGACTTATGTATGGTCAAACTCTCATCTGGCCTAGGCCAATAAAGGTTCTCATGGTATCACAGCCCATCTAGGTATAGTATAGACAAAATATATAAATTTGTGCTTCCAAATTATTGCATAATGTTCCCCTTTGAACTCATGGCCTGGTGAGTAGGAGTTCATTACTTACAATTTATCCAATGGGTCTTACACACATCCCTTCCAATGTTAATAAAATAGCTAGTTTTTTTTCTACATATTCTTTTAGTTGGTGGATCCACAATATTTTCAATGGCTTATCCAACATAATGGTAGCTTCATGGATTATAAACTTATACATTTCCTTTGTTTTCGACATTTAAATTTCGCAGATCATTTTAGTTATAATATTTAAATATTATTTAGTTTTTTTTTAATCAATCTATCATAACCTATACACTTTTGCACCAATAATTAGTTTTGTGATTGAAAATTAATCAATTGAATATTAATTTTGTGGAACCAATTTATATCAATATGTATTGGTCGTTGATCTGATTAATAAATTTGATCTGAGGTATTACCATTTGGGATCAATTATTAACTAGATCAACTATACGTGACACCAAACATGTTATAGATTTATTTTAACTCGGATGTTTAGCTAGTTAATGTCATGTTCGATTCTATTGTGGTCGGATGCAACTTGAGTTTGGATGACAAATTGTTGGTTTCAAGTTTCAACCTTGGTATATGTTAAGTTTTGGTCGGACACAAGTCGTGTTCAGATACAAAATAATGAGATTAAATTTGTTATTGGTTAAGCTCAATTAATTAAGTCAGATAATAATCAGTTACAAGTCACCTCATCCTTGCAAAATCATTAAATCGGATAGATGCAAATCAGTTTCAATGCCTTTCTGACGATTTTGCAGGTCAGATATATAAGAATTTCCTAGCCCCCAATATAACCCTCCGTCGTCCAAAGGCTCCAACCAAAGGATAAACTAAGGTATTGCCCATTTTTCTATTTTAAAAGGTAAAATAAAACCATATTTATAGTTTTTTTTTTTTTATAAGAAAAGAAAAACCGATTAGTCTCTTTTGAAAGACTAACCACAGACGTCCTTTCAGACAATAAGGGAAAAATTGTAATCTATCAAACGGATGATACCGAAAGGTCATAATCATATTTAAAGATGGCCAACGGGCGGGCTGGGCCGGGCCGGGCCGGGTTGGGTACCGGGCCGGGCCGGGATTGGGTGACCCGGAACCGGCCCGTGGGTGGGGTTGGGCGGGCCGGGCCGGGCTGGGTCAGAAGAGGGTCGACCCATGAACCGGCCCGGCGGGTTGGGGACCGGGCTGGGGACCGGGCTGGGCTGGGCTGGGTTGTGGGTTCGTGGGTTGGGTTCGTGGGTTGGGTTCACGGGTTGGGTTCGCGGGTTGGGTTCACGGGTTGGGTTTGCGGGTTGGGTTCGTGGGTTGGGTTCACGGGTTGTGTGGGTTCGTGGGTTGGGTTCGTGGGTTGGGTTCACGGGTTGGGTTCGCGGGTTGGGTTCACGGGTTGGGTTTGCGGGTTGGGTTCGTGGGTTGGGTTCATGGGTTGGGCCCATTGGGTCAATGGGTCATGGGTTTTAGGGGATTTGGGGGTTTTGTGGGGGGTTTTGTTGGGGTTTAAGAGGGTTTAAGAGGGTTTGGGGGTTTTGAGGGGGTTTGGGTTTTTTTTTTTGGGATTTTTAAATTTGTAAATGTAAATATATAATCATTAGTTGGTGAAAAACATGTTAATTATATATTTAACTTGTTAATTAAAATTCAAACAACTAAATATTATGATTTATTACAAAAGTAAAAACTAATAAATTAATTAATTGATAATTAAGATAATTTAATGGGGGAAGGGGGTTGGGTGGGGGGGGGGGCTTGGACTTACTTTGAAAATTAAAATACATATAAAAACATATATTTTAATTTTGCAAAATAAGATGCCTACGTATCCTTAATTATATTAAGGAATCAAAGCCCACGTAGTTCTTAAACGTACCTCAATGTCGTGGTTCGTGAATCGTCAGTCTTTAGTTTTTGGGGGGCGATTCATCTGAAGTATCTAACACCATCCACGGATCATCTTCATCATCGTCTTCATCGTCCTTCATTCCTTGCGTTCTCTTCTCCGCCTGGGCCCAATCCTTCTTGCAAACGCACATTTCTATGCTATTTGGAGAAAGACGGGATCTTTTTTCGTCTAACACTCTCCTACCTGCACTAAAAGCAGACTCGGAGGCAACAGTTGAAGCTGGAATTGCAAGGACATCCTTTGCAATTCTAGCTAAGATAGGAAATTCATTAAAATGATTTTTCCACCATTTAAGTATGTGGAAATCACTGTTAGTTTCAAATTGATACGATAAATAATCATTAACATTACCACCCGTAGCACCTGCGGATGATGATGATTCTGTTCGTGGTTTCTTCAAAATTGAAGAAACGAAAGGGTCCCACCTGCTTTTGGATTGCCTAGGAACTCCAACCGATTGTGGTTGGTAAATAGATGCGTAGTGATCATAAAGTTGTTCTAAAATATATTTACACTGTAATACATAAGCATAAACATCAAAATTAAATTCTAAACATTGATAATAAAAATTTAATAAATTTGTCAAACCATCAAGTTTGACACCTGGGTCCAATATGGCTGCAATACCATATATGTGAGGAAATTCACCGAAATAGGTGTGCCATTTGACCATCATTCGCGACAAGATGTCGGAAATGTTTTCAATGTCGCCGGCATTTTTAATAGAATTTACAATTTTGATACATTCTAAAATAACTTGGTGAATATTAGGCTCATAAATAAGAGAAAAAATGTTTGTAGCACTGTCAAAAGTGCTAAGAACTTCACAAATAACACTGGCAACGCTCCAGTGATCGTTCGTAATCAATTCATTTTCATTTGTACAAGTTTCATTATATACTGTTGTTAACACATCCTTATACATAAGCGCGTCTTTCAACATTTTATATGTTGAATTCCAACGGGTAGGAGTATCCCAACTCCAAACTCTTTTTCTTAGACCTTTTTCGTCGCACAACTCCTTATACCTACGTTTAACTCGATGAGTAACTCTAAGCCACTTAGTTACATTCCTAATGGGTTCTAACAAAGGTTGTAATTCTTTCATGCCTTCTTGAACACATAAATTAAGAATATGTGCACAACATCGGACATGCAATAACTCACCGTTAAGCAATAAGGGTAACTCAGGATCAGATTTTATGAAATCTACGGCCCTTTTGTTAGCACTTGCGTTGTCTAATGATAAAGAAAAAATTTTGTTAGTAATGTGCCAAGTTCTTAAAACATTTGTAATACGACATTTAATGTTATACCCACTATGACTCTCCTCCATTGATTGAAAAGCAATAATACGTTTTTGTAAATACCAGTTCTCATCAATCCAATGAGCAGTGATACATATAAATGGTTCTCCAATTGTAGAACTCCATGTATCACTAGTCAAACTAAAACGACCGTCATATGTTCGAAACGATTCAATCATATAAGCTCTACGTTCAAAGTATTGTTGTTGAGTTTTACGCTTAAGTGAATTCCTAGGGACTCTTCTATATGCAGGTTGTAAAGCCATTCTATTTAATAATTCATATTCGGGGTCTTCCGCAAAATTAAAAGGTTTTTCCGTATTAATAACATAATCACCTAAGTAACTACACAAATTATCTGTAGTAAAAACAAAAGGCATACCTGCACCGGGCATGTCAGAAGCATACCCGTGTAGCTGAGTTTGGGTGGTTCCATCGCTTGAATCTGCGCCTTCCGGCCCCAATTTATGATCTCGTGAAAGGTGTCGTGCTAATGTTCCGGTTCCATCGCTTTTTTGCCATTTGTATTGTTTGGGGTTTTTTGTCTTATTGACATCCCGACAAACTTTACAAATAGCTATAAATTTATTGCGCTCATTGGTTTCTGTTTTATCGTAGTATGGCCAGACCCATGACCCTTTACGACCAGTGTTGCCCTGGGTCGATGGCCCGGAATCATCTTCACCTTAATTTAAAATTTAAAGTTATCAATATCACATTATTTATTTCTTATAAATCATAATTAATATACATCTTTTTATATTATTATATTTCATATTTATAATCACCCTAATCTATAATCCTATTATTTTTTTATGCGTACTAAACTACTAATTTCCAAGTGTAAATCATAATTGGAAACGAATGCTGACTGGATAGAATCCCAGGTAAGAGAGGTGCGACACAATGGTCAACTTAAATACCAAATCTTGCCTAGACAGATCCCGGGCTTCTGTTTAAGCCAACTAACCAATCAGATTGTAACCTTATGATTAAACTGGAAAGTTCATATATAATTTTAAATCTTAACATATAGTCATATATTAAAATCATTAATCACATTATTCACATATATAATTTGATTTCCTAGCATATATTAAATTCATTATTCATGTATCACATATATAAATTAATAAATATAATATAAATTCTTATTTCCTAATTCCTAGCATATATTAAAAATTTAAAACCATGTATCACATATATAATTATTGAATTATTCTATAAATTCTTATTTCATAACATATATTAAAATCATGTTACATATTCAATTTTTAACATAAAATAGTAAAAATAATAAAATGCATAACATTACCTCGGGGGGTCGGGGAGGAGGAGGGCCCATTGTGGAAGACGAATGCCTCGATTGTTGTGACAAAGGATCCACAAAATCTGCGTCGTTTTCCAAGTTCTGAATAGATTCATCCGTATTTTGATAATCATATTCATTTCCACCACCACCACGACCACCACTACCACTAGCTCCACCATGGCCACCACCTCTTGAAGCCATTTTTTTCTTTGAATATATTAATGTAAATGTAAGTTTTTTTTAGAATTAAGAATTAAGAAAATAGTAGAAGTTTTTTTATTTAAAATTGTACAAAAACTAAACAAGATAAATAGATAATTGAAAATATGAAAGTTAGAAATTTAGAATTAAGAAAAGAATGAGAGATTGAGAGATTAAGAGTTGAGAGATTGAGAGTTGAGAGAATGAGAGATTGAGAGTTGTAAGGATTTTGGGTGTAAATTAAGGGGTATTTATAGGAAGGGGGTGAAATTTTTTTTTAAAAAAAAAAAAAAAAGCTGCAGGTAGCCGTTAGTGAGTAACGGCTAGTAACCCGTACGGGCGGGCCGGGCGGGCCGGGTTTTTAGGCGGGCTGGGTTACGGGCGGGCCGGGTCACGGGCCGGGCTGGGTCACGGGCTGGGTCTGGGTCACGGGTTGGGTCACGGGTTGGGCTGGGTCCGGGCTGGGTTATGGGTTGGGCTGGGTTACGGGCGGGCTGGGCTACGGGCTGGGTTTGTAAACCACAACCCATAACCAGCCCGCCTGGGGACCGGGTCGGGCCGGGCCGGTTACGGGTTGGAGCGGGCCGACCCAGCCGGGCCAAAAACCGGGCGGGTTCCGGGCCGGGCCGGGCCAACCCAGCCCATTGGCCACCTCTAATCATATTTATAGTTTGAAATGTTAAAGACTTTTTTCTTCTTACCTACCAACGTAACAATATACCTTGGAAATGTAAATTTATGTAATGCACGATACATGCATAAGCAAAGGGGCATGATATATCTCATGTTAAGCATATTCATGTTCATGTTAAGCATTTCTCAAAAAAAAAAAATCATGTTAAACACGCACACATATTATTGAAACCGAAAAGCATTTAAAAAAAATGGCCTTCTATTATATAATTAATTTAGTGCAACATGTAGGATCGTGACTTAATTAAAAAATAGAAAAATTGCTTCTTATTATATTTCAATAATATAAGGGCAGAATAATAGGGCGCCTAAAATTTTTAGGACGGCTTTACAAAGCACATTAATGCACAATACATGCATGCATAGGTCTAGAGGGCATGATATATTCATATATTGTTATATATGCTTTCTCCGCTGAATATATTCATGTTAAGCAAACATATTGAAATAATAAAAAAAAAATTAGAAGCATTTTAAAAAAATAATAATAATAATAATTCAAAGAATGGGCTTTCCACCATGTATCAATCCTAGGAAGTGTCATGATCCTGCATGTTGCACAAAAGGTACTAGTAATTTAATTAGCTTTTAAATACTCCCTATTGATTTTTTTCTTAACCTTGTGATTATGTTTCCATTGAATTATACAATATGAATAAATTATTTTCCACGATTATGTTTCTATTGAATTATACAATACGAATAGATTATTTTCCACCATCTATTTTTCAAATTGAATTTGTAACTTAATTGTAGCTTGGAATATATGTTTGAATAAGATGAAATGAAGCAAAAGGAATGGAGGATTAAAAAAAATATTAAGGTCAATAAAAACTTTTTTAGAAACATTTGGAATACTGAAGCGCGTGGAGGATAAGAGAATTATTAGGGATTAAATTATGCATGGAACCAATCTCCCACTTGGAGATCGGTCGAAGGAACAATGATCATACCAACGCATAAATCAACATCATGCATCATATACAATCATAACCTCAATTTCTCACAAGTAACTTTCTTTGTGAGCATATATACCGGGTTCTTTGAACAGGCAATCTTCCTCAAGCACATTGTGCCATCATCCACAAAGCTCCTAGTGTATTGATAACGCCACTTGATATGTTTGGTACGATAGTGAAACATATAAGGTTCGTAGCCAATTGGACTGCACTTTGGCTATCACTATGTAACACACATTCATTTTGTTGCATGTCCATTTTTTCAAGGAAACCCTTAATTAAGCCATTCGATCAATCTCCTTTCCTGCGTACGGCATAACAATGTATTCAGCTTCAATATTAGACATAGAGATGCCCTACTGTAACTTGCTCATCCAACTAATGGTTGTACCACCAATAGTAAAAACATATCTCGAAGTGTTTTTGCTTGAATAATAACCGCCCCCAAATTCTGCATCAACAAACCCCTCAAGATCGAACCACACCATTCCTTTGTTCTAACGTAAAGAGACATACTTAAGGTACCTTTAAGATACCTCAGGAGCCATTTCACAGCCTCCGAATGTTACTCACCTAGATTTGACATGAATCTATTAACAACTTTCACTGTTTGAGCTTGTTGCATGGGTCTAGTGCAACCATGGCATAAACATCATGCTACCAACAATCGATGAATAAGGTAAGGTGGCCATTCTTTACTTTTCTTCCTTTGTATCCTTTGATAATTTAACATCGATCCGATGAAAGCAGAGAGAGACGAGGCTTGGATTCAACCATGCTAAACCGCTTTAACACGTTCTTGACATATTCCTCTTGAGACAGCCTCAATAACTATTAAAGCAGATAGAGACGAGGCTTGGATTCAACCATGCTAAACCGCTTTAACAGTACACTTTCTTGACATATTCCTCTTGAGGCAGCCTCAATAACTATTGGAGAAAGAAAACTCAATAACTATTCAAATTCATGAAACAATTTTTATAAGGAAAATTTGAATAGTTTTGTACTCAACAAGATCTTATTTAGAATTCGATTTTTCTTTATGTGGTAATACACTCTCTATTATAGGTGATAATTTAATTAATATTGATATAAATATTTTTTTTTGGGTAGGGAAAAAGTATCAATGGCCAGAATTGCTAGGAAAAAGTGAAAGGCTAGCTAAGAGCATCACCGAACGTGAAAATCCTCATGTAACGGCCGTGATTGAGACTAAAGAATTCCTCCTCACAAATATTATTAATCCTTTTGAATTTTGTTGCAATCGTGTTATAATTTTTGTTAGGATGGGTGTTGTTGACATTCCACATCCATGTGTCGGATGAAAATGTAATGTTTTTCATGAATAATGTTATTTCTATGTTGAATGAATAAAGTTTAATTATCCATCATCAATGATATATATTAGGCATTATTATTGTTCTCTTCATCTAAACAAGGAACAGTACACTCGTCTAGAGCTGTCAATCGGGTCGTGTCGTGTTGATTTCGGGTCGACCCACATACATAAACGGGTTGAACCCTCTTACCCAAACTTGACCCGTTTAATAAATATGTTGTGTCGTGTCAACCCGTTTACTTAAACGTGTCAAAGTACTTGACCCAGCAAACCCGATAATTTCGTGTCGTGTTCGGGTCGTGTTAGCATGTCTGGTCAATTTTTCACTAGAAAATTAATATTCAAGTGTAATCGTGTCATGTCAACCCGTTTACTTAATCATGTTAAAGTCTTTGACCCAAACCCGCTAATTTTGTGTCGTGTCACTTTTTGTCAGCTCTGGTCTCATCGTTTTATATTATGCTTAGTGAACTTTTTGACTAGACGTGCTCAATATTATTGCAAGGAATGGGAAAATGCATCAAAACTATATTGAACACATTATAAATTTTTGCTTTTGTTGTTACACAATATTCGATACAATTGAGGATCAAGATCAATTCGATTCTACGGGAATGCGAGCACCTCGTAATCAATCGAGAGGCTGTGAATTCGATTCGATTTATTCAATCTCCTTCCTGTGCCTATAAAACAATGAAAATTATTATATTCGAAAAAAAGGAAATTGGATGGTTGAAATACTGATACCCAATGGTTAGGTGTGTCTATAAAACAATTCAAGGATATGCATAGTACCTATTTAGATTATATATATATATATATATATATATATATATATATATATATATATATATAAGAAATCACCTCAAATTTATAACTTTAATTTAAACTGGTTTTTTTTCCCCTTTGAAAAACACTAACAAATATTTTTATAAACTTTGAGTAGCACCAACACTAATTGAGATAATAATGTATCAATTTTGTCGTCAAATGGGATATATTTTACATATTTTCATCCATTAATCAATTTGTTTACAATGTTTTTGGATGCCTAAATAAGAAGGAAGATTTTCCAAACAAAAAAAAAGATAAGGAAATAAAGTTGACTAGGTGAGGAAAAGAGTATGAAGTATTGCCTCTGTCCCTAAAAGATTGTCTCATTTACTTTTTTTCATTTTCCGAGACACATCTTTAAATGAAAATATCTTGAGATAGGTATAATAAAAAATTATAAGCATTGCATGTTAAAAAAGTACACATTGAACTGAATCAAACGAGATCCCATTTGACTATATTTTTATTTATATGTATAAAATTATAGTGAATCAAAGTTAACAAATAAACAATACCAAAAGCCAATATGAAGCAATCTTTAAGAGACGGAGGGAGTAGACGGCCGAGAGGAAATTGAAAATAGAAGTCCATTTTCCCCTCAAAATTGGTCCATTCTTTGTCCTAATTAATGTTTATCCAAATGAATAATTTTTCTCCTTTCCCTTTCTCTTCCATTCCATCTCTCTCCATTTCCCCTTATCCAAACACACTGTTATGGTCTGTTTGATTGTTGGTAATGAATTGTGGTAATGATAGTGGATTTAAAATGTAATTTGATAAGGAAACACTTCAAAATTTCCATGGAAAACATATTTTTCATTCTAAAATTTGAAATAACTTCTTATTTTTCATTGCCATCCATTACCATGTAGAAGGGTAGTATTAGATGGGAATGAATATTTGTGAACAAAATTAGATAAATTCGAGTTATAGTACTAGCACCAGTGCACCACCATGGGAATGAATTTTGATTTACCTTCTAAATTTAGTTATAAATTCATTCCTATTACCTCCATTTATAACCGGTACCAAACGGGCCGTTAATGTCTTAAAATCAATTAGTACATGAAAAATTCAATGGACTCTAAAGCAAATTAAGTGTATTTATCAATAATGTACAAAAGATTGTCTAATATATGTAATTTGTATTTGTACGCTTGTCAGATCATATTCCCTTAAATTATGACATCATTTTTAAAATTTTTGTTATTCTTTCACAATTTTCAAAACGAATAAATGTTTTAAATACTCATACATGTTTCAAAACTAATAATGATTAATGGAAAATTATGACAATCATTTTTCTTTCATTTTTTTTAAATACTCATACAAGTTTCAAAACTGAATAAATGTTTTGATAAAAAACTAATGAGATTATAAGAACATCTTTTTTTTTTTTTTTACAAATTTAATGATTAATGGAAAAAATTACTTCAATCGTGCAATGCATGAGGCCAACTGCCAACCTAATTATGTAAAAATCATGAGAACTCTTCAGATTAAAAACATACACTACACATTTTAGAACAAAAAACTCTTGGGGGTATACGATTTTTTGTTATAGTTTCACACTTTCTTATTCTAAGAAAATTAATCATCATATAAGAAGAGATACAGAGTACTAGAAAAACTTGAATGCTCTATATAATTAGAGTGTGATAATAGAATGTAATACACTCTAAGGTAGACATTAAATTATATCCAAATCCCTCTATCTATAGGAACACATGCATGTTGATACTTGTCGGATTTGAATAAAGGTACATAACTAGTGTATCATATCACAATTTATTACACATTGAGAGGTAAGGTTTAAATCAAATCCATATTCCACCATCTATTTAAAGTGTAGATACTTGTTGGACTTGAGTACGTGTACACAATTAGAGTGTGATAACAAAATCTATTACACTCTCAGAGATAAATATTAAATCATATCCAAATTCCATTATTTATGAAGTTGTATTATTGGACTTAAATATTCATACGTAAATACGATGTGATGTGATAACATAATCATTCAAAGGTAGAGATTAAATCATATCCAAATCCTGCCATCTTTATGAAGTGTAGATATTTGTTGCACTTGAGTACATGTACATGTATATGATTAGAGTGTGATAGCAGACTGTATTACACATTCAGAGGTAGAAGTTAAATCTCATTATCAGTATGAAGTCATGTAAATACTTGTCGAACTTGAACATTGGCACATAATTAATTAGCATGTGATATCGTAATTTACACCTTCAAAAGTAGGTGTTAAATCATCTATTTAAAATGCAGATACTTGTCAGACTTAAGTACACGTATATAATTAAAGTGTGATAACAAAATCTATCACACTTTCGGAGATAGATATTAATCATATTCAAATACTAATATTTGTATTAAGTCATGTACATACTTGTCGGATTTGAATACCCTACATATTTAGACTTTTATAAAGGAATTCATTATACCGTCTCACCTAAGAATTTGATCGCGGAATTTGGATACGATTTATCATCCCCCCAAGAAACTCCTTTTATAAAACCTAAAGCATTAAAATTGAATATGATTGATTCCCTTAACCCTAATTATGGAAAAATCCTCAAAACGCCATATATTCAAATCAATTACACGAAATTAATCCAGCTAACAAAACAAGTTATTCAGTTTGACAAATGACAAATGACAAATGACAATTAGGGAAGGCTTCAATCAAAATTAACTTTTGGCAAAGTTTCAAGTACCTGAATTTTGGTATTCCATTTTTTTTTTACCTTTTGGAAGAGTGCAAGGAAAAGAGTGACAAGTCCCATTTATTTTTATATGAATCAAATCATAATTCACAATTTAAATTTTACAGAAGAATGCAAATTGCTCATATAAATTTAGCCAAACTCTAGCACTTGAAAACAACAATTCAAGATTCACATTACCATTCCATTATTATTAACTCCATGTACAAGATAATTGGAGGCCGGAGAATTGACATTAGTACATGATTTCACAAAATAAGTACAAATTTTTACGGTGAGACGGTCTCACCGTAAGACTGGGTCTCTCAAGGAAAATTTAAATAATAACCTGCAAAAGTATTTTACTCCATCCGTTCCAATTTAGTTGATACATCCTTAATTCACATCTCCCAAGACACAATTTTAAATAAAAATATCTTAAACTACACATAATAAAAAATTATATATTTGAAAAGTACATATTGAGACGAATTAAACTAGATCAATTATGACTACTTTTTTTCTTATGCTTATAAAACTAGAAGCACTCGAAGATCACATGTGAACAATGTTACAAGTCAAAATGTAGCAACTAAAATGGAAAAGATCGTAGCAACTAAAATGGAACAGATGGAGTATAAAATTAGCTAATAATTTTTTAATAATATTTTTTCACAATTTTTTCTTCGTAATACCTGGTCTCACATGGTGAGACAATCTCACCAGACACGATGACCAGAAATGTCCCATCCTGAACCAAGATGATCCAACATGACTATAGTACGACCCAAAGACGACCCAACCTCAACACTCAATGTGACGGCAGCGCAGCAACGATTTTAACTAAGAGGAAAGAGGCTGTCCTGTAAGGTTGCTGTATAGCAAGCAGTGAAAATGGTGCATTGGTTTCTCAAGAGTGGGTGCATAACGTCCAGTTTTATATGCAGGTGATTCGATGCCCCTCTGAACACCTTCACATAACATTATATCTTCTAGCTGCAGTTTATTAAAACTACAATGTCAGAAATGATCTTTTCAAATCCTCCTTTCTAAGCCGAGGGCAAGGAAGGACAGGAGAGGAGAGGAGAGGAGAGGAAGAACTTCAAAATTTTATGTTCATTAACATAAAGGATGTATTCTCTTCAACTAATTGTATCAGTGATCAAGGCTTATCAGGGTTGTGCAGGTCAAGCTAAGGCTAATAAGTTTCAATAAGTACATATTTTGATTATGATCTGGGCTTATTAGTGCTGAGCAATTCTGAACAAATCAGGTCATATAAAATTAGGTTTCATAAGTCGAAGAGAATGCACCCAAAATCTATATAGTTGGTTACATACCTGTACTTCTTCGCTGTCTTTTAGGCTACTCTCAACGAAAGCCTTGTCATCCTACAATAAAAATAAGATAAAAGTATACAAAACATAAAAAAGTAAAAGAAACTACAGAGATGTTACACTCTGAATATAATAAGTATCATTTGCTTCTTGAATTGTTCATGGAACCGAAAAGTCCAAAAGTATACTCCTTCAGTTTCATTTTGTTTGTTACATTTTGACCATTTTTCTCTCACAAAAAGATTGTAAACATAACAAATAAAGTGAAACAGAGGGAGTACTGTATTGTTTGAGTTAAAGAATCTAATTGGTAGTTCAGTTTATCATCTTAGGCCATTTTCTTTTGAACTGAATTAATTTGAACTGAAATGTTAGACTCAATAAGATATGCGTAGAGCTTAGCTGAATTGAATTTGTCTGGAATTAAGTAAAAAAGAACGGGACTATGTTTGAACATAAATCTTAACTCTAGAAACTATAATTCACTGTCATTTTTTTAATGAACAGAAGTGACCTTTTTATAGAGGAAATATTACCTTTAAAGACGGGTCAAGAAAATAGTCGAAGATCACCTGGCATTTTCGCGGTCCCAATGGAACAACAAGGTTGGTGTCCATCCAAGGGCCATACCTATTAATTTATCAATACATCACAAAAAGTTCAGGTTTCAAGGAAGTCATAGCATGGATGTAACTGGCAGGTCCAGAGTCATAGCAATTTCATAAATGAGGAAGGACACATTCACCTGTTGACCATGAAATTAGGATAAATGAAGGCATAAAATGCTTTTGATCCAAGTCGGTCAAAATCATCTCCAGTTTCAGTAGAAGAGCCTTCACATCTTTGGATGCTAACTTTTTCAAACATCTAAAGCAGTAAAGTATATCAGACCCAAAAAAAAAAAATAGTTATCAATATACATTTTGGTGGCAAAGATAAACCGCCTATGAGTTTAAGTAATATCATACATCAGAGGAATGATGACCATACTTCACTAGTGTATGTGTCAAGATCAAGCCCAGAAGCAAGATTTTTGTGTGCATATGGAACATGATAACCACCATCTAGATAATTGTCACAGAATACCTTGAGAGAAAAATGAAAACAAAAAAAAGATTTATAGTCAACAAAGTGATTCCAAGTGAGCCTAAATTTGAATAGAATATGATATTTTTAAAATAAAGATAAAAAAAAAAAAAAAAGAAGATAGATTTCAATGGTATTTAACTGTAAGCTCAGACCTTCCAGTTACATTCTAAGGTGTATTCGCGTCGACAGATGTAGCTCAGAGAGGTATCAACTCCATTGGCACTAAACAGGCCTGCTGAGCTACCTAGCCAGTCATTCTCCATAATTTCACAATCAACTTCTTTCTCTGAAGCACCTAAGTTGACAACAACAAATGGCCCCCATGTTGCAACACTTATAGGTATGAGTCCAAACTCCTATATGCGGCATTAAAAGTTTAAAACAATCAGCTAATCAATACTAGGCTTCTAAAAGATGGATCACAACATGAAGTACCTCAAGTTAATACATGATAGCCAGCTTACTGATCTTATTGCATACCTTAGGATCAAAATTCCGCAATCCTGTAATTCTTGGAGCCTTCAGAAGATTACCCTCTAAGCCATAAGTCCATCCCTGCAAGAAATAGACGCAGATGATCTGTGATTTACAAAAAAATAAACATTCCAAAAGCCAAATTTTGATTCGCCCTACAAACCTTCAACAACTCTTGAGAAAAGCTTCAAACTGCACTAAAGTAAAGATAGCCTATAGTTTAGATTGAATGTAAAGTGCAGCACCAACTATCAACTATGCCTCAGATGCAAAGAACAGCATAAAAATGCTTCAAATTTAAAGATTCTGTCAAAACTCATAAGCTTGATTTTTTTTTTTAATTACATACTGAAATTTCCGAGTTCTTGCACGCTTGAGTCTTTGACATGGTATCAAAGCAGGATTCATGATCCTTGCTCAATATCTTTTTATCTTCAGTCTTGAGCTAATTCGTCAAGGGCCTTATTTTATTTGCTTTTCTTCAACTTTTCTCATCAAGATCAAATTTTCACAAATAAAGTCCAAACTCTTACCTATTGTTGTTTGCAACAGACAAATCAGTCTTTTGTCAAATAAATTTGTTCATAAAACCCTTCAATGATTTTTTCGGTTCATAATGATTTTTATTAATGATTTTTTCGGTTCATAATGATTTGTTCAGATATGCTACAGAAACTCCGAGATCATTGGTCCACAGACCCCAACCTCCAGCAAATCATCACTGATTTGTTGCAGGACCCAGCCTCTCACCCTTAGTTTGCTTGGGATCAACAAAAGCTCACTAGGAAGGGCAAGTTGATTGTGGGAGACAACTCATCTCTCAAAACTATAATCTTGACTTGGTTGCATACCTCTCCCCAAGGAGGCCATTCTAGTATAGAGGTCACCCTCAGAAGAGTCAAGGGCTTATTTTATTGGGCTAAACTCAAGAGAAAAGTCATTTCATTTATCAAGGAATGCTCTACTTGTCAACAGTGCAAATATGACACAAGTGCTTATCCTAGCCTACTCCAGCCTCTCCCAGTTCCTCAGGGTATTTGGGAAGATGTAACCATGGATTTCATAGAAGGTCTTCCAAAGTCTCTAGGCAAGGATATCATTAAGGTGGTGATTGATAGGCTGAGCAAATATGCTCACTTAATGTCTCTGAGCCACCCTTTTACTGCCCTTACAGTGGCCCAACTCTATCTAGATAATGTATTCAAGATCCAAGGTTTCCCTAAGTGCTAAGTCTATAATTTCAGATCGAGATAAGATATTCTTGAGTGAATAATGGTCATCTTTTGTGGCTATGCAAGGCAACCAGCATTCCACAGTTATAGCATACCATCTCCAGACTTTTCATCCCCAGGCAGCATTATCTCTAAAAATGATATTTTATCGTGTCTTGTGTGTCATGTTGTAAAAATTTTCATTGTCCTATTTATGCTTAAAATAAATTCTGGGTTTCTAAATTATTGGTTTTGCCTTCTACTAATTGATGTTTTTTCTCTTGTTCCTTTCTTGGATTCATCACTGCTCAAATGCTTAATATCATCTTTCTAATCTAGAAATATGCAAATTATTCCTCAATATCTTCTTCCCATCCTTGAAATGCGCAAGTCTTTCCTCCATACCTTCTTCATTAATAAAAGAAATGCAAATCTTCTTCAGGAGTAAACAAAGTTAAGGAGAGAATCAAAAGTCAATTGAAATTTAGGGGGGAAATGGAGGAAAATGAGAATAATGGAGAGAAAATAACTAGAATGAATAAAACATAAAGATTCTAAGCTCTGACATTGTTCATGCTATTCTTTGAACACATTGCCATATTTGTGCTGAGGGATGCCTAATACCTCAATTTGAGGTGTTTACAAACATCTCAAATGGCAATTTCGTAAATACGTCCAACTTTTGGGTGGCATTATCGTAAATAAGTCAAATTGAAAGTTTGAGATATTTACAAAATTGTCATTTGAGATGTTTCCTAAACATCTCAAATTGAAATGCTAGGCATTACTTTAAGTCATCATTTGCATTGGAACTAACCTATAAATCAAGCTGTTGTAGGCAATTACTCCTAAAGTGAAACATCAACTAGCACTCCTAAATTAAATAAAACCCAAAAATCAGTTAATATCGGTGCAAGAAGTAATGGAAAAACAGAAAGTAATAGATAAAAGGGTTTTTGCTAACTTTTTCTAACAAGATTCTTGATGTCTTTTAACTGATAAAGGTGTATAGTACCTCATACATTCTTTGAGTCTGAGTAACTTTGCAGGTATAATAAATTAATAACCTTAATAATGTAAATTCTTAATTATTATGAAACCATTGGGAGAGATACTTGGATCATTGATTCAGGTGCATCTGAGCATATGGCCAGTCAAGACAGTTTTCTGTCAAACAAAAGGAAATTTTGAAATTCAATCAATCAATCAAACCCTTATTCCCATAAGTGTGGTCGGATACATGAACCAAAGTGATTATTCTGAGAGGTCGTCCACATAAATTAGGGAACGCCCCCACGAGATTATCATTTTGGTTCATGTCATAAGATGTGACAAAGTTTTACACTGGCTGTCACAGGCCTACTACAACCCTCCTCCTTTAATTTTAAAATTATTATAAAAAAAAAATAAAAAAAATTGGACTACCAGATGGCACAATCAGAATGGTGAAAGAAATTAAGGATGTTACACTTGGAGCTAATAGCATTGAGGAATGTTTTATACAATCCATAGTTCAAGCAAAACCTACTATCAATAGGTAGATTGATAGAACAAGCTAAGGTGAAAGTGATTTTTACTGATAATTATTGTATATGTCAGGACCTTTCTGATGGAAGTACAGTAGGAGAAGGGAAGAAATTTGGAGAAGTATACAAGCTTTGTTTCAGTAGTAATGTGACCAGCAAGAATGAAGCATCAATGAGTCAGTTTAAGAGTATTAAATGTAATAATGTTTTGCTTAAGACAAAGGAGGATTTAATGTTATTGCATCAGAAACTTGGACATAGTTCTTTGTCAAAACTAAAGCATATTGTGTCTGTGAATGCAAAGGAGTAAATGAAATATTTTGCGATGTTTGTTGTCTTGCAAAACACCATAGGCTTCCCTTCCCTACTAGTATATAAATTGCTAATAATTCATTTGATTCATTGCAAGTGGATATATTGGGTCCATATAGAGTTGAAACCATTTCAGGTGGAAGGTATTTTCTAACAATCTTGGATGTCTAATCAAGAGCAACCTGGACTCATTTCTTGTCCAGTAAGGAAGGAGCAAGTGAGAGGCATATTAGGAGCTTTTGTAGCATATGTAGAGCATCACTTCAAGATAAAAAATATGACAGTGAGAAGTGATAATGGTATAGAATCCTTGAAACAGAATGCAACAGAATTTTTATAGAGAAAGGAATAGTTCACCCTACAGAAAAATGGTAGGATAGAAAGGAAGCACAAGCATTTAGTTGAAACTTCCAGGAAAATGAAAATACATGCTAATGTCCCTGTGGAGAGTGCATACTAGAAGCTACACATGTAATAAACTTGATGCCTAGCATAGTTATAGGGTGTAAAATACAATTTGAAAAACAGATGCAAAGAAAGCCAGATTCCAGCCATTTGAGAGTGATAGGGTGTCTCTGCTATGCAACAAATAGTCAAAGTGTCACACAAAGCGAGACAAGCTTCTTCCTAAGGGAACAAGGTGTATTATGCTGGGATATCCAAGCACTCAAAAAGCATACCATTAAAATATTCAACATCTGAAAGAAAATTTGATTAAACTCCCTGCTTTCGTTTTTACAGCCCATTTAAAATAATTCATATGCTGCCATTTTCGGATAGATAAAATAAACTCAGCAACTTGACCTTTACTCCTTGAGAAATAAATCTTATGCTGCCATTTTCGGATAGTTTAGTCAAATGTAGCTGCTTAATGTCTGAAAACCTGTTAATCACCTACTATGTAGGCTGTATGTCCTGGTTATGGTAACCCCTGAATATTTGTATGACAACCCCCTATATTAATTCAAGTCAAAAATTGTTGAAAGTGCTATACCTTCACTAATGGATAGAAAGAAAAACTAACATGAAAATCATACAAATATGCGATAGGGTACGGGCATAAAACTCACATGGTAAGGGCATACAAAGCAGGTTTTTTTGCCACTTCCATACGCAACAACAGAAGCATGATGCCGACAAACATTGTGAAACGCATGAATTTTGCCACCACCATCTCGACATACCACATATTCCACATTCCCCAATCTGACATGGTTAAATAAACATGTTCAATACTCCTTTCGTAACAAACTAACTGCAACGATTTGACGTAGAGTAGAGAGAGAAAATATCCAATCCCCTCCCCCAACCACCCATATAAATGGAAGAAGAAGCTCACCTGCCAGTAAAATAGTCATGAGCATTCTTAATCTGATCAATGCAACCTATAAGATCAACACATAATTACCATGGCTTTAAAAATCAAAAGAATACTTCCTTGTTTCATTTTACAATTTACATGCAACACTACACTTTTTACACTTTTTACACTCACTGAGACACTATTTTATTCAATTATAACTTTAATTTTGCATTTTCAAAATTATAAGTATTAGATATTAATAAACTACACATTGACACGAATAAAACAAGAAACAATGTAACTATAGTTTTTCTAATTTATAAGTCTTTAGAGACTATCAAATTATGATGAACGAATAATACCAAAGGCAAACTGTTACAACTAAAAAATATTGCTTTATTCCTTTAGGAGCAAAATTTTCAATTACATAAAATCTTGTCACCATAAGGGTCCTTGGGCCTGTTTACATCAGCTTAAATTCAGATCAGTTCAATTCAGTTCTGCTCTCAATTTCCTTCTCTTATAAAATTTTACTTTCAACTGTATTCAATTCCTGTTCTGTTCAGTTCAGCTGTATTCAGTTAAAATAAACAGGCCCATAATTAAGAACCACATTCATCTTCAATATAAGATTTTAAATCAAATCCTACATTATAGTTTGTCAAAGGAGCTATGACTAGTTCTGCACTGTGCCAAGCTGCATAGCGGTAGGTTCGTAATTTTACATGCCAAATTCATCCCATGTCCAACACATGTAATGACTATTTGAATTTATTTACAAATATGCCACTGTGGAGCGTACCCAAAGCAGAAATAGACATTTGCCTTGTCAAAGAGACAAATTCTTGAACTTACATCACATTTTATCTGAATTTTATAATGCTAAAAATACCCATACAGAGCATACTCACTTTAAGTAAAAACCAAAAAGAAAATTCTCTGAATTTCACATTAAATGAGACAATTCTGAAAAGCTTCCCCAAATACAGCATCATTCATGTCCATTACAATAATAAATTTGCTTGCCTTTTAAAGAAATTTCCTCCAACAAATAATAACTGAAAATTGAGGAATCATCAAATCAAATAAAAGAAGGGAAATCAAAATGAGGGTTAAAAAGAAAAAGTCAGGAAAAAGTGATTATTACCCACAACTCGCCATCCAGTGTAGAAGACATGATGAAGCTCAAATGAATAAAAAGAGGAATCAAAGTACCATGAACTTGGAGGAGTCTCAGCTTCTTCAACAGGGATTTTGGGATCAAATTCATGAAATATATTTTGAGTTGAATTTGAATCAAGTGATGATGAAGAAAGAGAGTTTGTGAGTTTGATAGGTGATGATTTATTTATACTAGTGGGAAAAATTAATGGGATATTATTCAGTATTTTGGATTTGTTTCGAAAAGTATATAAGGCGATGTGAGTAAGTGAATTTGACATGAAAATGGATGAATGTGCCATCATTCTATCTGGTTGTGGTTGTAGGTGATGATTTATACGCCTCATTTTTTTCATTTTTTTGTTAGACTCGGCCGGATTTTTTCATTTCTCTATGCGGACTTTGCACACTTAAAATTACTATTTATTCTTTTTTATTATTATTGCTTTATGCGGACTAAAAATTTCTTTATACATTGTGTCCAACACGTTTCCTGTCTAATATTTTAAAAAAGTGGGGAATTGATTATGTATATTTTTTAGAGGTTTGACGAAACGGAAAATTGTTTACGGGTATCACTCAATTTAAATATCAACAAGTTTATACAAAATATAGTATGATGCTTTTGTGGTAGTATGGTGTACTAAATTTAGAATTTATGATATTTTATTGGAAGAATTGGTCATTTTTTAGGCAATTAGTATGGTGTTCTTGCAAGTTATTATATATGTCGACAATCAGTTGGAACTTCAAGAGCATAGAGAAGAATAAGATCGATATATTGATTTGTTCTTATGAAGTAAATGTCTTTACTTGATCATCATTGGTTGGTGACAAAGTCTCCAGGTCAAATTATAATTTCTCCATGACTCCATGTGAGTTATAATTTCTCCAGGTGACCTCTAAGTTTCTCCATGTTAGTTTTAAATTTTCTCTAGGTCAGTTTTTAATTTTGTCCGGTGAGTCTTAATTTTGTCCAAATTAGTTTTAATTTTATCTATGTGAGTTTTAGTTTTGTTCAGGTAAGTTATTTTTTGTCTAGATAAGTCATTTTTTGTCCATGGAAGTCATTTTTTTTGTCCAAGTGTTAGTTTTTTCGAGGTTAATTTTAATCTTGTCCAGGTGAGTTTTTAATTTTTTTCCCAGGTCTGTTGGACTCGTCTGACATTATCAATACTTTCTCTAATAATAATAATTAAAAAAAAATTGTACTAAGACATATGCCTATCACTTGAAATTATGATTTTAGGTGACTGAAATGCATTAAGAAACATCACTTATATGACTTCCAACCCAACATATATACTTCATGTTAAAACATCATTTTAGTTTAACAAGGTATAGTTTAGCATGCTTAGAACATCATGGCGGATTCCAAGCATATTTCATCATCATAGCAAGTAAAGAAATCAAGTATTCAAGTTAATTTAATGTTAACCTTATATTATACTCCTCACATATATATAATCTACCAATAATAATAATATAAACGATCAAAAGACAGCATGCATTATTTGCATTGTAGAATTCACAAAATCAAAATTGATTGGGAAAAATAAAATAAAAATAATAAACCTTGAAACATAGTTTGAGTAAAGGTTGCCTCTATGTACACAAAACATATTGCACAAAAAAAAAAAAAAAAAAAAAAAAAAAAAAACTTATTCTACTAAAGTACATTGAGCTCTATTGCAGTCTGCAGGTCATCCGATCCAAATTTTAGCCAACACACACATCTGTAAGTGGGATAATAAAGAATCCTCGCAAATACGTGCGGTGAAAATCGAACCCATGACCTCTTGCCTGGAATTTTGAAGCATTAACCACTAGGCTAAGACCTCATCCTCTATAGTGTGTACATTATCATGTATATACAACAAAGACCATTTATTCTAGTACATTATTATGCACAAACTACAAAGACCATTTATTCTATGCTGCTCCAAAAAATCAAAAGCTATGCATTTTACAACCTCGCATGACACTTGTGATTGACACACGTTACATTGATTAATTCAATCCTTCAATGTATATGTATGCATTAAATTTCATACATTAAGGCCAGGCTCCCAAGCATGTCCATATGTTGACAAATCATGTATAAGAAACCTGAAACCCGGATCCGAATCTATGTATATATACATTAAGTTCAACTTTCAGGTTTTTTCCTCTTTTATATAGATCAGTCATCAGCTCAAAGGAGAAATGGTATAAACAGACTTTCAGATACATTTGATCTATATCGCACATAATTAAATCAACTTAACGTCTGAAACAGTATATTTATGGGTTTTTCCTGTTCGCCCCAACTTGGAGAAGTAATTACGGGGCGACGAGAAAAACCGTTTCGGAGAAAAAATCCCGAAATTATACCGAGGCGAGGCGAGAGCATCGATGGGCCGATACTCGGGCAACACAAGCCCTCTCTCCATTTCATAGTGAGACCTTCTAGCAGGAGTAGCATTGCCATTACCATGAATTGTACTTGCACCATACTTCTTAAGACTCTTAAACCAATTAGACCTCTTTTTCTTAGAATTAGTATCTTTATGATACCCATTGATCTTCTCACTCATGTATTGCCTAATAGCATGTAAACCTTGCTCAATTACATCCAAAGGCGGCGAAACCAAAGGGTTGCCTTCAACCCTAAGCTTTTGAAGCTTCCTAAGACACCCTAACGAAGTCGGAAGTTCCGATAACTTGTTGTAGCTCACATCGAGCTCCACGAGCGACATTAGGAGGCCGAGGCCATAGGGGAGTTCTTCAAGGTATTGAAAATTTTGGCTAACATTGAGAATTTCTAAGTTTATTAGGTTTTCCAGGTCGTCTGGTAGAGATCTGAGGCAATTAAGACGTACGTCCAAAATGCGTAACCCGGTTGCATGGGAGATTGAGTAGGGTAACAAGACTAATTTGTTGGAGTTAACTGAGAGTTTCTTCAAATTTAAGAGCTCAAACCCTATTGTGTCTGGTAATAAGGTGAGTTTGTTGAAGTTGGCATTTAGTTCTTCTAGTGATCTGTTACATACATAAGAAGTGGAAAATGATAAATATGTTAGGGTTTGGATTTATAATATGGAACATACTGAAAAATAATATTGAATTGCAAAATTCATAAGATAAATTCTCAAGAAAGGCAATATGATCGCTTCTAATGATAATAATATAGCTAATTTTAATTTACTTGATAAATTAATAATTTGTTTTTTTTTTTAAAAAAAAAAAAACCTTTGGCGTCACTGCAAAATAGAATAAATTTAGCAATGGAATTCGCAATGGAATAATAATTCCGTCGCAAATTTGAGACGGATTTTAGAAAAACCGTCTTAAAACCAGAGATATCCGTCTCAAATTTGAGACGGAATAGCGAATTTTTCGTCTCAAAACATTGGTGACACCTACTATGGAGATGGATGGGAAAAATCCGCCCAAATAGTGATTTTGAGACAGATTTTACCCATCCGTCCCCATAAAAGGCGTCGCAAATTTTTTTAGACGAAAAATTCACTAATCTGTCTTAAATTTGCTCAAATTTGAGATGGATTATTTCTTTCGTTTTGAGACACAAATTTTAAATCTGTCTCAAATTTACGACGGAATTACAATTACGTTGCAAAATCCATCTCTAATTTCATTCTATTTTGTAGTGCATATGCAACTCTACAACATACACTCGGGTTTAAGATAAATTTAATTTTGTGTTAAATTGTATTATGATTTTTAAATTACTCTTTTCATCTAAACCCATGTTCAATTTCTAAGATAATGCTTTTACATATTTTATCAGCCGACCTACCTAATTATACCATAATTTTATAATTAATTTTGTGTTTATTTGCCTTTAGAAATTGAAACCATTTGCTTTATTTGTTTTTTTTTTTTTTTTTTTGTTTTGGCTTTTGGCGCTACTAAATTAATCAATTATGGTACCGTTAGATAATCATGTGGACACGTTAAGAACGACAACGGTCATTGATCACAAGCACTATCTTGAATCATATTTTAATTTAGTATTAAGATTAAACAATTATTATTATTTCAAAAAAAAATTAATTAAAAGAAGACAAGCATTACTTTATTTCTTTTCTTTTATATTTTATTTGCAAGTTTGAAAATAGAAAATAATAAAATACATACAACAGGAAATTTCAGTTAGATAATACTTGACAAAATAGAATATGTAGCTTTATTTATCTAACATGATTCTTTGACCCACCTCAGCATGTACCTTTCTATGTAACATAAATAATAATTTTCTTTTGTATTAATACAAATTAAATTGTCTATTTCTAGGAGTTATTTAATTTGCATTGGTTTTTTTTTTTATCCAACGAGTATTTGAATTGTTAGTAGTACGAATTGCAAAGTACGTATATGTGTATTATAAGGATTGAAGAATAATGGAATAGTGGCTCCATCTTAGTTCTGTTTTTGGGGCCAGAGGTTTGAATTTTCACACCAGCCAATAAGATAATGATTTTTTTTAATCAGGAGAAAAAAAGTACGCACACCATTACAAGAAAATCTTTCGAGAATTTTAGTTTTCGTTTCTTATTTATTGAATGATGGATTGAATTTTTTTATACGTAATTTTTATGTCGCTTCTTGTATCAATGCTTAATGTGTCATTATTTTGAAAAATCCGTACAATGGAGAAAATTTAAAATTATAAATGAAAAAATTAGTAAAATATTGTAAATCAATAGTAATTGATAGCCAAAATAGTATTTAGTTGAGCCAAACAAAAGATTCATCCTAAACAATTTATGATAATTTTATGAATATAAAAAATTGATATTAAAATGAAATCTCATAAAGGATTATACTTTTAATGTGTGCATAATATACACACACACACACCGTGTGAATAATATTTTACTGAATTAAATTAATTAAACTGGTAAAATCTAGACGTACTTCTTGTATATATTTCTTTTAGAAAAAAAAATAGATTCATATATACTAATCAAAATCATTATGATAAAGATTGGATCAATATGAAGCATTAATTGCACTGCAACTCGGTTTATTAAATTAAAAGATACTCATAATAGACTAATTAACTAATTAAAGATTGCATAAAATAGAGTATATATATGTAGTAACAATGTATATATTAATTTGGCGTACAATATCTTGCAAATTTGATACGACACTTATTTTTTTGGTCAACCCTAATTAGGATTTGTATGAAACAATATAATATTTGTAATTACGTATCATTTATTTACCAGAAATGCGCCTGTCATAGACAATTTTGTTAAATGATTTAAGAAAAAAAAAATTGATGGTAGATGACAAATGCAAGTTTGTTACTTGTGTGCTGTGAATCTGTGATAGAGAAGAGTACTTATTATTAAGTAATACAGTATAAGTTGTTATCATTATTGATAAATTGATAATTAATTAATAATTAAATGTTTTGTATGTTGCAACTAATTGCAATTATTTCAGACAAGTTCTTGTTGGACTTTGAAATTAGTTTGCTGGCAATTTTTTTATGGATTCAATCAAGTTATTATGATATAATATGATCAGTTGGTCTATTATACATTCGTATATACGTAGAGTTATGTATATCCAATGTATTTTATTGCTCATTTTAAATCTTATTAAAATGAGCAAAAAAACTATAAATTTGAGCAAAATAACTCTTGGATGTATCATACATTCGGATGTATATCAAAATTTATATAATACGATTTACAAAAAATGATATCATTTTATTTACTTTTCAACAAAGATATGTGAGATAAATTTTTTTTTTTTTTTGTTTTGTGACATGACCAGATATTTGTATACTTCATTTTTAACTAAAATCTTGTGACTTTTTTTTTCAAATTAGTCGAGTCGGACAATTAGATACCCAGATCAGAGTAGTAATTTAGATATCAATAACATAGATATCAATAGGTTCTAATTAGTTCCATTTCCATGCATATATTTTGAAATCGAACAATTCTACCATGTGTTCTTAAACCGGTACGACGATCTTAAATGTTGTGTATATCATTATTTTTAAACACATAAAAAATATAAAATAAATAAAAAGAGGGAAAGGAAAATGAAAGAAAAAAAACCTACTTGCAATTCTCAACAGTTCTAGGGAGAGAACTAAGAAGGTTTCCAGAAACATTCAAGATCTTGAGCTTAGACAAACATCCAATTGAATTTGGAAGAGAAGTGAGTTGATTTGAGTGTACATCCAACACTATCACATTCAGCAACCTTGCAGTCAATGACTCTGGAATTGTCTGTGCAACATAATTTCAAGTAATAATCAATCAATTAACCCAAACTAATTAATTAAACACAATAATTTTTCAACTTATTATAATTAAGAGCAAATTGTAACATACCGCTAAAAAAAAAACCACATGTGGCAGAGTCTTGTCAAAAGTTACGTCTTTTTAGAAGTACACTATAGATATATACATTGTAAATCAATACTAACTTCTTTTATCAAAACATGTATCACTAAAACTTGTAAAATTTTAATATTTTTAAAGTACTCATTGATTAAGCTGATAATGAATAAAACTAAATCCTAGGCGAGTTTTTTTCCTCTTCCCTTATATATTCGAATTAGTTTAAAAACATTCCATTGAAATTGAAATACAATCTAAGAGATTTTGCATTAATTACAAACAACATAATTTATGGAATTAAATAGTTAATTAATATTAAAAAATTAAGAAGACAAAGTGTAGGGATATGTATCACATTTTTTGAAACCGCACCGCAATTTATACAAACCGCACCAAACCCTTCCGCAACATACGGTTTGATGCGTTGTTGTGCAGTTTAACCAGCTTTTACAATTTTTATTTTTTATAATTAATAATTGATAAAGACAAAAAAACTTAGGGTTTAGGTTTTTTTTTGTTAAAGCCTTAAAAATTAGAGAAGCCTTAGGGAGTTAAAGGCTTAAACAACTAGATAAATCCCAAAACAAACAAAAAAATAATTTTAGTAAGGCAGTAGCCCATAGTAGGCCATTAAGTCATAAACAAAAATTGTGAAAATATTTTTTTTATTAAAAAAGTTGCGCTTTGCAGTTTGATACAGTTTCAAAATTTTCAAAAACCAAATCGAACGAAAATTACAATTTAGATAGATTACAAATCAAACTGCAATTTTCAAACCGCAAACCAAACCAAATTGCCGCACACTTCTCGACGGGCTACACGGCATATGGCAACGTGTAATGTGATGGCTTAAATATGAAAACGGTGGTCACAACTCACAACTGAAAATAGTACTTAAAAAGTACATTTATTACTCCATATATTATCACAGTCAAAAATCAAAAATGCCGTTGCATCATTCTTTTGTCAAACTAAAAGCCAAAGAGAAAATTTTGCTCTTTGAATGTCAAAACTTTATCTTTTGTGAGATAAGATAAGTAACGACTTTAATGTATGTGCTTCTTCTTTACGCCGTGTAACAACTCACATCACTCACATGTTTTGTGTTCACCATGACGTTTAACATTGCATTTTATAAAAAATAAATAAATAAATAAAAATAAAACCAAAATTTCAACTACAAATGCATTTTTTTTGTTTTACTTGTTAAGCAACAAAGGTAAAATTTATCTTAAATTGCGCTCGATAGGTGATCAAATCTAGCCCGGTCTAATCCAAATTGGACAATATATTTCCGGCCTAAACATAGGCCCTGTCTCGCTAGCCCGAGTTTTTGATTTTATGGCGAAACGTTGGATTTTTTTATTGTTAGTTAAAATTTATGACTCATGTGAAAATTCCAGCCGAAAAATACAGGGTTCATACATAAAACTTAAGCCCAAACTTTGACCCAGCCTGGCAATTCATAACCACTGGTACGTGATCAATCAACCTGGCAATTCCAGCCGAAAAATACGGGGTTCATGATCATCACCACTAGTACTGTAGTACGCTAGCTTACAAGTCACAACATACACAACTATGCACCTCCGCATTCTCCATCTTATCTTGTAACAAATCAAGTAGGAAAAAAAAAAAAAAAACCCAAGTAGGAAAAAAATTGTAGAACGTGATGCTAAATTTTATTTTCATTACACAGTAAGGTAAATCGGGTTTCAACGCAACTACACAAGTTTCATATAATTGCTAACAATTTACAAGAATATATAACCAACATATATAGCAACCAAAAGATTGAAGAGAATAGCATGCAATAGCAAGTTAGCAACCAATATTTTTGCCACTGTTCAATATTAAAATTAAAAAATGGTTTTATTTAAAAAAAAAAAATCAATTCTGAAGATAAGCAAATGGTTACAGTAAAAACAAAAGATACTATGTCATGCATCATGTGGGTGATAAGCTTATCATGATAAGTACTGTAATAAGAAACCATTTCCTTCATCATATATATATATATATTACATTTTCATTTTCTTTTTTCTCCTTTTTCTGAAACTACAATTAATTAGGAAACCATTATTTATTTATTTATTTATTTATTGAAGTAATTGGAGTAGTATTTATTTTATAATCTTCTCAATTTTCAATACTAGAAAAGATGTTATTTGTGACGGAAATTTTCGTGATCGAAAATATGACCACGTTGTAGAATAGGGGTCGTAAATTATTTTTCTCGTCGTAAACATGTAATCCCGTTGTAGAAAAGGCATCGTAAATAATTTTTCCCAACGTATTGATGAATTAGTCAATTTTAATAGAGTTGGGGTTAGGTATTGATGAATTTTAGTGACAGGCATAAAAATTGTCGTAAAACATCCACATTTACAACGGAATTTAGGCCCGTTATTAATGTGTACTCGTATTCAATGAACCAATTTTTTGTAATTTACACCGTACTTTATTCTGCATAAATGACTCTAATTCAATTTCTATGGGTCACTAAATTATAGATTTAGCATTTTTAACATGGAGTGTTATTTTTCATGTTAAACTAACAATTTGACATTTTTCCTCTCTGCATTAATTTATATCACATCGTTGTAAATAATAAGAAATAAATTTAAAAATTATCATAAAATTATACATAAATGAGGTAGTGTAATTAATATTTCAATTTTACTTTCATTTTTAAGCTTCTCATATGTAGTTCAAGGGCTATTACATATAACAATTTTCAAATATTTAACTCAAATTCTAGCTTTCTATCAATAAATTACTCATAATTTAGCTGATCTGAAAAATATAATTAGTGATGGTAAAGATTATGTACATAGATACATAACACTTGAAATGAGATGGCCTTTTGTACAAAAGAATCATTTTGACTCTTCATTTTGCTAACTCTTGTGTTAAAATTAATTAGAGAAGTAGATAATTTTGCAAATACTCTTTTTTTTTTTTTTGTAATACTTATCTGTAGTACTAAATTCTTCAATCCTCTACTAAAAAAAAAAATAAAAAAATAAAAAAAATAACCATTAACTTGAAAATCATAAACATGCAAAAAAAAAAAAATGCAAGCTGTTTATTCACCATAAAATCTCATATTCCAAAACCATGCAAGAATTGGGCCGGGTCAGGCCAAGTCCGGGTACGGAAATGGAGACATAAAATTGCAATTTGTGTTAAAATGTTTTGGCTATCGAAACGGCTATCAAATGAAATACCCATACTAATAAGCAGCACTATCCAATTAAATTAAATTTAAAGGAAATAAGGGATTTTTTTGATTTTATTTTATTTTTAGGGAACCAAAAAAAATATATAATAACAAATTAAAGCAAGTGCAAATAAACAATGAAAAGAAAAAATAATAAAAAAAAGAAGAAAGAAGAAGAAGGTATGTACCTCAAGATTGTTGTTGGAAAGATCAAGCTTGCAAATGGAAGCAAGATTAATAGAAGGATTAGGGAGAGAATCAAGAGATAATCCACTCAAATCAATAATTTCAAGCCTTTCTTCTTTATCTTTATCATTATCATTATTATTATTATTATTATTGCTTCTAATGGGTGTATTATTAGTTGATTTTGATTTTCTTAACTCTTTTATATTTTTATTGATATTAGTAGTGGTATTACTACTAAATGTATGATTTCTTCTTCCATCTATTCTTGGTTGTTGCCTTTCATACATCATTTTTTTTTTTTCTTAAATTAATTAACTACTTTATATAATTTTTTTCCCAGAATATATTTGATGAATCACATAGACTAGTGATAATTGATTATATTCAAAGGGAAAAAAGAGAGATAGAGAAATAATTAATGGGGTTTTTTTTTTTTGGTTTTTTTTGTTGTTGTTGAGGGTGGAGTGAGAGAAAAAGGAGGGGGGTGTTAGGAATGTGAATGAGAGTTAAAGAGATGAAGAAGGAGAAAATTGGCTATTTATGGATGAATGTACGGAGAAAGATTGAGAGAGTACTATCGCCAAAGCCACGTGGTGTTGACGTTTAAAACGCTTGGGAAAACCCAAAAAAGTACGTAACAGTTCGGTCACGGAGTCTTAGACAATTTTTTTTGTGATTAGAGGTGGGAAACGTGTTGTGTCATTTAATTAAACAGGTTCACACCCCTCAATCCTAACCCGACCCGTTAAATAAACGGGTTGTGTCGTGTCAATTTTTTATATTAAACGTGTCGAAATCATTGACCCAAACCCGTTTATTTCGTATCGAGTTCAGGTCGTATTGGCGGGTTATGTAGTTTTTTCACACTAAAGTTGAAAATCAAGCAAAATCGTGTCAGGTTGGGTTGACCTGTTTAATTAAACGGGTTGAACTCCCTTGACCCTAACCCGACCCGTTTATTAAACGTGTTGTGTCGTGTCAACCCATTTAATTTAAACAGGTTGACATAGTCGACCCAAACCCGTTAATAACGGGTTAATTTCGTGTTGAGTTAGCGGGTCGTGTCAAGATTTCCGGCCTCTAATTGCGATAGACGATAGTAGAAATGAAAGAAAGATGCATTTATTTTTATCTTTTTTCATAAAAGAATGATAATTTGTACTTTACTTTGTTAGTGATGGTAGATTCTTTGGCTAAACTCGATTTCTTTCATCTTTTTTTGCCCTATTTTTTGTTTTTAATTTTTTTTTAAAATCTTCTAAAATGAATGAACCATTATATTAAATATATTTCTTATTTTGTATATAAGTTTTAAATAAGTGCATGTTTTGATTGTCATTATTTTTTTATTACATCTAGAAATTCATGAATACTCCCTCTATCCCAAATTACTTGCTACAATTTCCTTATTTGGATGTCTCAAAATACTTGTTACATTTCCTTTTAAGCCAATCTTTTTCTTCCACTTACCTTTACCAATGGTGGGCCCACATGAAAATTGGTTTGCATAAAAATTTGTTCCAAAATGAAATGTAGCAAGTAAAATGGGACGGAGGGAGTACAATTTATTCTAAAATTATTAAAATTAACAGCTACATAACCATACATGGCTTTTTTTTAGTTTATTTTTTGAAAAACTGAAAACTAATAATCCCACAGTTTGCACTTATGCGATGAATAATCCCACCTTTCATTAATTCAGAATAATTTCACCTTTGCCTTTCGTATTCCATTGGTGGACCTTATGTGCTTGGTAACCTGATGTTACCGCTTTCAGCAGGTAAGGCAATTAAATTTTCTTTTCATTTATTATTATTATTATCATTATTTGTCGACATCGTTTTTATGTTTGATGTTTTTCGAGCGATATTTCTTGCAACGATTTTCGACCAACGGGTTTTCAGAATGCCATTAAATTACTCAAATTCCAACCAACTGTTTTTTGACAAACGATTTTTCAAAAACACCGTTAGTTAGTATTTTCAAATCAAGGCTACTCGGATCGGGTTTTTTTAAAAAATTCTGAACTCAAATCCGATCTTTAAAGGTTAGAATGACCCGTAAAACCTTGAGAGGGTAATTTTTTTGACATGTTGATTAATGTTGGCAAAATGGGGCGAATCGGAAATACAAATCTAGGCTAATCGAGACGTTTTTTCAAAGTCCGAACTCAAATCTTACCCTTAAGGGTTAAAATGACCCGTAAAACCTTGAGAGAACAATTTTTGACACATAGATAATGCGTGCAAATCGAGACGAATTGGGAACGCAAATCGGGGCTAATCAGATTGTTTTTTGCAAATTTTGACACAAATCTGAAACTTAAGGGTTAAAGTGACCCGTAAAACCTTGAGAGATCGAGCAACTTTTGATACATAGATTAATGCATGCAAATCAAGGCAAATCGGGGCTAATCAGTTCGTTCTTTGCAAATTTCGACCTCAAATTTGACCTTAAAATTTAAAATGACCCGTAAAACCAACCTTTGATATTACAATTTACTATAGTATTATTTTTGTTCATTTTTTAAAAAGGGGAAAACATGCAGCCTTAACATGTTCTCCAGATAAGCGGTAAAAAGGACACTAATTGAATACGATATGTAAAGTTGAGATAACTCCTGAATTAATAAAATGTGAGATTATTAGTTGCATAAGTGCAAAAGGTGGGATTGTTAGTTTTTAATTTTCCTATTATATATACCAATGTAAATTATAAAATTACATCAAATTCTATCATAAAACTAATATAGTATATCATACTATGTAAGAAAAACATCATAATATACTTCGTATATACTACTATAATCGTATTAAACGTTGGACAATGTAAAATTAAATAAGTGCTAACCCGAACCAAATCTTGAAAAAAGATGATGCTGACAGTCCTGCAGTAAAAGGAGAGCACAACCTCCCAATCCCATCAAACAATTACACTGTTCAACACCCCATAGATCAACAGAAGAGTAACATAACAGTGGATCTACCCACCACGATCAAAGCCCCCTTCATCTGACTTTTCCTATCGGGCTCTCTCAACCCCCATTTCATGACCCCCTTCTCGTCCAACGTCCTTTTTGTTTTCAGGCACTTGCTGTGGGGAACTGCAGCAGTCTGTCTTTGTAATCTACTACGGGAAACCATAGTCTAACAAGGAGGACAAGAAAACAAGGCTCCGAAAAGGGGGTGTTAAGGATCATTTAAGCGTGCACAAGGCCCGACCCCAACTTGTATTTCAACTAACCATATTTTTTAGCGCATGATCAAAATTGAAGCGAGAACGACGTCCTGTGATTACCTTCCAATAAGTCATCCAGGCTTAGCAAGGTGTTGCTCAGGCACGAAACAAAAGTCCAGTCTACTCCATGATCTAGACCAACCTCAGCAGCCAATGAAGCGAGTGATTATATAAATAATGATATTTGTACTTGTTATTTTAATAGTTCTTTATGTACCGTTACTTCAACTGACGTCCTAGGTAACTAGGAGCAGCATGTTCTGTTGTAAAAAAAAAGTAAAATTAAATTAAATTTTACCCCTGCTAGGATAAAATGTGACCCTTATGACCCTAACCCTTATGCAGTGATAGTTTCTCACCTATCAGGGTTTGTTTACTTCAGATTATATTCAGTTCAGTTCAGTTCATCTCTATTAAGTTCAATTAATACACTTCCATTCAGTTCAGTTCATCTCTATTCAGCTTATGTAAACGAGCCCTCAGTCTCTCAATATTTCAGAAGAAAAAAAAAAGTCAACTCCTACAATAAAATGTGAAGGAATTTAATTACTTCGTATTTCAAAATAAAATGACCGCATAAAAAAGCGGGACAGCTGCTCGCGAATCATGTGGCTAGAAGCTGCGCAAATTTTGTTGGTTAGTTGATTCTTCAACCATTACCTTATACCAAAACGATATTATATCATTAATCACATTCACGAGTTCAACATGCATAATGTTCTGATCTCTTGTCATTTTTAATTATTTTGTGAGGCATAAGTTGCAGCGGATTGATATCGGTACACCAAAAATTTATATGGGTACATCTTTTGTGAGAGGAGCATAAGAAGATGTGCTCTCATAATTATGAAGTGTGCTTATATCAATTTTAGGTGTCATTTTATCATTTCACTAAGGGCTCATTTACATTAGCTGAATAGAGTTGAACTGAACTGAACTGAACTAAACTGAACTGAACTGAATTGAACTGAACTGAACTGAACTGAACTGAATAGAAGTGTATTAATTGAACTAAATAGAGATGAACTGAACTGAACTGAACTAAACTGAACTGAATATAATCTGAAGTAAACAAGCCCTAAGGGTCCGTTTACTTTGGTGTAAAACGTTTTCGATGTAAAATGATTTTCTATGAAAAACATTTTATATTGGAAAACTCATTTTCATATAAGTTTTCCAATGTTTACTTGCACGGAAAATATGTTTTACTCCAAAAATTTGGGGGAAAATGTTCCCACTATGGTTTAAGTGAGTTTTCACTCCAAATTTTACATTTTATTTTTTCACCCAAAGTAAACGATGTAAAATGGAAAAACTATTTTTAAGGAAAACATTTTACACTCTAGTAAACGGAGCCTAAGTTGCACTACGCTAAGTGCGCGGATTCTAAATTTTAGTTGTGAATTTTATTAGGTTTGGATATACATCCTTTGTAGCAATGGAGATCCAAGAGCCTCAAATGTTGCTCCCTATTTAGTCAACTGGCTTTGACTTTTAATATAGTAAAAGTCTAAACTAACATGCATAAAACCCTAATGATATATTACATCCGTATTACAATACTCGCTACTTAAGTATACGATATGGACTCCTAAGAAAAAATAGGTTAGATAGAGTGAAAAATGAATAATTAATTAAACCCACAGCAAAATTAAGTCTAACAATACAATCAATGTTGAATTCCATAATATCCACCATAATTAAGTTGAATATTTTAGATATTTTGGCAACTCATAATAAGTTTAGTTACTGCATAAAAGGTTTAGGTTTTTATTTTTATTTGATAATAAGGTTTAGATAATTTCAAATTATAAGTGATATATAGACTCACTACTCAATAATAAATTTAGGTAATGCTTTGGAAATTGGGTTCGAAATGGCAAGAACTATGCACATCCAAAATCTACAAATTTAGATGGATAATAAAGCTTGTATAGAGGTGATGAAAAATGTTATTCCCTCCGTCCCAATTTACTTGCTACATTTTCTTTTTTACACTTCATGAGACACAACTTTAAATAAAAATATCTTTAACTATGTATAATAAAAAATTATAAAACTTATATATTTGAAAAGTACATGTTGACACGAATTAAACCAGATCCATCATGACTATGTTTTTCCTTACGTATATTAAATTAAATAAAGTCAAAGTTCACATGTGAACATTGCCCAAAGTCAAAGTGGGACAAGTAAATTGGGACAGAGGGAGTAATTATCATGGAGGTGAATATTTTCATATAATTAATAACTGTCGCAAACTCATGAACCTTCTTGATTGAGAAACAAGCTAAGCGTGGTGCATTGCTATAGAGAAGAAAATCGCGTGGCGGATGCACTCACAAACATTGGTGTTACTCACTCGATCTGATTCAATTATTTTTCACCCTACCTCTCCCCCTTCTCTTAGCTTGTTCCACTCCAGCACGAGGATATTTTAGGAGTTTGTACTCCTCGCTTTATTCCTTAGTTTTTATTTTTGTTAGTTTTTTTAATAATTTTCTTCTCAAGAATCGCGTTCCCTCTTTTGCATAAAAAAAAGCTTTGTAATAAATTTAGGGCCGAGAAAACGTTTCAAATTCATTATTAGGAGTAGTAATCACTAATTAGTAATCATTAGCCATTAACCACTAACCACTAACCACTACGGCACTACTACTCAACTTTTTGTGCTCATTCATTAAACTAGTATTCCTGTATTAAAACAAAAATAAATAAAAAATAAAAAGGGTCTTTTGTACCAAATTCCTCCATAAATCATATTAATATTTGAACTTCCTCATGTTCACTTGTTCAGTACAAATACAATATTACAGCCATCAATTTAGACAATAATATTAGCTCCTAAACCCACTAAATCACCAACTCCATTCCTATAAAGTAGTGCAAAGAGCTAAAATATGAATAAAGAGCATAATAAATTAGAGAATTTTTGAAAAGATAATATACTAACCGTCGTTTCGGTGTTGATAATAAAGTGTGATAATGAAAATGAACTTATGCTATGTTTGGATACAAGCATTTCATTTGAAATGATTGATTTCGACCAAATTACATGTTTGACAAGTAAACAAATTTGGAATTGGATTTGGCCCAATTCCCAACCAAAATGTTTAACAAGCACATTTTATGTATTTCAAATACTTAACAAAATCATGTCATTTCAAATTCTAAAAACAACCCAAACAAATTATTGTCATTTGAATTGTAACATTTCAATTTCAGAAATTGAATTCATCAATTTCAAATGAATTCTACATATCCAAACATTACCTTAAAGTATAATTTAGCAAGGGAATTGTATAATATTGGTGGAAACATATTCTCATTTTTAAGCTTATTTTTTAAAATATTTTTTAAGTGATCTGAAAGTATAATTGTGTTAGACAGCCGGTCTGACCACAATATTTGGTTGGACCATCATTTATAATTATATAGATCTGACCTAGACTTGGTTATTGGTCGGGTCGGGCCGGGGCGGGTCAGGGTCAGGTCGGTGCGGGTGCGGGTCAGGGCTAGGGTCAAATGAAAAGAGTCAATAGCGGGTCGTGGTCATTAGCGGGTCGATTGTGGTCGGACCATTAAAATATTAAATATAAATAAAATTTAAGGTAGCCAATAATTAAAACAAATGTATACGAATATATTAATGTACATGATTATTTTTGTCAAAAGAGGATGAAGTCATAGCCCAGTGGTTAGGGCTTCAGAATTCCAAGCACGAGGTTTTGGGTTCGATTCTCACCACATGCATTTGCGAGGATTCCTTATTATCCCCCTTACAAATGCGTGTCTTGGCTAATATTGGGTTGAGTGACCTGCAGTAGGGCCCAGTTCCAAGGCCTAGCTAGTATCCCACACATTATCCTATAAAAAAAAAATTGTCAAAACGTTTTTTTTCCAAAAATAATGGACATGGTCTTTAATAGACAAGGTCTTATCGACCAGGGTCAATACAGGGCCAAAAATAATTGCCTAATATATTTTTCAAAAAAAAAAGTTTTGACAAAAACAATTATATTAATATATTCGTATACATTAATTTTAACTATTGACTACTTTATTTTTATTTATATTTAATATTTTAATGGCCCGACTGCTAACGACCTGCTAATGATCTGTAGCCCGCTTTGACCCGACGCTCTATTGACCCTATTAGGTTGACCCTGACCCGATCTGCACCGGCCTGACCCTGATCCGCCTCAACCCGCCTAATAACCAGGTCTACTGACCAGAAAGTATTTCATCTCTCTCATCCTCCACGCATGGAGCACTACCTTGAGTAATTCCCCTTGCGCACAATAATTGGTCCCTGTGTCATATTGAGCTTAAAGTCGTTGGATAACTTGGATTAATTTGTGGCCTTAAATTAAAGTCACCGACCTTGCAACGGGGTAGACAGACACCATTGATAAATCTTGCGAATTTGAACCTCCATTAGCAAACAGATTGAACACCATTATTAATGAATTCGACCCTCGTAATGTTAATACTTCAAATTACAATTTTTCAATGGCTCAAACTTGTCATGTAAAATACTCCAAACCTAAACCTGACAATGTCTGCCATTGATGAGCAACGGCTGTACATGAAATGGTGGTGGTTATTGTTTTTTTAGAGATCAGATAGAAAGTTTGATTTAATGGTGGTGGTTATTGTTAATGATTATTTAATTTATTAGTTAGTTACCTGTTGCTTTAAGTTAATATTATCATTTAAAACAAAGAATACATTGAATGATTATATAATAGTGATCTAAAACAAAAAAAAAATAACAGGTTAAGTAATTATTTAATCTATTTTTGGCTTAAATGATAACAAAGTTAGATTAATTATGTTTTTTTTTAAAGGTTGGCTTAATTGTGAAAAATTGGCCAAAGATTGGCTTATTTTTACAATTTTTCCATTGAATTATAGGTAACCCTTCAATTCAATCAATTGTCCCAATGTCCTCGCCGATTGAAATTAATCGTTTCTAAAATCGGTTCGTTAATTATCTTTTTAGGCATGAACACATGAATGCATTTGTTAGGTCTTTATTTGTTGGTGATTTTTTTAGAATTTGATGTGTAAGGGTTAAACATAAAGAAAATTTCCAACATTATTAAGATTATGAAAAGGGTGAAGCAAGAAATTAAAAATATACTCCGTCTGTTTTTTTTTTTTTAAAAATAAAATTTCTAACTTTACTTTTGGGATTTTTTTAAAATTTTACCAAATTTAAACGTTACCTAAATCCAAGAAATTAAAGTTTTATTCTCCTACATATATTAATTTATGATTCTCAAGTGTTTTTTTTGTATATACCATCTCTCTCACTTTTCATTAACTTTAATAAAATTACCCATTTTACTCTCTTTTCCTAAGTTTTCCATACTTTCTCTCTCTTACTTTTTTTATTCAACATTTAATTATCATTTTTCTCTCCTACTTCCAACAATTTCCTTGGTTTTGATTTAAAAAAAAAAAAAACTCAAGTATGTAAATTGAAAAAAAGAAAAAGAAAAAAAAAGGGAGTAATAAAACAAATAACAAAGATGTATGTATAAGGTTTGAAATGGAAAAGAATGAAATGTTGCTAAAAGAATGGAAAGGTAAAGAGTGATAGGTAATAATAATTTCAAAGTGCAGAATTTAAATGCCAACATGAAAATAATGGAAATATATGAGAGTTAAAAAAAAAAAAAAAGCAATAAAAATGCATGAAAATTTAGTAACATGAATTCTAACAAATAAAAACATTAAAATAAGCTAAATTAAGTATAGAAACATGCATAAAAGAAATAAAGAAGAATATTTATACATTTTCATAAATTTACAAGAGCTAAAATGAGCAAATAAGTAAATTTTGGAAAATTAAGGGGAATAAATTGTGTTTTTGAGAAAATTATAAAAATCAACTTTTATATGTAGCTAATCTGAATACGAACGCTACACAAAAAATTAAAGAACCAATTGATTTGAAAAAGTATGTGAAGAGAACGAGTTAATTAAAGCATTCTTATGCATAAAAAAAAAAAATTGAATTCTCTTCTTGTCGATAAATGACAATAAAGGTAATGGGTAATAATAGAAAATATGAAGAAAGTCAAGTTTTGAAATGAGAATATGTTTCCATGAAAATTAATTATAAGTTTTTTCGCTTGCTATATTATGCTTTAAGAGTTTATGTCCATTCGCAATGCCATGAATTATTACCAAAAACCAAACTGGCCGGCCATTGGTCCATTCATTGGAAATTAAAGTTAAAATATATCATGTTTGAAGTTTTATTTTCAAAGTTACAAGTTGTTAGGATGATTGTAATAATTAATTTTGTATTAAGCGGCATGATTTGAATTTAGTATTAACAATAAAACGTCGTTCTGGGATGCATCTTGTGCATATCTTTAAGCAGATCAATGTTTTTCTATAGCAACATTTATGTCGGTTTAGTTATAAAACTTCCAATTATGGTTTGGTTTATTACTACCGAGAAACATTGATCCCCACATAAAAGGTTAGTAACTTAATACTTCCTCCGTTTCTTAAAAAACGCAAAAAATTAGGATGCATGGACTCCTAGGCATTTTTTTTGTTGTGAGAGTAAAAGGGATAAAGAGAGAAAGTGGATGTGAGAGATAGAAATAAAATACTTACAAAAATGGAAAGATTAAAATTGTTGCATTTATTTTGAAACTTCCTGAAATAGAAATTGTTGCATTTATTTTGAAACGGAGGAAGTATATTTTTTTAGTATGATAACAATGTTTGGGATACTGGGTCTTGAACTGGGACCTACTGCAGGTCACCTGCACCAATTTAACCAACACACGCATCTATAAAGAAGATGATAATAAATCTTCACAAATGTGTGTGGTGAGAATTATACTCATGACTTCTTGCTTGGAATTTTGAAGCCCTAACCACTAGACCAAGACCTCATACTCGGCTAGTAACTTAATATGGCCAGAGTACAACACTTGCCCTAAATTATGATGAAAGTCTTAGCAATACATCATATTATTAGCTAACTAAATATGTTATCTTATTACAACCAACTAATGAGATAATGTGTACTAGTGTACGGTAAGACAGGTAGCTTTCATCATTGATATAATATTAGATTTCAGGATATTAAGCTAATCATGTCGAAATTATTGACTTGATGAACCAATGAATTTGGATAATTTTTTGTTATTTTATTTTATTAGTCTTGGACTTTAGTTATTGTCACGATCAAGGTCATATATATATCCCTGGTACATTGTTTAGCTTATATGGATTAACTTGCAAGATACTTGACCCTTTTTATATTTTCAAATTAAACTAATTACCTAAATATTATAAACACTATTTTTCTTCATTATATTGCATATCATCACTCTCTTATAATACTTGCTACTACTTATTACACATCATATTGATTTGTAGTGATCAATTCGAAATAACAAAAAGACAATTTAGATTAAATGATCAGAATAGATAACATTAAAATATAGTCGTGATTGGCGCGAGCGATAGAAAAAAATAATGAAATGAGAAAATAAATAGAAAATCATAGTCACTATAACCAACACCACCGCCGAAAGATGGCAAATAAAGATCAACATGCATCATAAAATTCATAATAATTACGTAACCTCAATTAATCACATTAATTATTTTCTATAATATTGAAGTATAGACAGAAATCAAAGAGATTTGTTATATTTGATTCTCGATAGAACAAATAAAACAACTACATACAATTCAAATTAAGATTACAACAATTAGTTTTACACATATTTGTAGTCATTGAATTATTAGCTGGACTATGAAATTACTTTCCACTAGAAAATTCATCATAGTGGATGATGGGAATTTCTTCCACAAATTTCTGATAATACTATAATGCATTGTAAAAGTATGTGAAAATTTAAGTCATTTTTAAGTAAACTAATTATAGATGAAAAATATATACTCATGTGTTGATAAATAAGAATATTTATTAATTAATTAGTTCGTTACCCTTCTTTCAAAGCGAAAACATATATTTAACATGAATACATGTTTATGAATAAACATTTTATATAATTAGGTCACTTACAAGCCATATGAGGTTCCATCCTAAAACCAATTGTTAAATTTGATTAGAATATTAGAAACGGGCCTGGGCAACTCAATATGGATGAGGAGATTTATGTCACTTACAAGCCATAGGAGGGTCCTTCCTAAAACCAATTGGTAATAGGAGGAGTAACTCCTAGACTTATAAGCTAGTTCAGTCTCTCCTCATCTTCCGATGTGGGACACTCACTAGTGTAGCATATGGGGCTCAACACTCCCCCTCACTAGTGAGTGTCTTTAGAATTCAGAGCTAACTGGAAAGGCAATCAGAAATAATCCTCTTAGGGGCTGGACATCCTATATATCGAGGCAAACCCTTTCCAGTGCTTAATAATACCCAGTTTAGAAGAGACCCACAACCTGGGCTCTGATACCATGTTAAATTTGATTAGAATATTAGAAACGGGCCTGGGCAACCCAATATGGATGAGGAGATTTATGTCACTTACAAGCCATAGGAGAGTCCTTCCTAAAACCAATTGGTAATAGGAGGAGTAACTCCTAGACTTATAAGCTAGTTCAGTCTCTCCTCATCTTCCGATGTGGGACACTCACTAGTGTAACATATGGGGCTCAACACCAATTGGTGATAGGAGGAATAATTCCGATCCCAGACTTATAAGTTAGTTTAGTCTGATCTCCTTATCTTCCGATGTGGGACACTCGCTAGTGCACTATATGATATATGGGGTTCAAACATTTTACAACAAGGAACAAAGATATTTTTGGTTTTGAAGCCTTGAAATTAAAGCACGTAAAGTTAAATCTAGGTGCATGGATAAGTATGCACCTGTAAATGGTTAATTAAAGTGAACATTTCACAAATATAATGAATACATTTATTAGAAGCATATAAAATATGAGACAAATAATGAATAATTTCACAAATATAATGAAAAAGGAGAAATGTAAAATAATATGAGAATAAAAAATGCATGAAAACTAAGAATAAAACCTTATAAAATTGCAAATAGTAAAATAAAAATAATTAAATGTAAAAACATGCATAAATGAAATAACAGAAGAATATGTACATTTGCATGAATTTATACGAGCTAAAAAGAACAAATCACTATATTTTAAAAAATCAATTTGTAAATCGAAAAGAAGAATCAAAATATTATTGAAGAGCAATGGTCTAGTATCTAGCTTACAGAAGAAGAGAGGAGCAGAGTATATATAGACAAAACCCTAGACCTAAGAACAGAACAAGAAAACAGAACAAAAGAAAAAGAAGAAAAGAAAGGAAGAAAAAGACCTTCACTAACTAACTGACTTAAAACTAATTAACTAACTAATACTAAAATAAAATACAAAAATAATTACATAGTCCTATACTCCCCCTTCAAGCTTGACTTGGGAATAAGGCAAAGCTTGGAACACAAAAAATTGTGTTGTGAAGAACAAAGGGCTTTAGTTAAAATGTCAGCATATTGGTTACTCGTGGAGACATGTGAAGTAGTAAGAAATCCTTCTTCAATCTGCTCCCTAATATAATGCATATCACGTTTGAGATGCTTGGTTCTTTCGTGGAACTTAGGATTGTGGGCTAATGCTTCTGCTGATTTGTTGTCACAATAGAGGGTAATAGGTAATTGAGATTGCACACCTAGGTCCTGAAGCAGGCCTTCTAGCCAGACTAATTCACTGGCTGCATAGGACATACTCCTATATTCAGCCTCAGCAGAGGATTTGCTTACAGTAGGTTGTTTCTTGGTTTTCCAAGACACAATATGAGAACCCAAGAATATAACATATGCACTTAAGGATCTTGAAGTGAATTGACATGATCCCCAATCCGAGTCACTGAAGGCACTAATTTGCAAACCGTTGTCTGCAGTATAAAAGAGCCCATATTCTGCTGTTCCTTTTAAATATTTCAATGTGTGAAGAGCTGCTCGAAGATGTGGTTCTCTGGGTGTGTTCATGAATTGGCTTAGATGATGGACAGCATAGGAAAGATCAGGTCTTGTGATGCTGAGGTAAATAAGCCTCCCAACTAATCTTCTGTATATGTCTGGTTGTTCAAGCTCTCTGCCTTGATCTACAGACAACTTTAAACCAACTGTTAGTGGAGTATTCACAGCAATACAATCTATCATGCCTGCATCTTTTAATATGTCCTCAATATATTTCTTTTAGGATAAAAACACTCCTTTAGGAGTCCTTTTAATTTCAATTCCTAGAAAATAATTTAAATCTCCTAAATCTTTAATTGTAAAGGCATGATCAAAAGCTATTTTAATATCATGAATTTGAGAGTTAGAAGTACCTGTTAGAAGAATATCATCCACATACACCAAGACAATTACAAATTCTCCTTTCTTGTACCTTGTATACAAGGAATAGTCTTGCTTTGATTGGATGAAGCCAAGAGATTTCAGGAATTTGTTCAATTCCTTATTCCATTGTCTGGATGCTTGCTTTAAACCATATAGTGATTTGTGCAATTTACAAACTTGGCCTTCTTTGGCCTTAGTATAACCTGCAGGTGGTCTCATATATACATCTTCTTCAAGGTAACCATGCAAGAAAGCATTATTCACATCCAATTGATGCAAACTCCAATTTTTAGTAATTGCAAGTGAAATAATTACTCTAACTGTGGCTAATTTAGCTACTGGTGAAAAAGTCTGATCATAGTCTATCCCTTCTTTTTGTTGATATCTAACAGCAACTAACCTAGCCTTGTATCTTTCTATTGTCCCATCTGGCCTTAATTTTGTTTTATAAACCCATTTAGAATTAATAGCCTTCTTCCCTACAGGCAAATTGGTTAAAGACCAAGTTCTATTAGATTCTAAGGCTAAAATCTCTTCATTCATAGCATCCACCCACTCTTGAGAATTTTTAGCTTCATTATAAGTATTAGGTTCAGAAATAGTATTTATAGCAAAGGATTGAGATTCACTAGAAGTATCATTATTCCTATGAGGAACATAAGAAACCACAAAATCATTGTATTTTGTTGGCCTTTGTATATTTCTGTGATGATGAATGGAATTATTACAATTATTGCTGTCACTATGTGAATGAATGGATTGACCTGTGCTATTTTCAGTATTATAGGAAGGAGATATAGTATTTTCAGAATCTATACCATTGTTTGAGCCATGTTCTGTTCCTGTTTCTGGACTAAGATATTTATGATGGACAGAATTATTATGCAGAACAGGGGTTTGTGGTGAATTACTTAAATTTATTCCAGTAGGATCTTCTGAATTGAGCATCCTGCTGTATGAACCATGATCAGACCCAAAGTTAATCATGTTTGGTTGTTTAAGTTGATCTATGATCTCATCATTTTCTTTATCAAAAGGAAAGCAAGTTTCATAAAACACCACATCCCTAGATACAAAAATCTTCTTATTTTCTAAATCAAATAACTTGTAAGCTTTTTGTCCATAAGGGTAGCCAATAAACATGCATTTTCTAGCCCTTTTATCAAACTTATCTCTTTTCCTTTCATCATTGTAAGCATAGGCAAGACAACCAAAAACTCTTAGATTTTCATAAGTAGGGGTTTTTCCAAATAAAACTTCATAGGGAGATTTCCAATTCAAAACCTTAGTAGGCATTCTATTTATTAAATAGGTAGCAGTAAGCAAGCATTCACCCCAAAATCTTTTTGGTAATTTAGATTGAAATCTTAAGCATCTTGAAACTTCCAACAAGTGCTTGTGTTTTCTTTCCACCCTACTATTTTGTTGAGGGATGCCTGGAACACTTTTCTGGTGATATATTCCTTTTTCCCTAAAAGTTCTTAAACATAGATTATTTATAATCTCTGTCCCATTATTTGTTCTAATACTCTTTACTTTGGTATTAAATTGAGTCTCAACCATAGCAAAGAAAGTAGTAATACAAGTTAATACTTGTTCTTTGTTGTTTATTAGATATGTCCATGTTATCCTACTATGATCATCTAATATAGTTAGAAAGTATCTTGCACCTCCAATTGAAGTAATTCTATAAGGTCCCCATAAATCCATATGAATCAAATCAAAGCATGTAATTGCTCTTTTTGTGCTATTAAGGAAGGGCAATTTATGAAACTTTGAAATGGAACAAATATGACAATTATATTCCTTCAAACCATTACATTTACAATCAGCTATATGTATCATTTTAGACAAGGAAACATGACCAAGCCTAGCATGTATTAGATCTAAATTTATTACATTCCTATACTTCTTATCTATACTAGTAGAGGTTTTTGATGGTAAACTTGATCCACCAAAACAAACTACTTTATTTTTCTCTAGACCAATATCTTTATTCCTCTTGCTAGTAAAAAGAAACAGGTTTCCTTGCTTCTGTCCTTCACCAAGAATTTTTCCATTAGATTGGTCCTGAAACCAACATTTCTCATTATCAAAAACCACTTTAATTCCCATATGTTTAATTAGCTTTCCAATAGAGATCAGATTATATCTAAATCCTCTCACAAGCAAAACATCTTCAAGAATCAATTTATCATTCAAAAAAAATATTACCTATAGTATGAACTAGTTTGAAACTTCCATCTGGCAATCCAATTCTTATAGGTTTATCTAGAATTTTCTTATTAACTAATAATTCAGCATTGAATGTCACATGATCAGAGGCACCACTGTCAATAATCCAAACATTTCTTGTATTTTGTTTCAAATTTTTGCAATTAAAATTAACTAAATTCATACCTGCACAATTGACTATAGCTCCATAATCTGGATCAGCAGCATTTTCTTCCTTTATAGCCTTCAAGATCTCCTGTTTGATTGTACTTAAAACTGCAGGATTCACCTTACCCTTACTGGACAGCACCTCCTCAGTATCACCCTCATGTATATCAAAGGGACTGTCATCCAGGTCAGCATCAACATGAGCTGCAATTCTTGGTCTAGACCCTTTATTTGTTCCACTTTTCTTCATTTCCACATACCAATCAGGATATCCAACTATCTTAAAACAATTATCCTTTGTATGGCCCTTCCCTCCACAATGATCACACTTTCTTTCATATTTTTCTTTCTTCCAATCCTTCTTATTTTGACCTGTGGAATAAGTTCTTGGAGATTGTTTTGTCATGAAGTTCTTGCTGTATTTCTGTACTGTTAGTGCAGTGTTTCCTCCAGTTGCATCAGTATCCCCAGCCACTTCCTTCTGTGTTTCCACTTGGAGTGTAATAGAATAGGCTTTGTTGATGTTAGGTAATGGCTCCATGGACAAAATGTTAGTCACTGTATTGTCATATGCTTGGTTTAATCCAAGCAAGAATTGCATAAGCTTGTCCTCAGACTCCAAGTCATCCAGTTTCTTGACATATCCACATATACATTTTGCCAATGCTCCACAAGTGCATATTGGCATTTTCCTTAGGCTTTGCAATTCATCCCACATATTCTTGATTTTGCTATAATAGCTCAAGATTGATAAATTCTCTTGTTTAAGAGCAGACAACTCCTTCTTGAGTTGATACACTAGGGGTCCATTGCTTTGTCCAAATCTTTCATTAATGTCAGCCCATAGTTCAAATGAAGTCTGATCATCTGATTCGAAATCCTCAGCCAAATCTCCTTGCATTGAACTCAAGATCCAACTAGCTACCATGAAGTCAGCCCTCAGCCAACGAGCATGGTCCTTGCTACTCTCATCTGGTTCTTTCATTTTCCCAGTGATAAAACCCAATTTGTTTTTCGCAGCTAATGCCCTTCTAATACCTTTCCTCCATTTATTGAAATTCTTCCCATTGAACACCTTTCCCACAAGTGAACAATTTGGGTTGTCAGAGTTAGTTACACACAAAGGATCAGCCAATGCTTCATTCGAATTTATCGAATTGATCCCAGATTCATCAGTGGATTGTAATGACATTTTTGCAAGCTTTATGTAAAAATGGCAGATAATCGAATTAATTTGAGGAAAGAAGAAAAGAAACTCAGATTGAGTTCTGCTCTGATACCATGTAAATCGAAAAGAAGAATCAAAATATTATTGAAGAGCAATGGTCTAGTATCTAGCTTACAGAAGAAGAGAGGAGCAGAGTATATATAGACAAAACCCTAGACCTAAGAACAGAACAAGAAAACAGAACAAAAGAAAAAGAAGAAAAGAAAGGAAGAAAAAGACCTTCACTAACTAACTGACTTAAAACTAATTAACTAACTAATACTAAAATAAAATACAAAAATAATTACATAGTCCTATACAATTTAAATAAATTGAGTTTTTGGAGGAGCTAAGAAAAATCACCTTTTTTTACCTAGATAAATGTTATATATACGAATGCTACAGAAAAAGGAAATCGATTATTTTATGAGGTGTGTGTGAAGAGAACGAGTAAATTAATTATCCTTATGCATATTCCAAACAAAATCGACAACTACAACTTAAAAAAAAAAACCTAAGAATTTCTTGTCGTTGGAAATTTATAAAAGAAATTATGTGCAAATTAATAATATACAAGAATAGCGAAAATCAATAAAATAAATAATATAGATTTTAAGGTAAGATCTTGGGATTATGTACCTTGCAAGATTTATGAATTATGATTTCCGAAGTCAATTTATAAAAGTGTTGAATAATTGTGCTTAAAATCACCCAAAGTCAATTTATAAATTTTTTTTTTTTATGTATTTTATATGAAAGTACAAATTTTCAAAACAAATAAGTTAAACCAAAGAGGAGTGAAAAAGTTCATAAGAATGCCCCGAATACCCATGTCAATACTATATGTGATTTCAGTTCAAAATAAAATGAGTCAGAAACGGTCTATATATAGACATGAAAACGAGTTATGCGCCATAGTGCAAATAGGAATTGGGCTATTGGGGTGTCTATGTTCTGAAGGTGTGCTATGGTGCAGATTTAAGTCTGGTGCAGCCACGTACGATCATTGTTAATTAATAATTTATTTTTTTTAAATGTCATAACTTTTCCTCTACTCATTGGAATTGGGCTTATGGCCTATCTTTGAAAAACTCTTGAATTTTAATTATAAATGCAATTTGAATCACGTATCAATCCGATTTGTATATAAAAAATTATGGGCAAAAAAGTGAGCAATGGTCATACTAGACTATGTAAAAGTGCTTAATAATGAATGGGTTTTTTTTGTGTGTGTGTGTGTGCGCGCTCTTATACGTATGAATGCAATATGAACTTAAAATCTTTTTATTTGGGATTTAGTGGATCATTTGGGCCTTGATTTAATTTTGATAAAAATATAAAATTGATTGATTACTTTTATTAGTATGTATTTGAGTTATCATGTGTACTCAAGAATCAGACCAAGTGCGTTGCAATGTTTGTCTTGTCATCGAACCTAAATGGCCTGGGGAGTCCCTTTTTAGTGTCTACACTAACCTTAACGGTCCGTTTGGTTGTTGGTAATAAATTGTGGTAATGGTAATGAATTTATTGTGTAATTTTGTTAAGGAGAAACCTTATAATCTTCATGTAAAACAAATTTTCATTCCCAAGCTTCAAATTTCTTCTCAATTTTTATTCCCATCCATTACCATTTGGGAGGGTGATATTTGATGGGAATGGATATTTGTGAAGAAAATTAGATAAATTGGAGCTAAGTTAGCACCACCATGGGAATGATCTTAAGATTGGAAAACTCCTTTTCAGGTTATGTTTAATACTAAGCCTTCCTATAATCATCTTAAGATTTTTGGATGCTTATGTTTTGCTGTCAATAGTGATAAAACTAAAGATAAACTTGATTCTAGGGCCAGAAAAGGCATTTTCCTTGGTTATCCTAGTGGTCAGAAGGGATACAAGATTTATGATCTTCACAAGAAAACTGTGTTTATGTCTAGAGATGTGAAGTTCTATGAGCATATCTTCCCTTTTCAAGAAGATAAGAACAACATGGAAGTCTTGAATACTTCTTTAATATCTTTAGGCACTGATGAAGGCTGTGAGCTGAAGAGTGGATGTTCTGAGAACAGAATAAATGCTGCTGATCAAATAGATATAATTGCTAATAATAATGAAAATTTTCTGATCAATGATGTTGGTGAAAATAGTGTTTCTAGTACTAATCAAATTGCAGGGCAGCATTATGAGAACTCTGTTTCCCATACAGAGAGTACTGATCAGGACTGGTTTATACCAGATTCTGATGATAAACATCCTACTGTTCAGCAGCATGCTTCTTCATCTACAGGTAATTTCCAAACTATAAATTCTGAAATGCAAGGCATGTTTCATGATGGTACTAGTAAACAGAATAATGATTTGGTCTCTGCCCCAAGAACCTCTGCTAGGGCAGTTAAACATCCTACTAAATTAGAGGATTTTGAATGTGCTTACATGCCTCATAAACATACAAATGGTCCTGACACTTCTCAGTCTAGAACCTTTAATGTAGATTCTTGTTCTAATGTTGACCCTAAATCTTATAGACAAGCTAAGCATAGTAAAGAATGGATTCATGCTATGGAACAAGAGCTAGAAGCACTTGAAAATAATAAAACTTGGATTTTAACTAACTTACCTAAAGGTAAACATGCTATTGGCTCTAAATGGATTTATAAAACAAAACTTAATCCTGATGGTACCATTGAAAGGTACAAAGCTAGGTTAGTTGCTACTGGTTATCAATAAAGAGAGGCTCAAGATTTTAATCAGACTTTTTCCCCTGTTGCTAAACTTGCCACAGTTAGGGTTATTGTTGCTTTAGCTACTATAAAAGGTTGGCCTATTTGCCAAATGGACGTGAATAATGCTTTTCTTCATGGCCACTTAGATGAAGAAGTTTACATGCTTCCTTCTTCAGGTTATACTAAAGCTAAAATAGGTCAAGTATGCAAACTAGAAAAATCTTTATATGGCCTAAAACAAGCCCCTAGGCAATGGAACAAGGAACTTAAGGCTTTTCTAATTTCACATGATTTTACTCAATCTAAGCAAGAGTATTCCTTGTTTACTAGAGAATTAAATAATGAATTCTTAATTTTAATTGTTTATGTAGATGATATTTTGGTGACTGGATCATCCCAAAGTCAGATCAACAAAATTAAGCAAGATCTAGATCAAATGTTCACTATTAAAGACTTGGGTCAAATACATTACTTTCTTGGAGTAGAAGTAAATAGAACTACTCAAGGAATTTTTTCACAAAGAAAATACATTTCAGAAATTCTAACTGATGCTAGTATGCATAATTGTGAGGCTGTTGCTACTCCTTTACCTACAGGACTTAAACTCTCATTAGAAGAGGGTGAGCTAATTGACAAGCCTGAAGTGTTTAGAAGGCTTGTGGGTAGGCTTCTTTATCTTAACTTCACTCGTCCAGATCTTTGTTATGCCACACAACATCTATCTCAGTTCATGCAACATCCAAGGATGCCTCACTTAAGAGCTGTTCTACATGTTCTGAAGTATCTCAAGGGTACCATAGAACATGGTCTGTTCTATTCTGCAGCTTCTGATGTTGCTCTCACTGCCTACAGTGACTCTGACTGGGGTTCTTGCTCCTTCTCCAGCAGGTCATTAAGTACTTATGCCATTTTCCTAGGCCAAAACTTAGTTTCCTGGAGGACAAAGAAGCAACTTACTGTCAGCAAATCATCCACAGAAGCTGAGTACAGGAGCTTGTCAAGTGCTGCAAGTGAAGTTTCTTGGGTTGAGGGCCTTTTGCAAGACTTGAAAGTGAGTGTCCTTCCTATTCCTCTAGCCTATGACAACAGTTTTGTTGAGCACCTCGCCAAGAACCCCATGTTTCATGAAAAGACAAAGCATATCAAGCGTGATATGCATTATATACGTGAGCAAGTAGAGCAAGGTTTTATTTGTGTTCATCATGTTAGTTCTAATGAACAAGTGGCTGATATCTTGCCTAAACCTCTTGTATCTTCTAGGCATGATCACTTATGTAACAAGCTTGGTCTAAAAAGTTTGTCAAGCTTGGGGGAGGGGTATTAGTGGTAGTAGTCCTTGGTTAGGTTTCCTAACCTTAGTCATTATTAGTATAAATATAGGTAGTTGTAATAGTGTTAACCAACTCAATTAATAACATTGTCTCTTATGACTTTTACATATTCAATTGCTCTGACTTTACAGATTTTCCTTCCAAATTTAGTTATAAATTCATTCCCATTACCATGATTTATAATCGGCTACCGAACGGGCCGAGGGTTAGTCACCCCTCCAAACCCAAGTTAGACTTACTTTGCATTGGGTAGTACAAGAGTTTATTGACACATGTATATGTGAATGTAACTCAGTGTCCGTTGGTAAGATGTAAAATATTTTCCATGAAAACCTATTTAGGTTTTCCCATTTCCCATTTTTTGGTTTGGAGTAAAATATTAAAATATAAAACTTACGGTGGAAAAACCTTATTGAAGACATTTTCCCTCGCTCCAAATTGGAAGGAAAACCTTTTACATCACAATTGGAAGGAATATTTAGAGCTCGTTTGGTTGAACATGAGAAGTTAATTCCCACGGGAAGTCTTATTTCATGGGAAATAAATTCTCTTATCAATTTTCTAGGAAATTGCTATTTGTGTTTGGTTGATCATAGGCAATTGAAATTGACACAGGAATTTTCATTCACCAAGGGGAGGTATATGATTAATTTCCTACACTTCATGGGAAATTCTATTTTCCTTGGAATTTCAATTTCATGTGCCTATTTTATTTCATGTCAACCAAACACAAAGGCATTTGGTTATTTCCTAGGAATTTGTATTTCCAAGGCAAATACAATCCAACCAAACGATCTCTCAATTTTCCATCACAATTGAAGCAATTGATTTTCAGTTCTATTAAACAATGAAAAATGCTTAAAATGGAAAATTATTTTACATGCAACCAAACAACAAAAAAAAATCGTGAAAATGAATTTTCCATTGTAAAAAGTTTTCCATGGAGAACCATTTCCATCTGAAAACGTTTTACACTCTACCAAATCGACCCTCAGCGTAGAACTTTCTTGTATAAATATCATCTATATTCATCTTGTTAGGGTGCGTTCTCTTCGCAAAATTGGACTAGATTGGATAACTTTAAATATCAATATCTTGAACTATATATAAAAAAAAATAAAAAATTATATACTTGAAAAATACAAATCAAGACGATTGAATCAAATAATATTTCACATAACTTTAGAATAGATTGAAGAGATGGGATTAGATCGAATTAGAATATAATATATTGAATTAGATTAGAATGAATTGAATTAAATTAGATTAGAATAGATTATATTGAATTCAGATTATAAAACATGGCATTCTTATTCCAAGGGGCAGTCTGAGAATAATTGACAAGTAATACAGGTGATCGGACAAGTGGTACAAGTTGGACTAGTTAGTCACTTCTTGGATTAATCCAAACAAATTAAATACTTCGAATTCCTCCTTTTTTAATAGTTGTAACAAGTTAATTTGATTTATCTGAGTTACTTTGATTATTGATTGTTTTTTATCAGAGATTATCGATTGTTGTTTTTCTGTAAAGAAAAATATAGTTATGTGATTTTCTTGAATTCATGTCTACATACACATTCTAAGTATGTATTTTATTTTATTTTTAGTTTATACAATAAGAGATATTATCAGTCAAAATTATACCTCGACAGATCAAATATTACATCTATTTAAAAAAAAACGAGAATAAAAGGTTCGGTTGATAAGTTGTTTAATTATAATACTATCCTCCCTCTTATCACAATTTTTTGCCCCTTTTCCCTACTTATATACTTCAGCCCTATATGCCCATGGAATTCCACCAACTTACTAGCTAGTTGCACCCACCTACCAAAATATATTCATTATTCAATATACCTACTTAGCCAATTTGTCACACGTAATGTTATATACATGTATATAGCCGGACCACATAATTATCTATTATTATCGGTGTGTTTTCTTTCTCTTTTTTTTTATATATGATAAGATCTGAAAATGATGAGAATTTGAACTTATATTATGAGATATGATCTGATATAAGTTGAAGAGAACACATCCTATGTCTAAGAGGTGTAGCTTAAGGGGTAGAGTACACCACCGTGATTCAGATCACGAGTTTGACACCTCCCCCTCTCCCGCGCCAAGGTATTTCCTAAGATATGAACCATGTGTGTGAGAATCGTGTACCTTATCTCTAAAAATAAATAAATAAATATCTATTATTATACCTACAAGGGTATGTAACATATAACAATTTAGGAATATATATATGTCAAAACCACGCATAATTTAATGTTAATGTAATTAAAATTTAATATAAGTTAATATTTCAACTTTTGACACTTTATATGCAGCCCTAAAATCTATCTATAACTATTACTAAAACAAAAACCGCTGACATCAGCATTTGCCATATGTCACTTCCACATTAAAAAATTTCCCTCCAAACTTTCATTTGACTTTTTTTAAAAAAAAAAACTTTTTTTTCCCAATATTCTCTTTTCCAAAGTTTTTTCTCTATATATTATTGAAAAGTTGATACTTAGGATCTGTTTCATTCGACGGAAATTTTTATATCTGATCTAAATTTAACTTTTCTGATATGATCTTATCTAAACTTTTTTTTTATCTGATTTGAACTTTTTTAATTTGAACTAATCTTATCTGCTTTTTTTTTTGTAGTTTTTTATAGTTAATTATTTTAACTTTTCTGGTCTGATCTTAATTTTTCAGATCTTATCTAATCTGGTCTGAATTTTTTTATCTGATCTGAACACTTCTAAAACAAGTATTATATGTCTATATTTCTTAATAAGTTGAATCAAACACACCTTTATTTGTGTTTAAATATAAATAAATATTTGTTTTTAGTTACAACATATTAATAAGAATATTCAATCTGACTAACATTTTCATAAGTTAAAGTTGTTGCATTAATTTTTTTTAAATCAATCAAGTATATATATATAATTTAATTACAATGAAATTAAAATTATACAAGTGTAATAAAAATGTAATATTTTTGTCAAGATTGTACATTCCAAGTGTAACCTTGCTACTGTTTTTTTTTTAAAAAAAACTTGCTACAGAATAAAACGGGAACTACTAACAATAATAATATTTATCTATACATATGGGCATTGTTGTTCATTTTACTTAATTTCAACTTTTTCTTAAAAAATATAGATTATCATTATTAAAATAAAATTTAACAATTATTTTTTAAAAACCGTGCATCTGCACGGGTGCTAACCTAGTTGCATATATTCTACTCCCTCCGTTCCCATTTGTTTGTCCTATTTCACTTTGCACATATGTCAATGCACTTATTTGACCGTAAATATCTTTTGTTGTATATGTGTAAAAATTATAATAATTGGATATTAATGACATAATCATTGAGACGAATCAAACAAGACCATACATGACTATATTATATTTTATATGTTGAGAGTAATTTAGAAGATTCTCACATCTTATAAATAGTGTAAGATTCCAAGCAAGACAAATAATTGGGAACGGAGGGAGTAATTAACCAAAAACAAAACCCATGAATAGTTAAGATGACAACAATATAACGACAAATAGAAATATATACAACATTATTGGAAATTGATATTGGCACAACTAAATTTGATAAAGGCACAACTTTTTGTGAGAGAAACATAAGAAGAGTGCTCTCACAATAGGTTGTGCCAATATCAATTTTAGTTGTGCCTTTATCATTTCCCAAACATTATTGTGTTAATTGGAATTATTGATTAAGAGAATTTCAACGACAATTTGGCTTTTTCTAGAATCAACCTCCACGTTGAACCTCCATATTAATTAGTAAAATTAAGACACTTGCACTAAATTAATGAACTCAATCTTCATGTTATTATTATCATCTCACTAGCTTCTTTATTTGTCTTGACCTAAATAATTTGGATTAATAATTGGCAAAAGCGAACTATTGCTCCAAGACGCTAAATAAGTGGGGGAAATGAAATTGAAATTAAAATTAATCACACCTATAATCATGCTATTTTGATATACATTCCAAAATTCATATCATTTTAAGAAATATATTAAACGCTTATTATTATTTTTTTTACTTTATGTTAAATCGTTGCAAATAATAAGTAACAAACATAGATGGTATGGTATATTGAATTAAAAATGTGATCCACACTGTTCCGGGCCCACCAAAGTAGTCGGCCCAAGATAAACGGACCCAAACCCTAAACTCGATTTTGCTAGGATTAGGGACACATCAGATATGCCATTACGAACGGCATGATGACACGTGTCATGGCCAGACCCACATGTTAACATGGCTGACTCAGCCTAAACCCTAACCGGGTAACCTACGCCTATATATAAGGATCAATCAAATCACTTTTCAGGTACACAATTCATAATTCACAAACTTTGTACTTCTGACCCCTTTTCATTCCGACCTCTGACTTAAGCATCGGAGGGGCGTTCCTGGGTTCCACCCCCGGGTTAGCAACCTTTCGTTATTTTGCAGGATAGACCCTCGAAGAGGAGCCTTTGAAGTCAACTCAAACACAGTCAAACATACTCGGTCAACGAGAGAAGTTCCTGAGCAGGAACACACACAATTAAGGGTGTGTTCTCTTCAATTTATTTGACCTCGCCTGACTTGGCCTGGTCTGACTTAACCTGTTTAAACCTATTAAAGCTGACTTGATTATAAATTATTCGACCTAACCTGACGTATTACGTTCAAAGATAATCTAAGTAATCATGCAATAGTTTGACTTTTTAAAAAAGATGGATTGGATTATCATTAGACGTCATTAGAAAGTCGTACATCCCGTACAACAGCCAAATATAGCTGGCATCTAAATCTTCTACGGCTACTTGTTTTCATATTCCTCGTATTATATTCCTCTCAAAAAACCAAAAAAATAAAATAAAATTGGTACGGGGGTAAAAGTATACTTTGAACCTTTTCATTAGGTTCCCATTTAATTTCTTTTAAAAATTCTACATGATTTTATAGTTTTTAGACATTTTCTATATGATAATATTTCATTAGATAATTAATTATTAGAAGTTGAATAGGGTTTTGAATTCACATCGTTTGCATACCATACATCCATACATAGTGAAGAATTTTTGGATAAAATCAATATCAATATATATACTATAAGAGCAGAAACTAAAGCAACATCGTCTTGCCACATTTCAATCTCTCATTAAAAAAATTCCGTCCTTTTTCATTGGATCTGAAAAAAGCAATTTTTATATTCTATCTTAAAATATTTTCTGCCTTTAAAACTATTATGTAATTTAATTCCTATAAATAATACTTGTATCTTAATTGTAATTTAGTTTTGATCATATTTATTTACTACATATTCCTATAATCAAAATTTACTTTGTTTCCATTATACATTTATTGTATATACATATTCTCATAATAATAAAATGTCCCCTAATGTTTTAGGGGAAGTAAGTATCATTATTGGATTATTATTTTGACATACAAGCATTACACTACTTTTTATATAATTTGAAAGATTTTCATATTAACTTATTAATTTTTCTTAGGATTCTAATTTAATTGTGACATCAACAAACAATGTATTTTAGTTATATTTTCCCCTAACAATTGTGATAAAATACGTTGTAGCTTAATTATTTGTATGTTATTTTCCCCTAACAATGTACATTTTAGTTATACAATTATTTTGTATGTTTTAATTTGATTGTATTATAATTTTTTTTGTTTGTATGCATGTAAGAATATAATTTTATGAGAAAATAAACGAGAAAAAATTATATGCTAAATTTATAAAATCGAATCTATATTATAACTATATGTGTATTGAGAACAATTGTATGACATAATTAATCTATATATAAGAAGATACTAAAAGAGAAGCATTTAGAAGCAAAACACTCATCCTAAAACTTATTGTTTATTATTCGTGAATTTTTCATATTTAGTGATAGATCTATTTCATTAAAAAAAAACTATAATTTATATAAAAGTAATTTTATTATTATTGTATATCAAAAATATTCTTTAAAAATTAATGACTAATGTTTGATGACTACCATAAATTTGAGTCATTTATATTAAATTTAATGTACCACCTTACACAATTTTTTTGTTGTTGATTTCATTGACTTTCGCACAATTTTTTTATTCTTATCCATATATTACAATGATTCAAAGAAAAAAAATTAATAATATTTTATTTCTTATTTATGATTATTTATCTTTATTTTTTAAATTATATTAAGCATAACTATTATTGAATTGAATTTCAATCAAAATATTACTATAAAAATATCATTAATCTTTTAGAATTTTGTTACGATCATCGTTTGTAAGAATTGTATACTATATTATTGCATGAGCACTTATATTAAATCATAACCATGAATACCAAAAGTCTTAGAAGTTTATTTATGATTGAAAATGTGAGTTAGCAAGTTATGAACTACCCACGTACTTATAAAATGGGGGGTCAGACTGTGTTTTCACGGGAGATTAGTAAAGATGAAGATTAAAAAGTTTGACATTTAAAAAAGTAGGGTGAAATAAAAGAATATGTTTGCCTTACAATAATTATATGTCAAAATTCACGATGAATTTCTAAAAGAATATGGTGAGTGGTGGAAAACTACTAGAGTAGGACATAGTAGGCAATTGATAAGAATTTTTTTTAATTTCCACTTTTTATGAAAATATGTAATATATAGTCTTTGTTATTAAAACAATCTGTCTTTTATGACCACAGGTATAAAGAAACTTCTATTGACTTTTATGAAATATATACAGATTATATGAAGTTTTATTTAATATTAGAGAAATTTGTGAAAAAAACACCTTTTAAAAAAAATTGAACGTGTCTTTTTTTTTTCCTCATATTTTGTTATGATTGAAAACACGTGGATGAACCCACACTTACTTTTTTATATGTGCGGTTGTAGTGATAGAGTAAGATTTTAATTTCAAACTATATTATTGATAATATCGTATTGTCTAAGATTTAAATCATGTATAATTTTTTTATAAAAAATGAAATATTTCACATAATTAGTGAATTATGTAAATCTATACAAAACTATTTACAAAGTTAATGTTAAGATTTTTAAGCCGTGCATTGCACGGGTGCTATGCTAGTTTAGAAACTATTTTGGTATTTATGGGTCAAATTTTTTAAGTTAAAATTGGGAAAAAAAAAAAAAAACTATAACCACATTTTAGTTGTGATAAGTGTAACTTGCTTATTAAGGACAACAATGAACTTCAAACTATGAAAAGTAAGCTAAATTTGTATCCTTATTCAACCTCTAATTAATCTTTATTATATAAGCCAAGGGGAGCCATGGTGTCCCCCCTAGAAAAGTTCATAATGCCCCCTAAAAATTTATTAAAAATGAAATAGCATCACCCTAATTTTTTTAAGGAAAGTTATTACAATTTTTGAATTTTTTTAAATGAAAATATTACAAAATATACAATTTGTAATAATAAAATAAAAAAAACAAAATTCATATTTTTGAATTCTCTATAAATAAACACCCATTTTAATATAGTTTGTTATATAAAAAAATTACCTTTTGATTATCATAAAAATTTGATAGCCGATTTTGTTCATTGTTGTGGAATGACTTGATGAAAGGAGAAAATTTGTTTACGATTATGTGAAGGAGTGTAAATTTAAAAATATTCCAATTTCTCGAACAAAAACCTTCGATTTTTTGAAGATACATTAAAAATATCATCGCATGCAAAGCGTGCACACAAGTTTAGTATTTTATTTATTGGAGCACTATTCGTCGTCCTAAAATTAATAAATATTGTCCAACTTCTTAAATTGAAGTTACACTTTTACCCCTCCATTTATAACACTAGGTTTCACGAGTTGGATTGAGTGATGGTCCGCTGGTTGGGTTTGTGGTTTAGATTTTAGGGTTTAAGCTTGGGTTTATGGTTTAGATTTTAGGGTTTAAGGTTGGGTTTTTTCTTTTTGCTCAAATTTAGAAGGTAAAAAAGGAGTGAGGTTTCTTCGTGAAAAATCATCACTTCTTGGTTATTATTAAAGGTAAATGTGTTATAACAATGTATGTTGTCCAATATAAACCTCACTGCTCTTGGGATGGGATGGGGGTCTTGATCTTTCTGTTGACTTGACTGGGTCATCGCCTTTAACATAATCGGAGTTGTTTAATTTCGTGGTTGGTCATGTGGTGGTTGATGCAACACATCTCAAGCGTGTCAAATACTAGGCAAAATGTGAAGCACTAGGGTATGTGTTTCTACCTTTCTCCTTGTTGGAGAATTAGAGGCGGACGCTATTTCATTGCTTCAGCGAATTCAAAAGTTCTCTAAAACTCGAAACATTGGGGCGTGTGCTACTGCTCATATCTTTACTAGAATTAGCTTTGCTATTGGTAAAGGAGTAGGGCCTCAGATATTATCTCCGTTACTAATTTCTTATAATAATAATAATAATAATAACAATAACATAATTTCATAAAAAAGAAACTTTAAATAATCAAGTGATTATTATTTTTCAGCTAGAGAAAACTGAGTGAAAGTCTAAAAAAAAAAAGCTAATGTTGCCAAGGGGTTATGATGACACCTGATGTGGATTCAATGTTATTTAAAGTTTTTCTCAATCATCACCATTGTAATATAATGAACTTACTTAGGAGGATGATGAGAAGAAAAAAAAAAGATAATATTTTCAATGCTATTAATTATTTGGTGGATGGATTTATAAGGTAATAAAATATGATTTCCAATAATGTTAATTTGTTTGAGGAGAAGGTAAAGGTAAGGGTTGAGTGTAAGAGGGAAAATGGTAGAATTAGGAAGATACAAGGCATATTAAAATCTTAATTAAATTTATCAAAATAAAAGAAACCTTAATTAACTTATATGGAAACATCTAATATAATTTAGGTAAAGGTTTAAATGTAAGCATCCAATATATTTTAGCAAAGGATATTATTTGCGTATACATACTATAATATTGTTTACATATTTATTTTTTAATAATTTTGGATAATATTTGTTCAAATGTATTTTTAAAGGAAGTAAAAAAAAGAAGGAAAAATTACAACTAAATTTACACAGGCATTATAAAAGAAAATTCAAAGTGCATACTACACACGAGCTACGTTACAAAAGCCCCGACCCACGACCAACCCCAATAACATGCGGGCCGAATCTAGGCCGAACATGGGTCGACCGGGCTAGACCCATCAGGAATCAGGATTGAAACCCAGGCCGAATATAGGTCATGCCAACACAACCCATTGGCCACCCCTACTTACTAGTGGTGAGTAAAACCGGGTACCCGGTCTTTTTTAATGGAACCAGAACTGCTGGGTCTATAATATCTGGAACAAGAACCGAAATAGGTCCAACCGATTAACATGTTTTTGAAACCGGAACTGCCGGGTACTAGTTCCAATACCGGGTACCTGTTTTTCTTTAATGGGTATGTATTTTGTTCAACTTCTTAAATTTAAATAACAAATCAGCTTAATGATCAACAACTACTCTACTACATATTTAATTATTTATTGTGAGAATACCGAGCTTGCATAGTCCTCACATTTATTTGGAGAGGGAAGCTGGTTAGAATCGAAGTTGCAAACAAGAGGTATACTCCATCGCCAGTGTGCTGAAGCTCGAACCTCGAGCATATAGTGCACATCCCGAGGATCGAGCTCCTCGAGGTTCGAATCTCACTTCCCAAACCCTCGGACAATTCTAATATGGTATTCTGGTAACAAGAGCCACAAAACGAGACCCAGTCTAGTTACACAATAACAAAAGCATAGTTTCCCATTACTCAAATGTTTACATTAACTTTGATGAAATTTCGCCTTCTTCATAAACAGGAATTACATTACATATATGTAGTACAAAGAAGCAAAATGCATTCTAACATAACACCAAACGCCAAATTTACAAGTGTGGCAAACAATTTTATTGTGTATTACATTCGATTTTCGTTCTTCACATAAATTGCTCCCTCTATTTTCTTTTAAATAAAAAAATTCCGTTGAGAAAGAACGCTAAAAAATGCTTCTCACTAGGAAATACTACACAAAACAAAGAAACAAAAAAAAAAAAAATTCTTTTGACAACAGAAAAAAGCTAATAATACACACATCTTGAATCCTGAAGAAAATAAACCAGAAAAATAAGCAGTTTGTTAAGTAAATTAGAAGGGTTAGTGAATAGTTACCAAAGTATGCTATAGCTCATTGTATAGCATAGGAATACATTCCCAATTCAGACAGATTCTGCCCCAACATTTCCACCGTTTGTTTCACCGTTTTCTTTGCTTAGCTTAGAGTTTGATGAAGAAAATGATGCTTGTTTTGAGGCAGTTTTATTTGTATGCTGCTCTGAATTATTATGTATGTTTAGGTAAGTGTAGATCGACATTCCCATTAGGGCAGTGATTGCTCCACATATACTGGTTAATCCGGGATTTGAGCCGAAAATAAGGTATCCTCCTATGAGGATAACGCACGTCTTGAATTGGCCAAGAACAACATGGGTAATCGCGGATGTTGCCCTGCATAAGAGATAGTAAACTAAATTGTAAGGATTAAGTTGGTGGAACAAACAATGATGTACAAAATCTACCCTGTCTAACATAACTGCTAATTCAAGACTTGCAACTTTTTACTATAAATCTATAACGTTTTGCATAACTATTTCGGGTTTCGATTTTGGTTTTTTTCCGGAGTGGTGGCTTGGGGAGGTACGAAATGGGTTCGCCAAAATGGCAGACGGGGTTTTTAACAAACTTTCCATTAATAATACGCACTCCTACCACCTCTCCATTAGATTTCTTGAACCATACCCGAGCTTGGGATCTCGAGTATATCATAACATTGGCCTACAAATCCCTATGTATAGATCCCAACTTCCTAAATACAATCCTCTTTAAAATTAGGAAACATAATATTCTTTAGGATAGACTTTCAGTTGCAAATAATATTTATCCCTAAAAGATAATATAAATACATAATATATCTTCTACATAGATATCCTAACAAAGTTCCAAACTTCCTAAATAATTATTCTTGTTATTAGAAACTAATATATCAAACAATAACACTTGACCAATGCAGCAACCATATAATGTTTAACCCTAACAAAAAACTAAATTAAGTTTAACTTGTAGCTTTCACAAACATAGGCAAATGTATAAGCAAGGGATGCTCTAGACTTTCCTCAGAAGGTATGAACATGGTTAGGGACATGGTGTCACTGCAATACAACTACTACTTTGATGAGGCGAACGGGAACCCTTGAAAGTTGAAACACTAAATAATTCCATAGACGATTGTTTGCAATTAAACAATAGGTAATGGTAATAAACTAGCTGCGGCATATTTTAATATTCATATGGAAAATTGCAAATTTGTCACCTTCCCTAAAATAACACCTTCAGAAAAACAATCAATCAATTAAGAATTTGTCTACCCTTTTTTTAAATTATTCATTCAAATTCCTGAACAACACCCTTCTTGCATAGATTGTTATCTAGAGTAGTGGTATCTAAATGGAAACTACTATATATTACCTCCATTGTTTTAGATGCATCGTTTTGACTTTGCCGACAATATTCATTATCATACTTTGATAGTCTTTTGTGATTCTTGTACAAGGAAAAATATAGTCATATTGAATCTCATTTGATTCGTCTCAATGTGTGATTTATTGATATCTAACTTTTATGATTTTTACATATGCATAATTAATGTTATAAATGAATAGCCTTGGCAAGTGTGAAATGTAAAATGCATCTAAAACAAAAAGGAGGTAGTACATTGTAATGACTTTTGCGAGTCCATATAATGATTCATGTCTAGCCAACCCCAAATTATATTGGGACTAAGGCTTTGTTGTAGTAGTAATAGTAGTAGTAGTACATTGGAATGAAGGGAGTACTGAGATGCTTACCCAAGCGCAAGTGCTCCTGACCACTGAAGCAAAAAGCCAAGAAGAGCGGACATAAAAATTGCAAATGTATTGCTCAGATCCCACTTGAAAGCAAGAACGCCAGGCGGGTCAAGCCAGGGCATCATCACTACCAAGAAAAACACGGTAATTGGCGTTGTTTTCCACATTAACCTGCCCATTTAAATTGCGCTATAAGGATATCTGTAGGAAGAGCCATAATTGCAATATGGAAGCTTAACTGAAAGAAAGAACCAATGAACAATTAAAGAGACAGCACATACGCCAAAGCAGTCCAATTCTCTCGCTGCTGCATATTGGACCACATGATTTTATTCACAGCACTAGGAACTATCCAAGCTAAAGCTATACAAGCACCAAAAAAGTGGAATTGTAGATCAGTGACTGTAGCAACAGCAACTCCCATCGACACTACAGTGAGAGCAAGAACCTGGAACAGCGTTCCATATTAGAAAATGAAATCATAGAAACAGGAAGAATACATGCATAACAGTTCATGTATGTATATTAATGATGTCATATGCCCAGAGCACATCAGTTATCTTTACAGAGCTCATGGACTCATGGAGTCACCAAACAAAATCAGAGGTTTCAAAATGGAATAATGTTACATAGTTCCCTAATATCCATCTGAATTGCGAACCGAAAAGGTGAACTATGGAAAGTTTTTGGCTATTTTTGGCCCATTTTGGGCGAATCACGAATTAATAGGAATAAAGCAAACTAGGTAACAATAGGAATAGCATAAAAGATACAGAAGTTCGGATAGAAATATAGAGAGGAAAGGAAATGGAAGGTAGGAGGAAGGTGTGCTCCATTTTCCCTCCAAATCTCTTCAACTTTGGAGGGATTTATTAAAGGCAGAACGACTTCAACTTTGGAGGCATAATGATTATTAAAGGTAAGAGGAAAATGGATCCCTCCCTCTCCTTCCCCTTTCTTCCCCCAACATATTTCTCAAACAAAGAGATTTGCTCTCATTCCTTTCCTTTCCCTTCCTTTCTCTGCAATTCCTTCTATCCAAACAATGTGTTAAGGTGTAGGTGCTCATCATATTCTTGCCACTTGGCTCAAACTGTATAACACAAATACCCAAAAGAATAAGCATTTTTGTCCACAAAATAGGAATTACAATATAGTGCCTTGTTTAACTTTTATTGCTAATTTTTTTGTAATTCAATAAAAATATTTTTTGTCCACAAATAGAAATTACAATCCAGCAAAGGTTGATTAGTAGCCTGTTATGCATTTAGGGGGTGCTTAAGTCTTTTTACGTTTATTAGTTAGTTATTAAATAAATAATTGAGTTGTTTAATTAATGTCGGTTATTAGTTTGCTTGTAGTATTATAAATAGGGTTCTAGGGTTGGCAGTAGGATTGGATTCAGAAAATAAGTCACAAGGTTTTAGTCAATTGGGAGAGCCTCTTAACTCTCGAAAGTAAGAATTATCAAAATAAATTATATTGTTGCAGATTTTAGTTAATAAAACAAGAAATTCTTGAAGAATCCTAGTTATTAATCTGATTCACAACATAGCCCTACTAGCACATCATAATAAAAGCAATAGCCGGTCATCTTATAATCTATCAAGTACGCAATTAACAGGTTTCCATCCACCAATATCTATTAGATGCCGCTAAATGCAGTGTCATTGGATTATATTTTTCTTTCTGTATAAGATGAAAATAAACAAAGGCTGGAAGATAGGTGAACGTGATAACATTGCTATCTGCGGCAAAATGGAAGTTAGAATATGCTTACAGAGATTTCTAACGCTAAAAGGATGACTAGACCCTGGGGTATGTAGCCACTATGATTATACATTACATGAAAATATGACACAATGTCAGTTAAAAAGGGACAACAGTCAGTTAGTGAGTTACAGAAGTTACTGCAGAAAATTCTAGAACAACATACAGCTTTTTGACAAGGTGGACTGCTCGATCTTGTTTATTATAATTTCTAGGACTGATAAACCTCAAGTAAAGTTTAGAAATAAAATAGCCAAATTGCAAGCTTGTAATCAAGTCACCAATGCCCAACATCTAGAAGACGGATGACGGGATGAGTTGAACTTACATATATATAATATATATGATTAGGAATATTTAATTTGATTTGATCTGAAACTTTTGTAAATGATTTGATTTGATCTAATTTGAAATAAGTAATAAGGTCTTGAAACAACCTAAATTAAAAATAGCCTAACATTAAATAAATGGCATATCAGCCATCGATAGCATTGACAACTATATCAGTCCTTCACATAAAATTATAGAGGGCTCTCTATGTATAGTGCAAGCCCATTATTCAATTAATTTCAGATGTTGAAAGCCTCAAGTTCGACAAAATAATGCCTAGCATTAATGGTTAACAGTATGATGATGACACCAATGTATAAAAAGGCTCAAGGCGCACCAAGGCAATTGAAATTCCTAGAGCCTTCGGCGCGCACGCCTCGGTGCGCCTCATTGAAGTGAGGCGCACCTAAGAAGGCATGGGGAAAATCTGAAAGAAAAAGGGGGAAAAAACTAAAGTGCGCCTCACTTCCGCCTAGCCACAAACGCCTCGCCTGGGCCAAGTTAGGCGCCTACCCCCTATCGGCTAGCGCCTCAGCGCCTAGGCGCGCCTTTTCAAACACTGGATGACACAATTCAAAAAACCCAAACTTCACTCATCAACAACATCAAGAAACATCATTCCTCCTGGAAGATCCTCCTTATACTACGACTATCCATTTTAGAAAATACACCCGTTTCACAAAGCCCTTCTCATTTAGAAACTCAACACTACTTATAAGTAAAGGAATATGCTTAAACAAGTGAAATATGGTCGTGTGAGTCATGATTGATTAGTCTCATATGAGCACCTACTTGAATTCCAAGTAATTTTTATTAATATGCACTCCCCTCAATCCCCTTTCGTTTGCATCTTTTGGATTGAATTTTGTAAACAAAATGGGACATAGGGAGTAGTTAAAGATATTAATATAATAAATGCGCATAAGCGAACGTGGAAATTGACAGTAGAAAGAACTTTGTGGAAAAGAGAGAGCACATTAACGAGCCATAGATGACAAAGATCAAGTAATTACCTTCTGAAACGAGACCTTTTTTCGCAAGAGGATGAATTCTGCAACAACTATAGATGGGGTCACGGCGATCTTAGCCATCTGGTAAAATCCAACACTGAAAATACAGAAGTTATAAGGAAAATAGGAATCAGAAAACAAGAAACTTGCCCAAAATGTTATTACTGCAACTTACCTATTAAACTTCAAACTGACATTAGCAAGCCCGGTAGAGAGGGACATGACTACACCAAGAGAAAATAATGACGAGAAACGAGATGCTTTTGCAGGAGATGCAGGGAGCATAGATAGAGTGTTTAGAATAGCCATTAAAAACCAGCTTACTACATAGTGAATGAATGTGAGAAATATGGGATAATTGAAGCCAACCTTTCCAAGAACCTGCATAATTCAGATAGCATTCAACAGAGAAGTGGCGGACATTAGGAAGGCTAACTGAAAATTGCCAACTTAACAAAGTATGAGACTATGACAAGGGTGTACCAATTTGTTCATCAAGATTATACCAACAGACACCAAAAAGTTGAAAGTGAGTGCCATCATAGGCCCGCACATACGCTGCTGATGGCGCTTTGCGCCATCTGAGGAACGCAACTCATTGAACAGTGAAGAACGTAAATCTTCTAGTGCTTTTCCTAGTAAGGCACAAAAAGAACTAAGTTAGAATTCGTTAAGTAGAACAAAAATTGTAAAAGAATAATGTAATAGAAGTCGAAGCAAGATTCAAGGCAATTGATCACGGCAAAAACCAGTTTATAATGGAACAAAAGAGGGAAAGGTGAGTCAGGTTAGGGGAAAGCTCTTGCTCCAATTATCAAACATCCACTAATAATTATTTAGAGAAAATAAGCACAAAAGACATCAGCTTCTTTCTGGGATTTGATTGTAAAACAATAAAAACACATTAAACAAATAAATGAAACCATGTATCTAGCCCGGTGTTACATAGTTCCCTAAATTCCCTGGGAAATGTGAACAGAAAAAAGTGATGTATGGTCGGTTTTGGGCTATTTTTGGCCCATTTTGGGTAAACAGCGAATTATAAAAATGAACTAAAAGGCAAACTAGGTAAAACCGATCTAATCAAGAAAATTGGATGTTTCAAGCAACAAATCTTCAGTGAACACCAAGTCACCAAGATTGAAACTATGAAACCAATCAATACACAAGGTTTAAGCAACAAGATTTCATTAATTACCAAGAAAACTTCTACAAAATTCATTCTCTCAAAAGGTCTTCAAAGCATAGATAATCTATTACCAAGAAAAACTACGAGGAGATGAACTTGTGCAAATTGCAGATGTTAATTGTTACTACCACCTAAAAACTTCTGCAAACATTTTCACACTTGAAAATCATTTATTAAATAACCATATTTTTCACTTTGTGTTGTTGACATTGTTCAACCCATAAGGAAGCTATTACACCTATTAATTGTTAACACTTGAATTGTGCACCCAAGTGCATGATGAATACCATGCACTTGCATTTAAAACAAAACATTTTTACATTTAAAACATTTAAGTCGAACATTTAAAACATTCATATTAGACCACTTAATTTTATAAAATAAGTGTTCTAAGTTAAATATGAATGTTCTAAATGTATAACATAAATGTATTAAGGCCCTATACTTTTAGACTGAATTAATCTGAAGTGAATTGAATTGAATTTGTATGATGTTATGAACTGAACTAAATTAAATTAAATCCTAGACTCAGCAAGACCTAATCTGAACTAAATTAGTCTGAACTGAAATTTCACAATTAAGTATAAAAGAAAGGGCATAAATGCATAACTTAAATGTTTTATTTTAAGCGCAACTGCACAGTGATCACCATGCACCCAGGTGTAGGGAGGAATTTTCAATGCCGAAAGACTTGAAATAATGATGGGGCCTTCATGTCGTGAAGTTCACCATTCATAGGAAGGCTTCTTTTTCGTTTTGGTTACCATCCTACACCTCTATTGGCAAGTAGGATTCCTACCAAAAAAGGAAAACCCCAAAATTGATAGTATGTGCTAACATAATCAAATATCCTTTACCACTAATACTATAAGGGAGAAAATCAATGCATCCCCACCCAAAAAAAAAAACCATGCAGAGATAAATAAAGACTAAAGTGTACCACATCAAGCTAGTGAAGCCACTCAAGGTTTATCTCCCAATATATGCATGTCACCCTCATTGGGAATACCATCATCCCATTGAAGGAAACTTAGCAATCCTCCAATACTCACCCCAATCAATAAAATGGCTTTTTATCTTCCATGAGGGATACCCTTCTAAGTAAAAGCTCAACCAATAAGTTCATCAAACCCTACCATACCACAACACATTGAATTTAGGAAGAGAAGTCTCATTGAAGACCTTAACATTCACCAAAGCTATCTAATGAAAAAAGATTTCAATATAGCTAATTAGAACAATCACCAAAGATTAGCATTTTATTGCTTTCATTCTACATCCTTTAGTTTCCTAATACTCCCTCCGGCCTCCACATCAGTTTATCTACAACAATGAATATTTTATCACATATATTCTCAATGGTTGCAGATAATAAAGCAATGATAATGACCCCTCAAAAAAAAATCATCTTTTACACTAGTTCAATCCATTCCTACATACCCAATAGATCCCTTGAACATTAGAACTAAAACAGTCATATTCACACTCACGTACAACCCCCACCCCTCAACAAATTCAAAAGATAAAACAAAACTCTCCCTTCACAATCTATTTCAGCAAAATGAAAATTGGTTATTCATATTCTTGACTCATTCAAAGACAAACACAAAAAATTGCCACATTGGTCATTCAAATTTTTAAACAATACCAACACAAATATCATTATATATATCACAAATGCAATAAAAATGCAAACAAAAACACCTCTAAAAAATCATTAGAAAAAAAATTCAAAAAAAAAGGTACCTTTTTCACCAGCATCACTATCCTTGCGCTTAAGAATTCTCCTCACATTCTTACTAAAGAACAAGTTGAACATATTTCGGTTCCAAAACATCACCCCCTCACAAAAACCCACCAATCAAGCTCACCCCTTTTGCCCAAAACCCTACTAAAACCAACATACAAAAAGAATGACAAGAAAAAGTTATTTCAAAAAAGGGGGTATATTTTGAATGAATATAAGAAATGAATTTGAAATGTGAGAGGGAAAGTTAAATAGTGTAATCCAAAATGGGTGAAGTGAAATACAAAGTGGGGTAGTGGGAAAAAAGAGAAGAGTGAAGCAGAGCAACAGAGGAGGGAGAGATGATAAAGGGAGACACGGGTGTCACAGAAAAACAGAGAAAGAAAGAAGAAGACAACAACATATGTTTGTTTGATGAGTAATTAGTGGGGTCTATCATTATTTTTTCATCGTTAGGGGCGGACAGATTGAGGAATTGAATGGCATTTTTGGGCATTTGATTTGAGGGATATTAAAATCAATCAATCAATTTTAGGCATTTGATTTGAGTGATTTTAAAATCAATCAATTTCTTCTTACGTTAGTGTTTCATGAGATTTGTGAATTGTGTAAGTTACATTAACATCACATCCACCGACAGTTGGGGGGCTCTTAAAGTCTTAGCTTACTCGAGATTTGTTTTTGTGGGGTTCTTATGTTGTGTTGTGTTTATATCCGTTGCGTTTTATATGGAGTATGATGTGAGAAATTATTTTTAGGTGGATAACGAGTGTTTTTAGGTGGAGGTGTGTGCCATAGCCCATAGTGCTATAGTTACTTTTGGGTTTGAATATACGGTTAAATTTTCGAACACAAATTTTTATATGTGGTTGGTAATAGGGGTGGGCAAATTCGGCTCGAAATTCAGGTACCTAGTTTTTTTGGTAGCCATTTTTGACCCGAACCCGATTCGGATAATTCGGGTATCCGAATATTCGGCTTTGGATCCGGGTTTTTTATTCTTATAAAACTTTTTTTTAAATAAACGGTTTTTTAATACAAAAAAATTTTTTTTTTTTTTATAAAAAACTGTTTATTTTTATATTTTATTTTTAAAAAAAAATTGTTTTTTTTTTTCAAATTTTTAATAAAAAACAAATTGTTTTTTTAAAAAAAATTTATAAAACTGTTTTTTTTTTAAAATAAAAAAACAGTATTTATAATAATAGAAAAAATAATTTTAAATCAAATTAAAAAACGGTTTTTCAATAATAATAAACTATTTTTTTAAAATTAAAATCGGATACCGGGTAACCGGTTTAAAATATCCCGACCCGGTTTTTAAAACTGAATCGGTACCCGCTTTTCGGGTAAAAAAAAAAAAGAAACCGGATACGGGTCTTTTGCTCGCCCCTAGTTGGTAACACATCAATTCTTATATGTGGTTAGTCATATAAATTCTTATATATTGAGAGAGAATCAAGATTGATTGAGTGTTGAGAGAGAATCGAGCTCAAACATAATTGATGATGTTGATAATGGAACCTTCAACAATCTGGGTATTTGTTCAATTTTCCTTCAATCAATGTGGGTACATTCATGATGTATGATTGGGAAACTGTATGACCCAATACTTTCTCTAAAAATAAATATGCATAATCATGATACTAAAAATAAAAAAAAGGACCTAACATGATATTAAAATGTAAATCTGAATAATAAAAATCATATTTTATTTATTTTAGGGCCTCATATGGAAATACCTAGTGCACGGCGGTCACTGATGTCAACTCTTTATGCCTACACCTCAATGCCTTGAATCCAGAACTTTATTGCTATTGATTTTTTTCCTCTTTTTGTTTGATAGTTTTTGTAGTTGTTTTGGGGAGTCGTTGTTGTGGTTTTTTTGGAGAATTATTTCCGTTGTTGTTTTTAGGGAACTATTTGTGCGGCAGTATTTGAAGGGAGAAAGGGCTGGAATGATTTGATTAGGGAGGGAGATGAGAAGAGTGATTATTGAGAAAGGAAGAGGAGTATCACTCGTAATCATTTTTTTAATCGACTAAGTAAATACCTCTATTTGTAAGGGGAAATTGCAGGAAAAATCAGGAAAAAAGACACGTACGAAACGAGGATGTTGTGCGAGTACTCACACCTAATCCTTTGCGTGTACTCGCACAGTATTGTTCCTAGTTCTGCTAGCGAATTCCCTCAATTTCTCGTTGGTGGCTATTCCGCGCGGTTCTTTTAGGGTTTTCTACGTCCAATACTCGCATTTCGGATAATTATCTTCTAAAAATAAATTAAATAAAAATATTTAGAAAATAAATTATCTACTGAATAAAAATATCGAGAAAGTAAATCATTTATTTTGCCAAATAAAATCATTTAATTAAATATTTAGAATATACATTAAATTTATAATCATTTAAATAATTTTTAATGCTTGTGATGTTTTGGACGATCATCGCACTACTATTTTATTAATATTTAGGAGGTATATCATCAAGTAGACATCATTATATTCAGAGTTGGACCTGTGCGGTGTGGTATGACAAAAGTAAGTATCTACACTTGTCATTTCCTTGAACATGTTCTTAGTTGTTAAACAATCTTTGCAACCTCGATGTGATTGGAAAGTATATTAGGACTTTTGCGGGAATTAGAGTGCCCTTAGAACTCTTCTTATACTGACCAGTTCCACATACACTACACTTATCTAAGTCAGCATCGTCCTTTCAAAACAATATACAACTAACTTTAGAGCATGCGTGTATCTTTTCATGAGGAAATTCCAAGCCCTGCCTCATTATGTTGTTGTCTAGGATCAATTCATTCAACAAAGAAGCAAATATATGTCAATGCACCTTTGTGGTAAGTAGTATTCACACTTCAAACTTGTAATTCTAGAAGTCATTTCTAGCATGGAGATCTTGTTCCTTCGTACAAGGGAATCCTCGACTGCCTTAAAAAGGTAAAAAAGAAAAAAAAACCTTCTTAGCTTCATAATTTGGCTCTTCTTCAACTAAGTTTGCTACTTCATACAACGAACAATCTTCATCATTTCAAGAGCATCAACAACTATATCCCAATATGTATTCAATTGAATAGAAGAGGGACCCTATGGCAGGTTTTTCATGACATATCCAATCAAAGTAATTTGCAATTCAACATGATTTTTTTCTATTATACCCTTACGGCCCGTTTGGTAGCTGGTTATAAATAGAGGTAATGACAATGAATTTATAGTTAAATTTGGAAAAAAAATTAAAATCCATTCATGGTGGTGCTACCTTAGCTCTAATTTATCTAATTTTCTTCACATATATCTATTCCCCTCAAATACCACCCTTCCCAATAATAATGGATGAGAATAAAAAATGAGAAGAAAATTGAAACTTGAGAATGAAAATTTGTTTTCCATGAGAATCATAAGGTTCCTTCTTAATAAAATACACTATAAATTCATCACCATTACCACAATTTATTACCAATAATCAAATGGGCCGTTAATGATTTTTTATGGCTCTTAAATAAATTTGCAATTTCAATATAACTAGAAGAGAAAACTTAAGGGGAAAAAAGCCTATAATAACTACGAGGGATGCGAGATGCCTAATACCTCAAATTGAGGTGTTTACAAACATCTTAAATGACAATTTTGTAAATACATTCAACTTTTAAATGGAATTATCATAGATAAGTAAAACTTTTATTTAACTTATTTAGGATAATGTCACTAAAAAATTTGACTTATTTACAAAATAGACATTTTTTAAAAATTAATTAAAATGTTACCTTAACATCTCAACTTGTTAGGCATTCCCCTAATAACTACCATTTCCCCCGATTAGAGAAACAAACTTCAATCAACACACAACAATGGCGATCAAATCAGAAACCCTAGCTCATCATCAATCATCGAATACCAATTCCCCCTCAAATTCAATCGATTCATACGATCCAATCCTTCACCTTCTCCGAATAATCCCATTCTCTTTCCTTCATGTCCCACGTTTACGCCTCAAATTCCCGTCACTTTCCCTACCTTCTAGCATGACTGTTTTTTCCCTAATTCTCCTCACCTACTTCATGGTTGTTTCCGGCATTGTTTACGATGTAATTGTTGAGCCACCAGGCATTGGTTCGACGCAAGATCACTTCACTGGTGCAGTAAAACCAGTGGTTTTTCTACCCGGTCGTGTCAATGGGCAGTACATCATTGAGGGTTTATCTTCCGGGTTCATGTTTGTTCTTGGTGGTATTGGGATTGTTCTTATGGATCTTGCTCTTGATAAGAATCGTGCTCGCAGTATCAGGGTCTCTTATGCTTCTGCTGGGATTACTTCCGTCGTTATCGCTTATGTTATGAGTATGCTCTTCATTCGTATTAAGATCCCTGGTTACCTTAGATAATTTTGTTTTGTTTGATGATTATGTTATCATGTGTCTGTTTGTAGTTTTTGAGGATTTCTTTTTGTTTAGGATTGTTGAGCTTGTTGAATCTCAATATATTGCTTTGAGGATATGGAGGGATCATGTTATATTGATTAAGAATTCAATCTATATCTCATTAATATGGAAAATATGTAGTTCCTCCATTTCTGTTTGATTGATGGGCTCTTTGGAACTGGGTATATTGTTTCAATGGTATCAATTAATGAATGTATATTGATTAGGAGTCCAATTTGTGCCCATGGATATGGAAAATATTATTGCCCTTTAGAATGGCTGATGCTAGGAATGATGAAACTAGAATAAGATTTACTCCTTGTGTATTTAGCTTTGACTCTTTGCTTAAATCATTTGGTGAAGAGTTAAGTTAGATCATGTGTAAAATTTGATTTGTTTGTGTAATTGTGTGTAAGAGAATCACATTATTATTAATTTATCATCAACGTATCAAAGCTTAAGGCAGTTCCACTCCTCGGGTGTTACTTTTAACAAAAAGATGGGAGGGTAAGAGAGGGAATGGGTTCAGGATTCTTGGTTTGCGTAGGAAAGAGGGAAGAAAAAGAAAGAGTTGAATTGATCCTCTTTCCTACACCTTTTAATATATCAAATCCTTCCATTGTTTACAAGTTTTGGAAGGAATACAAAAACACTCTGTCTCTCTCCTTCACTCCCTTCAATACTGTCTTCCTCTCCACTTACCTCCTTAATAACTAGATAAGCTTATTACAAGGCAAGTTCTCTTTTTTTTTTTTAGTTTTTAATGGTCTCTTATGGTACTACTCCCCCCTTTTAGTCTTTCAACTTTCAAGAGCCACAAAAGATTTAGGATTGACAACGGGATTTGAGTTATTAGCCCTCTTAAACTTTATCATATATGCCAGGTGGAACTATAGTACTTGCTTCCTAATGTTGTGGAAATAAAAGTCCTTGTGCCTTCATGTTAATCTTTTGATGAGACAAGGTGGCCTCTTTGCAAATAGATAATAGCAATCTGCAAGCGCTTGTGTGGAATTGTAGGTCTCCTGCTGAAGTCATTTGCTAAAAGATTACATATTTCAACTGATGGTTATTTATGTTCCCTAGATTTGGGAACTAGTGTTGAACACAAGTAAATGTAAAGTGTCCACTTGACTAATATTTGAAAATGACCATAATTTTGGCTCAAAATGAAGTGTTGGAGTGTTGAGGAAGTGGCAGTAGTACTTGAGGTAAAATAAATAGTCTGACTAACATAATTAGTGCTTCATAGTATGATGAGATATATTCTAGGTCTCTTTGTAGAGCCCATGCATGTTTTATAGAAGTCAGACAGTGAATTGGTGAGCCAATTTAACCAATTAATTATTGAATTGCAAATTCGTTTATCTTATACTATTGAACTAGGAAACACTGAGTCAGATCGCAACATTTTTGCTTATGTAATATATCAGTAGCTACCAGATATTGCAAATTTATTCTGATCTTCTGCAGGAGGGTTCTGCAAGTGATGTCATAGAATGCAATTTTTCTTGGTCTAAAGTTCTAAGGTTGAACAATAACTAGTGGATTCTGGGTGGATTAGCATGTGTCTCTTAGTTCATTGTGTATGCTTTTTTAATGTCAGGGAGAAGATACATCTGCAATTGGTGATATATCATGCCATGCTTACAACAGCTTCTGTTCTGGCTTTGCTTGTGTTTTGGAACTGTGTTACTAATGCCACTGACTTGGGTCATCTTGGCCTGTTACTAATTTTTTTCTTATAAGGATGATTGCCTAAGTGATGCAGTGCTTAGGGAACTAAGAGAGATAGGGAGTAATTCATGGGCCACTAAATTTAAAGTTTATACTTTTTATTGAATTCTGGTTGCCAGGCACTCAGACTAGTCGTGCTTGAGTATTGTATGGCATTTGCAGTACCTTCTTTTTCTAACATGGTGGCGTGGATCTAGCTTGGATGCGTAAGTAGACTTTGATTTTATATATGGTTAGAAAAGCAACTTTACTTGATGTAGGAATCTGCATTGAGCTTGCTGATAGCCAGCACTCCTGGGAGGCAGAACTGAGGAGTAAGTTCATATGTGGCACATATTTCATAAAGCTAGTGAGATCTTTCCTCTACAATCCTTGAAGTCATCTAAGGCCTTGCTCTTTTGGACCGAATTAATCTGAATCATCATTCATCACTACTGGTTGATCTTGCAACTACAATGTCCTTAGTATGTGACTTTGTCCCTCCATTTTATTAGTACCCGTGTTGGACTTGCCAGTTTTGATACTTGGGGTTAGATACTGCTACACGAGTCTTTTGATCACTAATTTGCTCCCTCCAATTAAGTTACCCCGAATCACATGTTTGTAGAGTTTCTTGTAAAACGAGAGGAAGGAGAAAGTGAAAACTAAGCGATATTTGCTCACTGATGTGCTTGACATATTGTCATATACATTATGGCAAGAACCAGCAAGTAAGTCGATTTCAAATGGTTATGAGATTGCTAGTATGCGAAAAGCTCATAGAGATGTCTTCTAAAATTAGGACTATGGTTTGTGATTGTTGGTGATTAGCACAATTTCAGCTTGTGTGCCTTAACAAGTTTACAGATTTGAGTTTATGGTTATATCTAACATTCATGCCTGTGTTTGAATAACATTAACTGTGTATACCTAGAGTTCATGGCGTCTATATTAGCTTGGCTTCTATGGAAAGATGTATAGTATGCACAAAAGAATGTAAATCCTTGATTTTATGTCCTTTTGAGACAGGAGCAACACTTTATAGGATTTATATTCTACACGTGGCCACGTGGGTTTATGTACATCCATGTTCATATTTTTCTCATGCACCTGGGTGCATAGTATAGGAGCTTACTAGTTCTAGGGCTTTGATTCTTTTCTCTGGATTTGTTAAATGGTGTTGTTTTACTTGTGTTTCTAGGGTGATTATGGGAATCCATCCTTTCAGGTGTTTCTAGGGTGATTATTGTAACCCGCCATCACAGTTAAAAGTTTTTTTCCCAGATTATCACAATTTCACAGGATTTTTTTTTTTTAATAAAAAATTTTGTAGTTGTTTTTACTAATGCTTATGGATTGCCTAGTTTGGAGAAATGATAAAAGCATGCTCAATATTGATATAGACACGTCTAAATAAAAAAAAAGGTTATTTGTTCGAAAAATTGAAAAATCTGTCAAATTCACTCTTATTCACATAATCAAAAACAAACTTTTCCCCTTTCATTCAGTCAACCCACAACAATGAACAAAAAAAAAAAATTATTTACCATATTTTAATGTCTACCAAATTTTTACGATAATCAAATGTAAAATTTTTATTTGGTGATCTGAACTATATATATCGATATGGATGTCTATTTATAGAGAATTTAAAAATATGAATTTTGGTTTTTTTTTTTGAATTTTATATTTTGTACTATTTTCATTTTAAAAAGTTCAAAAATTTCAATAACTTTCTTTAATAATTAGAAGTGCTACAAATTTAAATTTTTGAAAGTTTTGAGGGGTAACTTGAATTTTTTAAGGGAGGACACCATAACTCCCCCTTGGATTACTTAGTAGAGATAAAAATTAATCTGTGTGTGATGTATATTTAGATTGACTTAATATTTATCACGACGAAAATCACCTTTTAAGGGGAAAAATGGTAGTTTTAAAATATTTAGTTCTAATTTAAAATTTTACTAACTGCTCATTGTTCGAAACCCAATTTAAGAGGAAAAAGGGCTATTTTTATTGTTCAAATTTTGAAATTTTATGATATTTATTGCGATTATGTAAGTGTACAATTAATTGTAGGAATGGTATTTATTAAAATTGACCTAATGTTTATCATGCAAAAAAATCGTGTTTTCAAATTTTTATTTAATTTATTTTTTGGTTTACATTTTTATGATATTCATTGTGATCGCGGTATTGTACATTTAGATGTATCAAAATGGACAGCTTTCGAATTTTTAAGTCGAATTTCAAAAACTTAATGATATTCATTAGAATTAGGATGGAGTACATTTAGCAATATAGTTGGTGTTTGTTCAGATTGACACAATGTTCATCGCATTGAAAATTACATTTTAGCTTAAGAGTACCATTCTAATGGTACTCACGAGAGTGCCTTCAAATTGGTGAAAGTTATCACTTAAAATACATGCAAAATAATTTATCACTACTTCAAAAAAAAAGTTTGTCATTTTTGCATTCAATCCAATGTGTGTTTTATTTAATAAATTGCTAAACATCACCTAACAAGTCGGAGATTTCTTATAGTAAAGTGGTGAGGGTGGAGCAAAGAGAGGTATTAGGAGACGTGCTCGGAATGAGGCAAGTGGACAAGCTGGAGAAATATCTAGGAAAATATCTAGGAATTTCAAACATTATTGGGAGAGCAAAAAAAAGTTGTCTTTAATTTGAAGCACTTTTGGATAGAATTTGGAAGAAATTTTGTGGTTGGAAAGAGAAACTTCTGTCAAGAGCTGGAAATAAGATGTTAAAATCAATCATTCAAGCTATACCTACTTATTTAATTAGTGTTTACAAGTTTCCTTTTGAGTTTATAAATAGAGTTCATTCCTTGATAAGATTTTGGTGGGGAGGAAATGATGAAAAAAGGGGTATGCATTTTAAGAGATGGGGTGTACCACACAATATTTAGGAGACTTATAAAAAATCTGAATTCCTTGTTGGGTAGAGTAATAAAAGCTAAATATCACCCTCTTAAGACTTTATTGGTTTGCCTTATGGGAACCTACTAGTGGCGGAGCATTTGGGGTGCAAAATATCTGATTATGGAGGGGAAGATGTGGAGAATGGGAGATGGGACCTCAATCTGAATTTGGGAGGATCCGTGGGTTGTCGATAAAGAGAACTGGTTTAGCACTGACTCAAAAAACAATGATGTTACGGGCCAAAATATGGCTCAGCAAGAAAAGTACTTGAGGCCCAATTAAGCATTAACCCAATCACAAGAAGCCCATTAGGGTCCACCACCAGGGAACACGCGTGGCGTCATCCTACAAGTAAACATGGCAGCTTCCTATTGGGACACGTGGCAACCAATTAAAGCAGCAACATATTAGATGACATTGAACAAAGACAACATCAAATAATCCCACATAGTCCCAAAAGACACCATCTATAGTAAAATATAAAAAGGGCAGAACATAATCCCAAAAGACCCCATCTATCGTAAAATATAAAAAGGGCAGGACATAGTCCCAAAAGGCCCCTTCACTTATTAAAGTGAATATTCTAAGGCTAGTGTCCTATATATTATCCAAAGACATAGACCGAATGCCCTTGGTGCTAAACTAGGCACCAAGTTCCAATTCCCCAATGAATGGTCCCAAAACAGGGCCAATAGTGACAAAGCTCACGAGGAAAAAAAGTGGTCACCCATGCCCCTTTATATATAATATTCAAAGTGACTCATTAAAAGGTGCTTCGTTTGTAATTGGCCGAGTAACTTAAAATGTTTCACTAAAGGTTGCTTCGGCTGTAATTGGCCAAGATAGTCAAAAATGAAAAAAGGTTCATTGAAGGGTGTCTCAGCCTTACATGATCAAGTCATCTAAAATTTGAAAGTGGTTCACTAAAGGGTACCTCGACCATGATGCATCGACCTTAAATGACCGAGTCATCTAAAAAGTGAAAGTGACTCACTGAAGGGCGTCACGGCCTAAAATGACCGAGTCATCCAATAGAACAACTTTGAGCAATCCAGTCAGTTTAAGGGCAATCAGGCATCTGATTGATTGTCCTCTTAAATCTTTAGCAAAGAACCATTGCTAAGAAATTTAAGTGGGCAATCACCCAGATTATCTAAACCGACTGCATTACTCAAGGGCATACACTACTAATACGTTATATAAAAATAAGCTAAGTATAATGTAAAATAAACTTAGTGTAAAAAGACATTTTCATAGTTAAAAATCTAACGAAAGGTGATTTTTTTTTTTTTTTACTAAGAATAATGATAAAAATAAATGTTGCTTGCAACAACCCCCCTCGACCTGATAAAGGCCGAGGCAGGGGGTTACAAGCAACTTTCCAATAACACATCACTCGACCTTGATAAAGGCCGAGTGAGGCAAAAAATAAATGTTGCTTGCAACAACCCCTCGACCTTGATAAAGGCCGAGGCAAGGGGTTGCAAGCAACTTTCCAATAACACCTCATTCGACCTTTAATAAAGGTCGAGTGAGACAAAAAATAAATTTTGCTTGCAACAACCCCTTCAACCTTGATCAAGGCCAAGGCAGGGGGTTGCAAGCAACTTGCTACTAATGCCTCACTCGACTTAATGAAGGCCAAGTGAGGCAAGAAATAAGCGTTGCTTGCAACAACCCCCCTTGACCTTAATAAAGGCCGAGGCAAGGGGTTGCAAGCAACTTCCAATAACACCTCACTCGACCTTGATAAAGGCCGAGTGAGGCAAAAAATAAATGTTGATTGCAACAACCCCCCTCAACCCTGATAAAGGCCGAGGCATGGGGTTGTAAGAAATTTTCCAAAAACACCTCACTCAACCTTGATAAAAACCGAATGAGGCAAAAAATAAATATTGCTTGCAACAAACCCCCTCAAACTTGATAAAGGCCGAGGCAGGGGGTTGCAAGCAACCTTCCACTAATGCCTCACTCGACTAATAAAGGCCGAGTAAGGCAAAAAATAAACGTTGCTAGCAACAACCGCCCTCGTCCTTGATAAAGGCCGAGGCAGGGGGTTGCAAGCAACTTTCCAATAACACCTCACTCGACCTTGATAAAAGGCCGAGTCAGGCAAAAAATAAATGTAGATTGCAACAACCCCCCTCAACCTTGATAAAGGCCGAGGCAGGGGGTTGCAAGCAACCTTCCACTAATGCCTCACTCGACTAATAAAGGCCGAGTAAGGCAAGAAATAAACGTTGCTAGCAACAACCCCCCTCGTCCTTGATAAAGGCCGAGGCAGGGGGTTGCAAGCAACTTTCCAATAACACCTCACTCGACCTTGATAAAAGGCCGAGTGAGGCAAAAAATACATGTTGATTGCAACAACCCCCCCTCAACCTTGATAAAGGCCGAGGCAGTGGGTTGCAAGCAACTTTCCAATAACACCTCACTCGACCTTGATAAAGGGCGAGTGAAACAAAAAATAAATATTGCTTGCAACAACCCCCTCGACCCTGATAAAGATCGAGGCAGGGGGTTGCAAGCAAACTTCCACTAATGCCTCACTCAACTTAATCAAGAAATAAACTTTGCTTGTAACAACCTTCTCAGCCTTGATAAAGGGCGAGGCAGCGGGTTGCAAGCAACTTTCCAATAACATTTCACCCAACCTTGATAAAGGCCGAGTAAGGCAAAAAATAAATATTGATTACAACAACCCCTCAACCTTGATAAAGGCCAAGGCAACGGGTTACAAGCAACTTTCTAATAACACCTCACTCGTCCTTGATAAAGGTTGAATAAGGCAAAAAAAAAAAATATTGTTTACAAAGACAACATCAAAGAATCCCACATTGAACAAAGAGAACATCAAAGAATCCCACATTGATAGAATGAGCTTGTATAAGGAGATATTCTGATATAAATGTATTCATAACTGATTGAATGGGGCAGATTAGTTGATTTGACAAGACAACACAAAAAGTGTACAAGTCCATTAATTGTCATTAAAGCTTAATCATATTTGATTAATAAGCAATCATAAGTTATTAATAATATTATAACATTCCTCTATTTTCTTGTTTTACTACATTAATTTGCTTTATTATGTCATTTATTTTCATATTTGTAATAGACAGAGTTTGTAGCATAGTTTCGATTAGCCCTCACCTAATATCATAAAATAACCCGAAACAAATAATCTTCAATATGTAAATCAGCTAATATGCCATGAGGAAAAAGAGTGGAAGCTGGAATTAATACATGAAGTCTTTAATGATAGAGATATAAATTGCATTCTGAACTTATATGGGTTTTCTCTAATGGGGAGAGTATTCTGTTAGAACGGCTTACATGCCAGGGAAAGGATGCAATATTGAGTATTTTCAGCAAGCATGGAGCACTGAAGCAATACCTAAGGCGTGACGTTTTCCATGGCGGTTATGCACAAACACCTTACCTGTAAGAAGCCTGTAGAAGCACTGTCATTTGATCGAAGATAGCAGTCGCCCATAATGTCTTGACCAGGAGGAAACCTCCTTCCACATGCTCTTTGAATGCGTAAGAGTCCATCACCTATGGGACGAATTGGGATGCAAGGCAATGCAACATGATATTGATCAAGACTCAATGTGTGATTGGGCAAAAAGGTGGAATGGAATAGAAAAATAAAGTACAACAGATGGGAATTTATTTGGCTTAGGGATTATGACAGGACCGAAATAAGCTTATATTCAAAGGTAAAAAGACCCCAAATACTATTACAAAGACGCGAGTCCAGAAGTGCGTAGAGGAGTTTGATAGCTACAACAAGTTAATCTATAGCTAGCAATGCTCTAAGAATGAAGACATCAAGGACAGCCATGCCAACAGATTAACCAGCCATGCCAAATACTACACACCACTACCTACTATTATATACAAAAAGTTTCAATCCACTGTTACTACATTTGACGTTTTGTTTGGTTTTCTAGTATACCTGACAAATCAGTCAAATTCTAGTTTTAGTTTCAAGTCGATTTTCGGTCGGGTTTATTTTTGCCATGTATATATATTCTAGTATATATTCTATTCTTTACCAAAAAAAAAAAAAAACTTAACATCATGTATACTTGTATAGTATTTATCCACAATTTTAGACACTTGGTTCCAACTCCCAAAGTACATTGACCCTGACTTGACAAATTAAATAAATGGCAGCAGCAATGGTGGCATTCCAAACCAATCTTGAATTTTAAATGCACGACACATCCTGAATTCCTGATCTATCTCCAAATTCTAAACATCTGAACTTCATCACAATGCATCCCAGCCCAAACACCAGCTTTCTTCATCACCACACTACTATATGAACACTCAAACAATAGATGCCAGTGATTTTGAATACCATCAAGACATAGCAGGCACAAAATGTGGGACCTCTCCCATGAGTCCCAGCCTGCTAAGAGCAATAACAATATTTACTCCCTCCGGACCTAAAAAATGCAACATTGAAGTGACATTTTTTTTAAATAGAGAGGATTTGTGGGACCATGTTTTCTAATTAAAGACATCTAAATCTAAATAAGAAAAATGTTGCAAACTTTTAGAGACAGGAGGGAGTATTTTGCTATATATAAAAACATCCTTTTACATGTACCGTACATCTCAAGCTAAAGAGAACAAAGCTCAAATTTCCCATTATTCAGCCAGAAGACATGTCAGTGGCATGACAGCAAACAATCAAGCCAACAAACTCAAGCTTAGTATATGAAGATCATTGCATTGCCTTTCCTTCTTTCAAGCACCCAGTTAGCTAACCAAGAAAAACAAATACCTAAACTGACTTAGTATCCAGCAATTGAAAGAGAATCCAACCTCTGAACTTCAAAGCTCTTACTTCACTCTACTGCCTCACAATAGACAACAAGAGGCAGCAAGACAGCCAAACTGATTGCAACCTCATCAGAGAAGTTGAGAAAAGAGGGAGGAGACTTTGACAGGCCGTTTGGTATCCGATTATAAATGGGCCGTTTGGTATCCGATTATAAATAGAGGTAATGGGAATAAATTTATAACTAAATTTGGAAGTAAAATAAAAATTCATTCCCATGCTGCTGCTAGCTTAACTCCAATTTATCTAATTTTTTTCACAAATATCCATTCACATCTAATACCACTATTCCACATGATAATGGATGATAATGGAAATTAACAAATTTCAAGTTTGGGATTGAAGACTATGTTTTCCATGGGATTTTAAAGTTTTTCTTAAACAAATTACACTTTAAATTTATTACCATTACCACAATTCATTACCAATAACCAAACGGGCCGTGAGGGGAGAGTTGAGAGGAGGCAAGTACTTCCTCTATCTCTCTTAAGATGCAACACTCTGTGGCACTTAAAGGGGAAAAAAGATTAATGCATGATAAGGTTACAAAAATGACATAGTTCTACTCAAGCAAAAACCTATTTGAAACATCCATGACTTCATACACAGAGAAACAACTACAAGCAAGGTACAAATAAGGAACAAAAATCCTGAATTGCACTGCCGAAGAACCATATAAAAAACTCACAACATATAAAGTTCTGTCTATCAACCTAGCTTGCTGTCTATGTTCAATACCTTACTATTTCATTTTAACCAAGCTGATGCAACTTATGTTGAAATTTGAAACATAAGAATACAACATTTACCATCTGTTTTTGCATATAGGCAGCTTATTCACCAAACCAAAAATCAAACCAACAGTTTTCACCATTTCAGAATTTGTGCATCGAAAAGAAATTGTGATCAAATGCATATCAGAACATTTATCAAATTGTTCTTGCATATGCATCAATAATCTCATTTTATATGCTCAACCAAGAATTAAGATATTAAGCAGATAAAGCTAATAAAGCAAAAAACAATCGATTACCTAGTAACATCTCCAGATCCATCATACATTTTCGCATCTGTTCTTTTCTTTTCTGGGTTAAAGGGAGGCTCAAGGTCTGCTTTTTGTCAAATGTCAATACAATTTGGTGGAGCAATCAAGGTGGGAAAATGTACCGTGGCGGCAATGCAATTGAGACCACAATATCCTAACATTTCCAGTTTCCACATACCAAACACCCCCTAAAGAACAGAGGAATACCTGATTTCCATGAGTTACATACGATAGGGTCCTTTCCAACTAACAAGTACAATAACATTATATCAGTTGCCTGCCAAAGCCAAATGGTACACACCCACCTAAAAAATGCTCCAAAACCAAATAGAATTGATTCTTTAAACAATTGAACTCATCATAGCCTCAATCATTATTATAATTTTTGGGTTTTGTAAGCCTGTAGGGTTAAAAAGGTGAAAGGACAGGACAATAACCCGAAGAAAAGAGAATATGTGAGAATTGAGAAATTGAGCTCCGCAAATTTCTAAAAAAGACCATCACCGTTTTATGATGATCACAGAAATCACTTGCTAGACAAGATTGGAGGTCATCAAGGGAGAGGGGCAAAACAGTCCTTTGGAAAACCCCAAAGCCTCTCTCTCCCTCAATCTTAACCTATTGAGATTTTGTTATCAAACTTTTCACTTTTACACTACACCTAGGAGAACATGCCGATTTCTTAATGAATCCCACCAAAAAAAAAAGAGAAATTCCCAATCTTTTCACTTTTACACTACACCACTCTCCTCCATTCAATACTAGACGAAGTTCTCCATTGAAGCCTAAATGAAGTTCACCATTGAAGCCTAAATGAAGTTCACCATTGAAGCAACTATTTTGCTTCCTGAAGGGGGCGTAAAGAAAGAGAAAAAGGAAGGAGAGTATGGATGGTCAATAATTAACAGGGAAAGATAGTGCCTAATCGAAAGAATTGAGCAGCTGATCTTTTCTTGAGGACCGTTTAGATGGTATGGAGAAATCATGGGCCGAAGATAAAGGATGATTCCTTCATCAAGGGAGAGCAGCAAACAGTTATCATGGGCCGAAGATAAACTCCCATTGCCTCTCCCAGCCTCATTCTCCAGAGCTCAGATGTATTTCTAATCAAAGAGGCTCAGATTCGACTTTTATCAAGCATGAAGAGATACAGAGGCTGTCATGGCGGCAAACAAAGTAAACCTCATCAGCTTACTGCTACCAGGCCAAAGACACGCTCTCAGCTTTGTTTCTCCAGTGCCAGACAGCCAGACTACTAATCAAAGCAAAAATATTGCATAATCATAAAACGAAGCCACTTTGGCTGAGTGGTTAAGGCGTGTGCCTGCTAAGTACATGGGGTTTCCCCGCAAGAGTTTGAATCTCTCAGGCAATGTATCCTCAATTCACCTTATTTTTTCTTTCACAAAAGAAAACATGTTCCGTTATACTCAGTTTGGATAAAGTATACCTAAGTTTTGCTTATAAGAAAGCACGAATCAAACTCAATACTTTCTCTTCCAAATTTTTATCCTGAAGGACTTGAAACTGAGGCCTTTTAATTTCCTCCATGCATTTTTCGACACAGACAAAGCTGTTAAGGTTATAAACCACAAGCATCCTTCCGGATATTGCATGAACTTCTGAAGTTATGTTCTATTCACCTACAAGAAAAAATAAGTTATTTAGGAAGAAAAAAAAAAGTCCAATCGTCCAAATAAGGCCTAACAAGTTTTAGAAAAAGACAAAGATAAGGTCCAAGGTTCAATTAAGATCATGTAAGTTCATAAAGTGCATAAAAGGTCTATAAGTTTGGACAAATGCAAAACATTTTTACTAAGCAGCAAGAAGTTGATCAGGACATATCCAATTATCCATAATGCCTACAAGAAATCTGGAGCTGCTGTGTGAAAATCACATTATATATAGCACACAAACAATTCCATACAGTATTAACAACCACAGTAATTAATGACTAGAAACCCAGATTCAAGGATCGAGTAGATTCTCTCCCAGTGAAGCATTAAGGGCAAAACCCCATTTTAGACACTATATGACCATATAAGCAAAAATCATGCATCACTAATTCGGACCAAAACAACTACCTCAGGAAAAAATTGCTGGCCTGAAATGATACAGTTCTATTCAATACTAGCTCTCAACTTAAAAACTGTTCAAAACTAGCAGGACTTGATGCACTGTGAAACAACTACAAGAAAGCTACACATAATGAACAAAAATTCTAAATTGCAGTGCAAAAGAACCATATAACAAAACTCACAATAAATATATAAAGTTGAGTCTATCATTCTAACTTACAGTCCATGTTCAACACCTTGCTCTTCCATTTAAACCAACCAGACAACTTATATTGACATCTGAAGCTTAAGGATACAACATTTACCATCATAATTCAACAATCCAAAACCCAATAAAAAAAAAAAATCTACACGCAGCTTATCACCAAACAAAAAATCGAACCTGAAATGTTTTTACCATTTCAGCATTTGGACACCGAAAAGACAATTGTGTTCAAATGCATAACAGAACATTTATAAAAAATCAATTATTCTTGCATATGCGTGAATAATCTCATTCTGCATGCTTAATCAAGAAATAAGGTATCACCCATGAAACAATTGATGACAGAGTAAACATCTCCATATTCATCATAAATTTTCAAATTTGTTCTTTTCATTTCTGGATCAAAGGGAGGCTCAGCTCTGCATTTTATCAATACACTTTGGTGGCGCATTCAAGGTGGGATAATTCTACCATGGCAGCAATGCAACTGAAAACACAAAATCCAACATTTCCAGTTTCCACATACCAAACAACCCCTAAAGAAAAGAGTAGCCAGCTAACATGTCGAGTAACAGTATATCAGTTGCCTACCAAAGCCAAACGGTACATGCCCAACTTAAAAAATGCTCCGAAAACCAAATTAGAATCGACTACTTTGAACACATGAACACATCATAGCCTCAATTTTATTTTAGGGTTTCACTTTTACACTACACCACTCTCCTCCATTCAATACTAGACGAAGTTCTCCATTGAAGCCTAAATGAAGTTCTCCATTGAAGCAACTATTTTGCTTCCTCAAGGGGGAGAAAAGAAAGAGAAAAAGGAAGGAGAGTATGGATGGCCAATAATTAACAGGAACTGAATGGAGAATATGATTGCCCATACATCTCATGAAAAACTGGGAAAGATAGTGCCAAATCGAAAGAACTGAGCAGCTGACCTTTTCTTGAGGACCGTTTAGATGGTATGGAGAAATCATGGGCCGAAGATGAAGGGTGATTCTTTCATCAAGGGAGAGCAGCAAACAGTCCTCATAAACTCCCATTGCCTCTCCCAGCCTCATTCTCCAGAGCTCAGATTTATTTCTAAACAAAGAGGCTCAGATTCGCCTTTGACCAGGCATGAGGAGATAGAGAGGCTGACAAATGGCGGCAAACAAAGTAAACCTCATCAGCTTACTGCTACCAGGCCAATGAGACACTCTCAGTCTCAACTTTGTTTCTCCAGTGCCAGTCTACTAATCAAAGTAGAAATATTGTACAATCATTCCCTCAAGAAACCAACCAAAGGGCTATTCATTCTTGCATATGCATCAATAATATCATTCTGCATGCTTAATCAGGATATCAGATATAACACAATCAATCAATCAATCAATCAATCAACCAATCAAAGCCTTATTCTCATAAGTGGAGTCGGTTACATGAACCAAAGTGATTATTCCGAGAGGTCGTCCACATAGATTTTCCTCCTCCATCCCGCATGATATAAGATGACCCAAAATGATATAAGATATAACCCAAATAATAAACCATGAAATAATTGATTACAAAGTAAATATCACCAGATTCATCATAAATTTTCGCATCTGTTCTTTACTTTTCGGTATCAAAGGGAGGCTCAGCTCTGCGCATTTCATCAAGACGAATTGGTGGCGCATTCAAGGTGGGATAATTCTACCATGGCAGCAATGCAACTGAAACCACAAAATCAAACATTTCCAGTTTCCACATACCAAACAACCCCTAAGAACAGAGGAATGCCTAGTTAATTTCCAAGAATAACATACGGCAGAGTCGTTTCCAACTATAAGTAGAGAACAGTATATCAGTTTCCTGCCAAGGCCAAACGGTACATACCCACCTTAAAAAATGTTGCGAAAACCAAATTAGAATTGACTACTTTGAACAATTGAACACATGATAGCCTCAATTTTATTTTAGGCTTTCTTGTTTTGTAGGGTTACAGGGTGAAAGAATATGGCCATAGCCAGAAGAAAAAAAAAAGCAGAGACAATAGAGAAATTGAGCTCTGCAAATTCTCAGAGGACCGTTTTAATGGTGGTCAGAGAAATCACCGGCTAGAGACGACCGGAGGTCATCAAGGGAGAGGGGCAAAACGGTCCTTTAGAAAACTTCCAAAGCCTCTCCCTGCCTCATTCTTAAACTAATGAGATTTTGATAGACCAAACCCTAGTTTTCTTTCCAGGCCCATCCCTGACACAGTGCAATAAATTGATTTTCCATTGTATAATTGATTTTCCATGATTCTACTGGAAAAATAATCTTACTTCAAAACCTCTGCTTTAATGGAGGAAAGACACCACAAAAACCACGCCCAACCCGGTCACAGTTAGTGACAGAGGAGAGGGTGAAAGAAACAGAGATTTTAGAGAGATGGAATGCATTCCGCTAGGGTTGAGATTGAAACAGAAAAAATGGGCAAATTCCAAGAAACCCTGTAAGATCTTGTATATATATATTCAGACAGATCTATTATACTCCCTCCGTCCAATTGTAAATGCTCCACTTTGACTATATTTACTATTTATTTTTTAACTTTGACTTCCTTTAATCTCTATTATATAAGGGAAGTGAGTTCACGGCAGTGTCCAAGTAGATTACCACACTGCCCTTACTGTGGCGGCAAACCGAATAAGATTGACCCAAAAGAAAATAAAACAGTTTCAACCAAACAAGCTCTTACTTTAACAATGGTCTACTACACACCCAAGTGAACGTAAAGGTAGATGCACCCAAAGGTGAATTATTGCTCATTTAATATAATTTACCCTTGGGTGCACCTTCCACCCGGGTGAATAGAAGTATTTCTATTACATTAAAGTTTCCAACATCATCATCATCGCCACCACCATCACCATGAAAAGGTCAATAAAATTGCTGCCAAGCCAAAATAGCAACTCAGCCACATTATAAAAATGTCCCCGAAAACCAGAAATCTTAGACTGCTTTGAACAAATTAATTCATCACAACCTCAAGGGGAAGAAAAGAAAGAGAAAAGTAAGGAAAGTATTGGTGGTAAAAAAATAACAGGAAATTTCTGGAGAAATAGTATGATTGCTAATACATCTCATAAAACTGTGAAAGATAGTGCCCAATGGAAAGATAGAGAAGCAGACCTTAGCTTGAGAGCCGTTTTGATGCTATGGAGAAATCATGGGATGAAAGAATGAAGGGTGATTTCTTCAACGATAGAGAGTGGCATACAGTTCATATTAGGAGTTCATTCCTAAACAAAGAGGCTCAGATTCGCCTTTGATCATGCAAGAGGAGATAGAGAGGCTGACAAATGGCGGCAAACAAAGTAAACCTCATCACCTTACTGCTACCAGGCCAATGAGACGCTCTCAACTTTGTTTCTCCAGTGCTAGTCTACTAATCAAAATAGAAATATTGTATAATCATTGCCTCAAGAAACCAACCAAAGGGCTATTCAGTTCACCTTATTTTTCTTTCACAAGAGAAAATAAGTTCCGTTTAGATAAAGGGTGTGTTCTCTTCAACTTATATCAAATGATTCAGATCAGATCACATCAGGAGTGTGTTCTCTTCAACTTATATCAAATAAGATCAGATCTCATAGGTTCTAATCAGATTCATATTAATTATTTATTATGCAGTTGTGATGTTAGGGCCTGTCTAGTGTCTACGTTTACAAAATACAACCGAATTATCCTGAACTGAATACATCTGTAAGTAATATTTTATAAATCCTGAACTAAACTGAATTATCCTGAACTGAATACAGCTGAAATTAATATTTTATAAGAGAAGGAAATTGAAAGCTGAACTGAGATGAACTGAATTTAAGCTTAAGTAAACAAACCCTTAATCTATACGAGTATATATATAAAGGTGAGTTTTCGAGAAGCATACGTCTTGCCACGTAGTCTAGTTATATGCTCAAAACCAATCGGATAGAAGATAATTGTTTTTTTGAATTAAGATTAGGAAGAAAATCTTATTACTTAAAAAATACGATATTACGTTAAAAATAAAGGGAGAACTTTAAACAAATTAGGATAGTAACTATGGAGTAATAAAGTTAAGGCTATAAAGTGTAAGCCACAAACATCTTTCCAGACATTAGAACCAGAATTTGGCATTTTGTAAAATATAATAAAACTTTAACTGCTCCAAAAGAACAAAAAGGGGAAATCCTTGAACACTATATGACCATATAAGCAAAAATCATGCATCACTAATTAGGACTAAAACAGCTACCTCAGGTCCTCAGGGATAAATTGCTGGTCGGAAATGCTATAGTACTACTGAACACAATACTAGTTCTCAAGTTAAAACCTGTTCAAAACTGGCAAAACATCATTCACAGTGAAACAACTACAAGCAAGCTACATGTAATGAACAAAAAAAAATTGAATTGAACTACAGAAGAACCATATAACATAACTCACAATGTATAAAGTTCAGTCTATCTTGCAGGTCATTCAATACCTTACTATTGCATTTTAACCAACACATGGCGCAACTTATATTGTCATCTGAAGCTTAAGAATACAACATTTACCATCATAATTCAACAATCCAAAAACCCGATAAAAAAATCTACAGGCAGCCTATCACCAAACCAAAAATCAAACCTGAAATATTTTCACCATTTCTGCATTTAGACACCCAAAAGACAATTGTGCTCAAATGAATATCAGAACACTTGTCGAAAACATATCATTCTTGCAAATGAATCAATAAGATCATTCTGCACGCTTAATCAGGATATAAAATATAACCCAAATAATAATAATAAAGCATGAAATAATTGATTACCAAGTAAACATCACCAGAATCATCATAAATTTTCGCATCTGTTCTTTACTTTCTAGATCAAAGGGAGGCTCAGCTCTGCATTTCATCAAGACAAATTGGTGGCGCATTCAAGGTGGGATAATTCTACCATGGCGGCAATGCAACTGAAACCACCAAATCCAACATTTCCAGTTTCCACATACCAAACAACCCCTAAAGAACAGAGGAATGCCTAGGTAATTTCCAAGAATAGCATACGGCAGACTCCTTTCCAATTATAAGGGCTTGTTTACGTTTACTGAATTGAGCGTGAACTGAACTGAACTGAGTTGAAGTAAACAATCCCCAAGTATAGAACAATATATCAGTTGCCTGCCAAGGCCAAATAATACATACCCACCTTAAAAAATGCTCCGAAAACCAAATTAGAATTGACTACTTTGAAAAATTGAACACATCATAGCCTCAATTTTGTTTTAGAGTTTCTTGTTTGGTAGGGTTACAGGGTGAAAGAACAGGGCCATAGCCATAAGAAAAGAGAAAAGGAGAGACAATAGAGAAATTGAGCTCTGCAAATTCTCAGAGGACCGTTTTAATGGTGGACAGAGAAATCACCGGCTAGAGACGACCGGAGGTCATCAAGGGAGAGGGGCAAAACGGTCCTTTGGAAACTCCCAAAGCCACTCCCGGCCTCATTCTTGAACTAATGACATTTTGATTTTCCATTATATAATTGATTTTCCATGATTCTACGGGAAAAAAAAAAAACTTATCTCAAAGCTCTGCTTTAATGGAGGAAAGGCACCACAAAAACCACGCACAACTCAGTCACAGACTCACAGTTAGTTCGACAGAGGAGAGGAGAGGGTGAAAGAAACAGAGAGATGGAATGGCTGCGCTAGGTTTGAGATTGAAACAGAAAAATAGGGCAAATTCCGAGAAACCCTAGAACATCTTGGGCAAAAATAATACGGAGTATTTTATTTTAAATGTAAAAAAAATGGGTTGTTTTAGAGGTGATCGTGGGCCGGGCCGGGCCGATGCATAAAAAACAAGCTCATAAAACGGGCTGTGCTAAGTTCGGTCCAAATTTCTTAGCCAAAGCCCGAAAATTTAATGCGGGTTTGGCGGGCTTTTTCGGGGCGGGCCTAAAAAAGTAACCAAAAAGTCTAATTTTAAATGTCCAAGGCCTGCACGAAAAAATAAAAAACGGGCCGGGCCCAAATTCAGGCCTAATTTTCATGTCCAAAGCCCGCAAAAAAAGCGGGCCGGGCCACTTTTGATTAGCTCTAGGTTGTTTGTTTGAAAAATTAAAATATTTGTCAAATAATAAACAAATTTTTTCATTTTTATCCGGTCATTCAACAACAATGAATAAAAGAAAATATGTATTTACCGAGTATATTCTATCAGCTATAAAATTTCTATACGTCAGAACTAAAAAATTATGTGACAAAAATATGAATTTTGATGTTATTATTTTACTTTTACAAATTATATATTTTGTAATATTTTAATTTTAAAAATTCAAAAATTGGAATCATTTTTCTTAATTTAGGTAACATTGTTACCTAAATTTTTATAAAATTTTAAGGGATAACATAAACATTTTTCCACGAGGGACGTCATAGCTCCTCTTGCTTATATAATAGAGATATATATTCGAACTAATCTATTATACTCCCTTTGTCCAATTGTAAATGCTTCACTTTGACTATGTTTACTATTTCTTTTGTAAATTTGACTTCCTTTAATTTCATATATATAAGTAAAAATATAGTTATGTCTTAAGTGGATCTCATTTGATTCTTCTCGATACGTACCTATACAAGTTTATAAAAATTACCCTAAAAGTATAAGTTTTAAATACATTTTTGAAATACAAAAAAAAAAAACAAAAAAAACATGCGGTTTACGGATTATGTTTTTGTTTAGTTTAATAATATTAGTAAACCAAACTAACCCGCAATATTATGGTATAAATAAAAATGAAGGCCCTGTATGGGAGTTAACTGATAGCTATTAGAGATTAGCTGATTGAGTTAGCTAATTGTGATAGTTGATTTGACTAACTGATTACATTAGTTGTTTGTGTAAAAATGTTTGGTAAGTAGTGGTTACCTGTTAGATGTTTCAGAGTAAAAAGAACCAAAAAGCTATAAGCTCTTCCAAAAAGCTCCTCATATGAGGTTTTTGAAAAAGAGCATTTTCATCTCAAAACTCTCTTCCAAATCGCTAACTCCCAAACACTAAAAATAACTTTTTGAGTTGGTCAAACCTCTCTATCCTCTCAACCCTCTAACTCTCAAACGTCCCCCGAAACCAAATAATAATATTAAAACCACAAACCAAACTAGTTGTACTCTAAAATAATATGTGTTTTATAATTTTAAACTCTAGTTTTATTCAGATTAAAGATTTTGTTAATGTGTTCTTTATGTGATGCTGAATTTGGTGTGTCAAACCCAACAGACGTCTAAAATGAACTCTAAATTAGGTCAGTATTATTATATTGATAAAAAAAAGTCCAACAAATGGAATAAAATATGAAAAGGTTGGATTATTCCTTAGTTTATAAAATGTGGGATTATTAGTTGAATAAGTGTGAAAGGTGAGATTATAAGTTTCCAATGTTCCAAAACTTAATTGAGGATACTATTATGGACCTCAATAATTTCTCGCACCAATCCATTAATCATATTTATAGAGAAATCAAAAAGATTATTTAGCTAATCTTGGACATAGGCTCCAAACTATTACATGTTGGTTCCATTGTTGCTACGATACTCCAGCCCTAATCATCCGTAAGGATGTTTGTGGTTAGCTATGAGAGGGGCTAATCAAATTTTCTTTCTTAAAAAAAAAGGCATGCTATAAGAAGCTAGCTCACAATTACCAAATTTAGACATTATATGTGGCTTAACATGCGTTATTTTGGTCTATTATCTGTTGGAACATTTATGCATAAATGAGCTTGAACAAAGGAAGAAGAAATAAAGGAAAACGAGGCAGAACCCCATCGCGCCTCCACCCATGTCGCACCCCATGACGGCTGGGTATCACCCCTGCGTCGCGCCCCATGAGGAGCATCACGTCTCGTGATTTGTTGTTGTTCTTAGTTCGTTTTTTACAAGATTTTCTTGGATACTTTCTTCAGATTCCTTGGGTTATTATGTTTTATTATGAGGCTTCATTGTAGCATTTAGATGGCGCTAAAATGAATTAAAATCAGAATTTGGATGGTGAACTGATGCGTATTTGGTGTCCCAAATGTTGGGTGAGCAATACGAATTACTTTCTTGAAGTTTAGGATGGATCTTGAATGGTTTGAATGGGGTTAGAATTCGAATTTTGTAAGACTAGACTGAAAAAGTTGAACAATACTTGAATATAACTTTGGTTTTGGTGACACAAACTCCCACCAAAGGTTCTTCAAGCATCCAAGGGGACAAACCACCAATGATCTTGAATCCTAGTAAGTCTTATGACACACACTAGATTTGCTAAGGTTGGAGGACAAACCATCCAAGAAGAAACTCTAAGCACAAAGCTAGCAGAAGAAATTTGTATTGAAAAATGAATTGTCTTAAACTCTCTACAAGCAACCCTATTTATAGAGAATGAGAGCTCCCTAAAACTGACCTAGGGACGATTTATGCTAAGGAGTAGTCTCCTTCCTACTATTACATACTACACTTAATTAAGCCCATTGACTACTTTAAGTTTAGGCCCAATTAAACTAATCCACTAAACACCTAAAACAATACTATTACTTTTATTACAATTTATTTAATGCAAAATCAAAGCTAATAAAAATCCTATTAAATCTATGAGTAGAAATGTGATAAAAATCTATTAGCATCCATATCATACTCCCCCTCTTGAAAGAACACTTGTCTCAAGTGTTGTAAGATCAAGATATCATCCAAACTCTTCTTACCAAGTCATCATATTGAAGTTGTTGTAATAACTATTGTGTTAGCTCTTGTGGAAATACATAATGTACCATGAACTTTTTTATGGCGTCCCTTAAAATAGTAGCAAAGTCACTATCATCATCATCATCATAGTAGGCCTCTATATGGAACACATCACGAAACTCATTAAAGTGTTCTTTTAGTTCCTCATTCTCAATTGTCACTTGCTCAATACATACTACAAATGTGTAAAGGTGAATGCTCCCTTGCTTTTCTTTGATTCAAAACTTTCTCTATTCCATGACCATTATTATTATTCGAATCAACTATGAAGCACAGACACACCTCCAACCTGCCGTACCCCGTGTCCGACACCGACATACGTTAAACACACATACCCACATTGAACTAATTAATTAAGCTTACTCAAGTACCCCTAGTTATTTTTCTCGCTTTAATTGTTTGTTTCTTTTAGGTTTTGAATAATTTATATAATTATTAACCATATTATCAACACCAACTTTGATATTTAACTCAATGTTCTATTGAAATTTATTGATTATCTTATCATCTTTTTTCACGTACCCGTATCCTCAATTTTTTCAGTGACGTTTTCCTGTGCCCGTTTTTTGTCTGTACCCGTACCAGTATTTGTTTTGGGCACTCTCTACAAAAATTACAGAAAATACTAGAAAGGATAGAGAAACCACAAAAAAAAAAAGAACGACTAAAAAAGACCCAGTATGCACCTAGAAATGCTCAATTGAAGTTTGCACAATCTTCTGGAAAAATCGCCTAACTACACGAACACCTTCGACCAATCTTTAATCGTGAATCTGATACCAATTTGATGCGTATCTGGTGTCTCAAATGTTGGATGAGAAATACCAAATGCTATCTTGAAGTTTAGGTAGGATCTTTGAAAGTTTGAATAGGTTGAATTTCGTAGATGATGAATGTAAAAAGATGAACAATATGGATAGAACTTTGGTTTTGGTGACACACACTCCCACCAAAGGGTATTCAAGCATCCAAAGGGACACACCACTAAAGATCTTGAATCCTAGAAAGCCCTATGACACACACTAGACTTACTAGGGGTTGGAGGACAAACCATCCAAAAGAGACAAACTCTTTAAGCACAAAGCTATTTTTTTTAGTCACAACACACTTTACAATTGAATACAAGCTCTCCTATTTATAGACAATGAGGAGTGTATTAGACACTCTCACCACTGCCATACTATTAGGCATCACATAATAGGCCCATTATACTCCTTACTACTTGTCACAATTATAGCCCATTGACTACTTTAAGTTTAAGCCCAATTATAACTAAACTACATGCCTAAAACAATACCACTACTACTATTACAATTTATTTAATGCAAAATCAAAGCTAATAAAAATCCTATTAAATCCATAAGTAGAAATGTGATAAAGATCTATTAGCATCCGTATCATGAACATTGTGTGTGACATCTTTCGATGATTATTACACAATTAAATCACTATTATATATATATATTTTTTATTTTATGGAGTTTTAATGGTGAATTTCAATCATCTTTTTGCTGAATTCTTCCTGGTATGTTAGTTCACTTGTTTGGTGGGACAAAAATTCAGAAGTTTTCTCATCTCTAAAACAACTTGTTTATACTTGGAATTTTCAAGTTAATTGTTCCCAGTGTGCTATAAACACAAACTAAACACAAAATTTTTAGGAAACACTCTAAAGATCATATAGAGTGTATAATCTCCATTGTATCTCATTAGTTAGTTCATGATAACTCATTAATCCATTCCTTAGTGGGGCGAATTTAAGCTAATAGGAAAACGTAATTTCCGTGCCTTGAAGATTTATATCCACATCCCCACATCACATTTTCCTAAAATCACCAAACTCATAATTTTTAAAAACTGAATACGATTATTTAATTTAGACCCATTTAGTTTTTGGTTGGATTAATTTTCTATATATTATTCATCGGTTCAAGGTTTCAACCTTAAAGTGTTTGGTTAATGGCTTATTTGTTTGAGTCAGAAAAATAAAAATATTTGGTTAATTGATAGATATTTTATGAGTTAACTGCTCCATCTTTTCCCTTTTGTTTGTCTTGTTTCTCGAAATGGAATTTCTAAATGTTTGTTTGTACAGAATCTAATATATTTTTAACTTCAACTTTATCCACTTTTTTATAGTAAATTGATACATATTTATTATGAAAAAAATTACTTTTAAAGGTACCAACTATTGACAATCCCATTTTAAAGGTACCAATTCAATAATTTCTGATAGGTATCAACTTAAGGGGTCTTTTATTTCTCAGGTATTCAATAAAAAACTAACTTTCGAAATTGATTACATAAAATACATGTAATTATTACAATCACCATTTTTCTGTATCCTATGAAACTAGTATATAGTGTTTCATGTGTCATGTACGATTTATTTGATTGATTATTTATGTCGGGTACCTATGAAATATAAAACCTCTTAAAGTTGAAACCTATGAGGAATAAAATATATACAGTTGGTACCTTTAAAATAGGATTGTCATAGTTGGTATCTTTAAAAGTAAAATTTTCTATTTATTATTATTCATCCATTACATTGAATAAAAATTTACCACTATCTAAATTAATTCCCGAAATTCAGTTTCCAACACACATTTATTACCTTTCCTTGTTGTACTTATTATAACTGAATTTATCTTAACTTATTTGAATTTATTAGACATTATTTAACTCATTGCAACTGATTAGACCTGATCAAGGGTGCGTTCTCTTCACCTTAAAAAATAAGTTTCAGGTTTAACAAGTTCGGATAAGTTTCAATAAGTTCAGATAAGTTCAATTCATATACGTTCAGGTCTTATAAGTTGAAGAGAACGCACCCTAAAACTTATTAACCTGATTGGAACTTATTAAACCTTATTGGAACTTATTAAAACTTGATTAGAACTAATTAATAGACATGATTGAAACTTATTAATAGACCTGATTGGAACTTGTTAAGCCTGGGGAGAATTTATTAAGCCTAATTGGAACTTATTAGACCTGATTGATCTTATTACACCGGAACTGAACTTACGTGAATTTATTAAACCTGAAACTTATTTTTTTAAGGTGAAGAAAGCATAACCTAAATAAAAGATTCAACAACTCTTTTTTCAAGTTCGAATCTGATTATATTATTTGTTTTTCATAATTAAACATTCATTTTCCTTAATTTTCTCCCCGATTCCAAACAAGACAAATAAAAGAGAACGGATGGAGTAATTAATTGGCAAGGTCGTTCCTAAGGGCGTGCAAGTTAAGGAAACTATTTATACATTGCTCCAACGTAAAAAAAGGCCCGAGAATATTAACTTTATAATATTTCCTAATAAAATAATACTTGTTCTATTGTCATTGCTTTTATTTTATATAAAAATCAACATTTTAGAATATATGCTTATTAAATTATTTATATATTATTGTCTAAAATATATATAATATATAAGGGCCTAATTTTAATTTTTTGGACATATACCCTAAATTTTTTATGACCATGTTATTAATTGATAAATTTTACTTACTATTGCCTGCATTTTTTCAAAATTGACTCTTTATTTTCTCAACCCTTCTTTTCAAATGGCATGAATTGACCACAACTAACACCAACACATGACTCATTAATTGAACACCATTGGATTGCCCACCCTAGACATGGAAGCGAAGTGGGAATTGGATGGGCTATCATGAACTTCTAGAGGGGTTCCCAAATCCTAGCTTCGTCTGCTCTCCAAGCTGAAGGATATGCTATCCGCAAAGATATTTATCTCTTACTACGATCCTCATTCTAACTGATAGTCAAACCATTGTAAGTATCCTTTAAGATGGAGGTCCTTGACCCCCTGAGTTGTTTCAGTTATTCATAGTAGTAGGCTTTTATGCTGTAATTTCCGTTTCTGTATTATTAAGTTTGTTCCTAAACGGCTAGTCTCCCCAACCCTTGATGGGGCCACTCGTGCTCGTCTAGCATGAGTTTAGGATTCTAGCCCTTTGTTTGTTTGTTTGTCTTTCAGTCAAAAAAAAGTTGAACACCATAACTCACTTAAACTATATTACGTAAAGAGTCAAAAATGTGGTGACAAACAATAGCCCGACAATAGTGACGACCTCCACCACAATTTTTTTTACTCCAGAAAACAAGTGGGGCTCATGAAAAATCTACTCTCTACCTAGGTTGCTAATGAATTTTTCAAGTGATCCATTTGTTTTCCAACATAATTTATTTTAACAATGACAACCACGACCACTACAATTATCCGGCCGGCGGCCGTCGTTGTCCTTCACAATTTTCCCGGCCCTTCATTAAAGTGATCAAGCATTCAAATTAAGTGTAACAAAATTTTAGTAACTTAATTTAAGTAAAGGGTAAAATAAAAAATAAAAGCAATAGTGAATAAAACACAGGCTATATTTAACAAGATCCTTTATTTATCATTTTAAATTGCAAATACTTTGCGGCATTATCAAAATAACCAGTAATTTCTACAACAAAGCCTTTTTTTTGGACTGACATAGGGTGCATTTGATTCATCTGAAATTTTCTAATCTGATCTGAAATAATCTGATCTAATCTAAATTTCTCTGATTATAATTATTATTATTATAGTTATAATTTTTCTAATCTGATTTGAACATTAACTGAACAAAACTAAATCTTAGGTTTAGAAGGACCTAAATTGAACTGAACTAGAAAAGAGCATGGCCCAAGTACTTTTCAGAGTTATTTTGAAGGATCTCAACCAATTTTTCTTGAACTCCCAATCCATTTACTCTGCTTTCAGAGGTCCATAACCAAATAAAGTTTCACATAATGAATTAAAGATCATACAAACCAAACAAAGATGGGCAGTAGAAATATATGTTTTCAAAAAATAAAATAAAATTAATGTACATTTCGCAAGTCGAAAAGAGAACTTAATAACATGACCATTTCCAACCCCTTCCAAAATCTAGCAAATTGCAGTTGCTTCTCTACTTTTTGCCATTCACAGATTTGTTTCCCTGCTAAAACACAAGCCGATTTGCTCCATCCCTAGTCGTCTTCACATACAGCTTCCGAAAAAAAGATAAACAATCCAAAGCAAAGAGAAAAAAAAACAAGGGATGTAGCTGAGGAGAAAGCCACCCATTTAAACTAAGTTCATCCACAAAATCAAAAGGCCAAAACCTATAACCTAGATAATCTACATATTGTTTCGTTAGTAGTCAAACGCATAAGTGGGAAGAACATTTGAAGTGTTGTCATCTGGATGCCTTTGTCTTTTTTTTTCTAGCCTGAAAATTAATTTTAAAGAAACACTCAAATCAATATAGGTCAAAAGAATTTTCTAACACTACAAAACAGAACTAATGAATTTCAAGGGAGTAAACCTCGAGGAAGCGGGAGACTGGTCTTACTATGAGTTAATGATGGCTTCTCTGACGGAATCTGTTGCACTTCAGATACTTGCTCAGAGGAGTGTTAGGAACAGGTATCAACTTCCCCACGACAGCAAGCGGCCAACTAGTTAAAAAAAAAATGTAATAATCAGTTTCTCAAAACCATCTCAAAAAAAAAAAAAAAAATGTCAATTTGATGTATTTTGAGTAAAATTAGGACTACTATATATGTCGGACCATATAAAATAAGAAATATTTGGGGAATATATTTTTAACAAAATTACAAAAATGCCATTTGATTTTTTGTGCAAAACAAAATTTTTGATTAATTGGGAGTTTCCCATACAAGATTATAGGATTAGCTTAGTCAATACATGACTTAATATGGAGTATACTGAAGATGAAACAGGAAACCAAGAGTGCAGGAGAAAGGCTACCTGATGAAACCAATGGCAATACAGACTAGCCACAACTCCCAGTCCAGCTTTACAGTTTTAGCAAACTTGCCTAGGAACTCAACTATCACAACCTGTCATATATGACAACCCAAAGGGAAAAAATAAAGAAAGTTAATGTTACACAACTTTGCAATAAGACGTTATACATGTAATTTTTTTTTTCCAGCGTTACCTGAAGTACTAAAGTTATTGCTATAATTCCCATGAACAATTGATTTTTGATGACTCCTTCAAATATATTGAGTTGATCTGGCTTACGGGCATTAAACTCGTTGAATATCTGCATGTTACCAGTTTGTATCAAAGTGTCAGAAAAACAAGAGCCAAAATAAAAAAGATTAAGAAACCAACAAACAAATCTGCTACTTAATAAGTCTAACATCTCCAACATTTAATCCATGCGTCCATCAGATGAAGACTTGGGCACTGTCCTTTTGGCCTGAATTTATTTGAACGGACTGCATCGTAGACTCATCTTGAGTTGAGCTGAGCTAAATTTGTCAAGAATTCAGTCCAAAAGAACAGGGCCTTAGAAGGGCATTTAGGGAAAGTAGCAGTTCGTAGAGGAGCAATATAGATACTAAAAACCACATTCTGGTTTCATAAGTTCGGCAAACATGGCACACAAAAGATTGCACGAGCATAATTAGGGAAAAACCCTTATTAAAACAAAATGACACCATTTATATCGCTCAGAAGGCTCACCTGACAGAGGACAAATGCATTGAAAATCACTGTATTCTTTACTGCATTGGCATGATCAGTAGCATCATGCCGCAGACGTAAGATGTTTCGACCATCAAAGTTGAGTACAAGCAGAACAATGATTTGGTACACAGCCTACAATTCCAAAACAAAAAAGAAACTTAATACTTCAATAATAGTTTCAAACTTTCACCAAACAATTGAATTATAGTGTATCTGCCAACTCTGCATTAAAACAAGGTAAAAGGCAGACCTGTATAATTAAGTTCCTCCACATAATATTTGTTATAAGTGGCTCCCTGCAAAACAAAGTTTAGGATTAATAATATTCCCCAGAAGGCAAGAATACTTGAGGACCAAACATAGAGATCAATTGATTTCTTGCAGATACAACTTCTGAAAAAGGCTGCAAATTTCAGCACAGGCCACAGTAGATATTCACCAGAGCAATTTGAGAAGTGTAGATAGCAAAATTAGATATACGATTTTTCTCTCTGTTTCTTTGGCCTCTGAGGGGGGAAGGGTTGTTAAACATTTGGGCTAAACAGTATCAGCAATCCACATAGAGAAGTTAGTTTTTTTTTGGCAATAGAAGTTACAGTTATGAATCATAATGTTTTCAGAAATATATATTCATTTAGCAATTCTGTAGAATAAGCAATTGATGGTGTATAACCAGTTTCCAAGCTTCAGATAATCATTACATTAGAGCTAGCATAAGCTCTTTTAATCTTAGAATTTACTGTTATAAACCATTATGTTGAATGCAACCATTCATGTAAAGGATTCCTTCCTCTACTATTCACTGCATTATAATATGCTTGTAATTATAAGATATCAATTGATTATCAAAGCATTTTCAAGTGCAAGATCAGCTGCCACAACCAAAACCTTCATTAATGCAAGTACAAACCTTCGTCCGACAGGAGGTCTGTGCATAAGGTGATCTGTAGGTGGTTCTGTAGCCAATGCAAGTGCTCCAAGTGTATCCATTATGAGGTTGACCCAGAGAAGCTGTACAGAAAAAGGAAAATATTACTGAAAACAGTCGTCTGACAATTATGCAGCGCAGCTATATCCTTAGTAGATATAGAAAGAGCAGGAGAGACAACTACCTGTACAGCATTCAATGGGACTTCTCCAGTGGAAAATGCAGCAACAACATTTATGAAAAGGGCTGCCACATTAACTGTAAGCTGGAACTGGATAAACTTCTGAATATTTGCATATACAGATCTACCCCAACGTACAACCTGAAAAGGTATAAATCGGTGAATTTCTAAAAAGCAAAAACCATAGACTTCTAAAATGAAATGAATAAGAAACTTAAAATATCCTTGGGAATAAAACAAATGATATTTTTAACAATAATAATTTTTTAACAATTTAAAGCTATCAACAACTAAACAATAGCTAAGTTAAATGGGAACTTTACATCATAAATCATAATATGTCGGTAATGAATCTTCATGACCATTATGAAAAATTTGATGCAATCTTTTCCATCAAATGAATTCACGTACCTTTACAACTGAAGCAAAATTATCATCCAATATTATGATATCTGAGCTCTCTTTCGCCACCTCTGTACCAGCAATACCCATCGCAAGACCAATATCTGCCTAAACCCAAGAAACGACAAGATATAATTTTACCAAGCACAGCAAGGTCATTAACATAGATGTAAAGTAGGGAAAAAGAAAGATCACAACTTACCTCATGTAATGCTGGGGCATCATTGGTTCCATCTCCAGTGACAGCTACAACATGACCCTTCCTTTTCAATGCTTGGACAAGCAGAAGCTTATCATTTGGTGATGACCTTCCCATAACCTGCATACGGCATACCAATACCAATAGTTGTTATTATTGTCTTATTGGTTGATATTAAGAACCATCCAATTATTCAAACTCTCTCTACACTAGAGACTAATGGTATAATTAATATTACATCCAATGAGAACAAAAAAATTGTAATAATAGTGCATACTGATATCTTTTCTGCAATCTCTTCTCTTTCAGATTCTGTCTTGTTGCGAAATGATTTTCCCTCAATCAAGTTTGGTTCATTAGCATCTGCATCTGAAGCTAGGATACCACATTCCAAGGCTATTGCTTTAGCAGTCTGAAGATTGTCACCAGTAACCATGCGCACCTGAAGCAGTAAATCAATTTTATTATGCATTTGCAACATACAATACCAATACAGAAATATTACATTCAACGGTGTCCCAGCACTTCCAAATAACGCCACATCCACCACTAAGCAATAAAAACCAATGGACATGGTCACATGGCAGCATGGAATCCCCCTAACATCAAAAATACTAAAGCCTATTCTACAAATCAATATAATACCTCCATTCAACATTAATTACAACTGGGGAATGAGACACGTATTAAGTAAAGCAGCTATTTTGGTTTTATATTCCTTTATGCCCCTAATAATTAAACTATTCAACATCCTACCCCAGGAAACCACAGTTCATAACTTCCTTTCACTCCTAATCAGTCAGCTACCCTCCCTCCTCTTCATCCTCTCTGGTGTTACCTTCCTCTTACAAAATCCTCTGGTATCTCCTTCCTCCCAAACTTCTAGATGCCATTTCCTCTTAAATAGGCAAATTTCATAACTAGCTGCTCGTCCACCAAAGATCCTACCTGATGATTTTATCTACTCCTCCAAACTCCAGCATCTCCTTCTATCAATGAATCTGGAAACCAGATTTTATATTTGATTTGCATTTTAGTTTTTTGGTGAAAAAAATGGGGTGTTGGTCCCTCTCTTCTCTCTTTCTCGTGCCCAGTATGTGGGGTGCCAGAGACTCCAAATAGGTTTTGTTTGTTTGGCGGTGAATTAGCTAAAAGCAGGTTTAATTGAACATGCATCAGCATCATCAAGGAAGGGAAGATTTCATATTATACAGTAATACCCAACTGTTACTAAAAACTAAAAAGTCAAAAGGGCATCTTGTGTTTATTTTGAAAGAGCCAATCAAGAAAAACACCGCAGTTCATTGAAACCAAAGTAGCCTTTTACTATACATGGGTCTTATTCTTATCAGATCATACTTTACCGCTCCGAAATTTATAAGGCATCATAGTTTTATACAGCCCCTCAAAATAGCCTTGAACTAATTGTTGACTTATTTCCTTGGTAACTTATTTTGGAGAAGCACGTGGTAACTATAAATGAAAAAAAAATATATAATAAAATAAGAAAAAACCTAATAAAAAAACACTCCTTGCTTCCCCCTTTGCATTAAATTGAAACAAGAATTCATGCAAGTCTTTCGCACATGAGCTTGTTTCCCACGTTCAAAAGACTAGCCACAAGCAACAAGAAACACACGCAGCTCCACAACAAAGGTCAATTTATTATAACATTGGAATTTTTTGAAACCGCACACCTTAAGTAAATACATATTAAGAAAAAAAGAATTGATAAATTCAGTATGTTGCAAAAAACTGGATGTAACTAACAGAACATACCTTGACTCCAGCAGCCCTGCATAATTCAACTGAATCTCTAACTCCAGGGCGACAAGGATCCTAAATGTTTCAATAATTAACCATCAGAATTTGTAATATTTGGTAAATACATCTGGAAGTCATCAAATCCCAGTATTTGACTTCCACTCAACATAAACATGAAAGGCAACAAACACGCAGCGGCAATAAGAAACACAAGGGGAAAAAAAAAAAGAGAACTACAGCTATGTTATCTCACATTAGGTAAAAGGGAAGCAAAAATTAGGCATTAGGTAAAGCAAAGCCTTCTATAAGCCATACTTGAAAGTAGGTAGGTTAAGAGTTGCTAGTTTCGTCTGCATCCCCCCACCCCCACCCCCACCCCCCCAACAAAAAAAATAAGGAGGTTAGCAGAGACCAGTTACCAAATGCAGACATAGGCGCCAAAAAAAATATAGGAAACATAGACTAATTTCTTTTTAAAAAAAAAAAAAAAGAACGACATTAACATATTATGGTCTCATATATAACATTCCAGACTACTTATTCGAACCCATTTTTGTAAAGCCACAGGTTACAGACTGCAAGCAATTACCCAATTACAAATATATAATTTTTCTATTTGAGTCATGATGACTTCAAGGAAACTGATCTAGTTTTCAAGCATTAAAAAAAATTTGAGAAATTTCACATGACATCAACATCCTTCTTCCCTGACAAGAAATTGGAAAATAAATTATCATTCAACTCTGGCGAACCTGATGAATCAGATAATTAATTACAAATTCCTTAATCGGTTTCAATACAAAATTACAAATCCAACTTACAGATGGTAAATCTGAGAAGATAGATAGATTAAGTACCTTTATACCAACAATTGCCAGCAAAATTAAATCATCCTCTGGCAATGACCACTGAGATAGTTGCTCTTCATCAGATGGCACACTACCCACATCACATGATATATATGCAAGGGCAACACAACGAAGACTTTTGCTGGCCATCTGTCCAATAGCCTTCTTAAAGAATGCCAACTGCAGGAAAAGGTAGGCATTTAAATTCACAAATCATGAAATCAATATGCATGTTTTCATGTGCTCTCAAACTATCCCAACATTGTTCTTATCAGTCACCATACAAATTAATAATACTAATTTCCAAAAGCAGGCAGTAATTTCAGACTTTCAGTCCTATAACTAAGGAGCATCATTTTTCTCCATAAGAAAGCATGCGAGATAAAATACTGCTAAGAACATAGCTGTACAGACTTGTATATAGATTTAGATCAGTAAGTTGTTAAACAAACTTCTCCAATCTTGTGGCAATGTTTCTGACATATTAAGAGTTTAAACCACCAGAAAATATAAATATGATTTATGTATCAAGCAAAATTTCATCTTTGGCATCACAATTAATGCTACACACCTTATGTTCATCCAATGCAGCCACGGAGTCATTTTCATCCATATAATTGGTGCATGAAGCTAAGACAATTTCAGCAGCTCCTTTCCAATGTACATGTATTTCAGAGCCAGGCTGCAGATAATACCAGAAAAGAAAAAAGGTCAATAGGTTAAATACGCAGAGAGAGAGGGAGAGGAAGAGAACATGTCATAAGATGCTGATGCCAATAAAGTACAGAAATAAACAGGAAACTGCAAATAGTTTAAGATTTTTTAGAATACAGTGTGTAACTCACTGTTTTAACCGCAACACCTCCCCGTTTTTTCTCTGAGTTGAATGGGAACGCATGAATAATCTTAGATTCTGATCGTTTAGCATCAAAATTCATTCCGAGCTGCAAATAGCGAGTCAGAAAACAAGCAATAAAATAGTAATTTTCCACCCCAGATATCATAAATGGAAGTTACCTTTACACCCCAAGAAAGAATGGCTTTTTCAGTTGGTGATCCAGAGATTTCAACATCCCCCCCACCCTGCATTCATCACAAATCAGGCATGATGTCACAACTTAGTATAAAAAAGGAGAGGTATGTTTCAAGTTATAAAAATAAAAAAAATAAAACAGCAAGAGCAATATCTAATAATATCACTGAGATGTAGAGCATTTTAGAAGAGATTTCCAAACCCAGCAACATTAAGCAGAGTGACAGGGTATTATAAATTTATAATTGCATTAACTAACCTCAGGCAGAAAAACACAGCCTGTAGTATTCTGAGCAATGCCCTCGGTAATTAAAGAGGACAATGTAGGACACAACAATGAACCGTCATTTGGTGGATCAAGTTTCTTCCCATTGGCATAAGCCTCTACCACCGTCATCTGCATGGAACCGGATACAGAAATATGGAATGTAAGAGTGTGAGGTAATACATTCACACTAATTACCATGATAACATGAAGTATAATTTTGATTGCCTACTGAGAGACAATGAAATCCAATATATTATTTGCACATCCCACTTAAGGTTACCCCCCAATGGAAACAGAGCATCTGGCAATTTTCAGTAGACAGTGAACCGATATGGGATTTAAAAAACTGATAAAATATATGATGAGTCTTGATCCAATATATAATATAAAAAAACTGCATCAATAACACAGACTAACAAATAACTGAACACAATCTTGCCTGATTCAGGGTCAATGTACCGGTCTTGTCACTGCATATTGTAGTGGCAGAACCCATGGTTTCACAAGCCGAAAGCCTCCTAACCTGTAGTATAATAGTATTTAATCAAAGCCCAACACCCTGCAAACCAAAGTGATATTTGATAAAGCTTGAGATACTTACCAAAGCCTTGTCCCTCATCATTTTTCTCATTGAGTAAGCAAGCCTACAAAACATAATAAAGATTTTCAACGGTATGAAGGATATCAAACAAAACAATTGTTCAAGATTAAAAAAAATATTGACAAAGTCAAATAAAAACACGGCTTATCAACAATATAAATCATTTTCATAAGTATAACATAATGCAGTCATTATAAATCAATTTCATATAAACATTTGTCGTTGAATAGTATCTCTATTTCACTTCTCTAGTTCACTTAAATAACGCAGTCAACCAATTTCTATTTGCCTCATTGCAGAATCAAGATGACTACCAGGGGTTAATACCAACACTGCATCAAGGAAACCCAAGTTCACAAGTGTTAAAGGAAGCCCAACATATGCCTGCAAAATATGTAATAATGATTCATTGCTCATTTGGTTCAGGCTAACTTTGGTTAATAAATAAATGCTAGTTTTACCAAACTCATAAGCAGTAGGCATTTAGTCCTCTCCGCATATCTCTTCCTTTGACTATTGATTATGTCTTTCTAACCAATCGGCCAACTTAAATTAAATAGGAGCGAATTTCAACTGTGAATTTAAGCCTATGTTTCACTCTTTTTCTTCACAACCTTTACAAAAAACTATGATGGAAAAACTACACAGAAAAGAGCCTTTAGCTACTGTAACATTAAATGTCCCTGCACTATAAGTGATGATGATAATCATCAAAACAATCACTTTCATCTCACCCAACTTAAATCATTTGACATTGCAGGCAAATGTTTTGGACATCAGTGCATGTCTAAGCGTTAAATTTAGACATCATTTCTAATAAAAAACGAGACAATGCTCACACCATGTCCAATAGACACAATAAAAGAGTCAAAGCAGAGATTTTTAATTTATATTTGGTGGAAGCCACAGCAACAAATATATAAAAAGAAAGATGTTTAAACTTATTAGGACATCTTTAACCCTATATGACCATACTTTAGTTGCAAATAGGAAAAGGGTAGCAAAATAGGCCACTAGCCCTTGTTTGAACTTACCCAAAATAAGGAGCTTGTTTGCCTACATTTAAATTTAATTAAACTTATTTCCCTAGAAAAGTCTTTTTTTAAGATGGATAAAAAAGAGGATAGTAACATACGTTAAGGTAACAGCTAAGGGAAGACCTTCAGGCACAGCTACAACCACGATAGTCACCTGAAATGTCAAGTAGCTATAATATCCACATGAAAGATAGCACATATATCAAGAACAAAGGTATCCATGAAAATTAGACGTACAGCAACAGTGACAATCTTGATGGCACCATCAATTGCATGACTAGCACTTGTCTTCCCTGCCGTGAACTCGGGTGTTCCATCACGATTTTTTGTATGACCAGAAAAATACCTAAAACAGGCCAATCATATCTTATACTCTAAATTTTGCTGCACTTTCTTAAAGGGAGAACACAATAGATTTGACAAGGTTTTACCTCGCAAGAAGAACAACTAAAACAACAAAGGCCACTGTTAACCCAGCTATACCAATAAAAGTCGCAAGGCCATTCAAACGAACCTGGAAAGACAAGACACTAGTTTTAAAAAAATGACACAGCCACTAAATACAAGCAAAATTCTGCGTAAGGTAATGGATATGTTTTACTGAACTTACCTGCAATGGTGTTTCTTCACCAGTGTCTTCCGAAATACTGGCCATTAGCATACCCCACTCTGTGTTAATACCCACACTTGTGACCTGAAAGCAATAAAATACTAAAAAGCTCATTCCTTCAAACTGCAAACCTCATGCTGAAAAGATCTAGAGTATATAATATATTAAGATAATAACAGAAAATATTGTCCTACAAAAAAACAAGCACAAAAACACATTCTAATAACAGGGCAGAGCCGAACTTGCTAGATCCTGAAATGATCAAGATGGGCCATATCCAACTCGAATTTAGTGGGTAAAAAATTAGAGGTCCACTTTCCTAAACCATAAGCACTCTCTTTCTACAACATCAATTCATCTTGAAATTTAACTTGTACAAAAACAATGCTCCGTCTGTTACAAATCAGCTGTCCTAGTCGTCTTTCAGAAAGAAGCAACCAATAATGACAGAATCTTTTAGAGCCATAAGAGAAATGATAGAAGGCGATAAAGAATATCAATTGCAACAGATAAGGAGAGAACAATTTTCATGGCACCAAAATAAATCAAATGTCACAACTCGGAAACGGATAAAACCATCCATTCTTATCAAGTTAACCACAGTCCAAAATGTTAGCAAAAGGAAAGAATTTATTTAGAAAGAAAGTTGATACTCATGAAAAGCTCCAATGAAACCTTTAAACTAAATTGAAGGTTTACACTATAATCTATATAAGATTAAAATATGTCAAGAGTGTTGGTTCGAATTTTACCAGCATTGTTCCATAGCCATCAGCTACTTTGCAGCCAGACATTAAAAATGGTGACTTAGAATCCTTGGTAACCTATCACAAACAAAACAGTTAAAAAATACAAACTTTGAGATATGGCTTAGTACTATAAGGATTTAACACAGTGGCAAGAAGCTTACAATCTTGCTCTCGCCAGTCATACTTGATTCATCAATTGCAAGAGACTGACCAGATACTAGAACTCCATCAGCAGGAACCTAAACATAAACCAAGTAAAATAAGCATAGGAAGGAAGCACAACAGCAAGAATAAAACAAGCAATGATATTGAATTCACCTGATCACCGATTTTAAGTGGTATAACATCTCCAACAACAATATCAAAGATTGAAATCTCCACCCTTCTACCCCCTCGGATAACCTGCAATAGCATACAGGCATGTTTAGCAACAAGGCATTAATGTTTCTAGTGTCCAACAATGGTCCAGCCAAATGAGGCTGCTCATAGTCTAAACTCTAAAAGTTGGGTGCTTAATATAATAAAGAGAAATTTCAAAAGTACCTCCAGGTGAATATTCCTTTTCTCATCATTTAGATTTTGAAACTGGAGAGATTGTCTGTAATCACTGATGGCTACAAGATAAGGACAAAATAATTACATCTCAATCAGAAGTAACATGACATAATAAAATCTAACTGAAAGGTCACGAACACACAATAGCATGGTAAAAACAAGTAATTAACTTCTCAAAAATAAAAATAATTTAGAAAAATTTTGAACTATGAGCTGCAACACATAACCATAAGCATGAGGCTTTGGAGTTTGGAAGCACTGAAATAGGGCTTGCATATAATATATGAAAAAGCAACATCTATCCAAAAAGTAGGTTACAATTTGAAAAAAAGAAATATAATTAATCAATATTGAGTGGACGGAGTAGTTTATATTGGTGAACATTGTTGTTTAAACTGGTGAACATTTCTTGACAGAAAGTTGTGTCGTCCCGGGTCCATCCATTACCTATTGGCAGCTATGTTGGATGTTCTATGCTTCATCTTATTATATTCTTCAGTATCTGCCATTTTCATGCCTTATGTCTATGAATCTTACACAAGCTATCCTCATCCATCCCCTTAAATTCATTCACACTGCTGGCCCAATGTCTACTTCTACATGACGGCTTAAAATAATTTGTAAGCTTAATATATACAGCATCCTCCTCCTCAAAGAAAAATAGTTAATCCCAACCCATTTGATGAGATCATCTTTATGAACAGGAAATCTCACAATTTGTTCCTCAGGCCTTGCTAATGTCTCCCCCCACTTAACAACATATTTTGATGCTCTACAACTTTTTTTGATGCTCTAGACTGACAAATTTTTATCAACAGACAGAGCATGCAGATATATGCACTCAGTCCATCGAGGGACAAAGCTTCGTAATAAGAAAATCAATTATACCTGTAACAAGGATAACAAGCATAACAGCAAAGAGAATGCTTCCACCATCGTACCATCCTTCTTTTATTCCCTGTAGCAAATTACAGTCAGCATATACCCAAATACTAACAATAAATAACTACATTATGTGTGTGTGTGTTGTGAGAGAGGGGTGGGGGGGATTAGTTCCCATAAAATTAAAAATCAAAACATAATGAACAGCACTGCAAAAAAAAATCATCTTAAAAGTCCATATAATATTCAAGTAAGTTAATCATGGAGACCAATTGCCAAAAAAAAGATTTTGACATTAATTGATGCTAATCATAATGCAAGTACACATTGAAAATGTTATACCAATCCCAACAATTTTTTCCCCTTTGAATTGGGTTGTATTTAATTGGTCTGATCTCATCTAAAGTTTTCTAATGAGATATAATTGAATTTTTCTGATAGAGTCTAATAAGAATATTTGTGAACTCATAATAATCCGAGCTTTACCCTTATATGTTCAATTTGGTCCACTTTACCTGTGACCTATCGAGTAAGTGGTAAACTGGTAAATTTATTTTTCACTGTTTTCTTAATTTGTTAAGATTGACTAAAGATTTTTGTTTTTACTTCCCAGTTTTCTCTCTCCATTTCTAACCTATCATCTTCTTCCTTCTCTCTCACTCACATCCAACCATTTTTTTCCATTATTCTCTCTCATTCTAACCTTTCACCTCCTTCTCCCTTTCACACTCATGCTCATCCTTATTCGCCAACAAATCTACAATTGTCTCCACCACTATTGCCCCACCCCTTCCACGTTGTTGGCTTCTTGATTAGGATGCCAGTCTTTCTCCTTCTCCTTTTGTATTTTCCAAATTATATGATTTGGGTTTGGTTGTGAATTTACTTGGGGTTGCGATCTGGTTGTGGGTTTGATTTGGGGTTTGGCCATTGTTGAATTTAGTTGCAGCTTACATGTGTGAATGTGGTTGTGGGTTTACTTTGTGGTTTGTGGTTATGGGCGGAGTATGGTTATAGTTGGGGGTTGGTCTTAGGCAGTGTCGGTATGGTAGTGATTAGGGTTTGATTATGGTTGTCGTCGTGGGGTTTGGTGGTGGGTGGCTATGGGCAGTAAAGTTGTCGACTTGTCGGTGCCTGGGTGGTTGTTGCGATGGGGTTGTGGGAGGCATTTTAGGTGTAGATTGAAGGTGTTCGTGGTAATGATGTGGTGGCGTTTTGTGTGTGTGGATCGTGAGTGGTTGTGGAATTGCCATGACAATAGTGGTTGTGACAGTAGGTGATGTGAAAATCGTGGATTTGGCAATGAGGTATGATAGTGGTGATGGATGAGGCAGTCTTGGTGGCGGTATTTAATCAAATAAACCAAAAACTATTAATTCAGGTTAAAACTTTAATAAACTAAATTGGAAACAATTAAAACAGGACAAGTGTCCCTTTAACCTATTTTACCTGTTATCAAGATACTTTAACAGGTTTTGGACCAAATTGAGAAGATTAGAGTAAAGAAATCAGATTATATTGGTTTGCATAATTTTTTCCTACATTTTATTGAAAATGTAAATGTGATGGACAAATGATGGATATTTTGTATTTGATTGTGGGACAGTGCAGAACCCATTCTTTTTAGCAATGAGAAAGAATGATGCAATAAAGTATTGGTTAAGTAGCTTTAAAAACAGAAATATATTAGGCATTATGGAATGGATGAAGAAAGAAAATCTTGAGAGTATTTTGAGAAAGCGGGAATCTCTATCAAATTCTCATAGAAGTACATATTAGAAGAATAAGATAAATAATTAAACACTAACACAAGATTTCAAGGAAATAAAGCAACTGAAGGCATCATCATAAATTAGGAAAAAACAAATCAATCAGTGAAAACAATCAAACAAACTCAACAATTACCAGATAAAAAATGTAAAATTTAGCTTGTGGGTATCATGGTATTTAATCAAGGTCGCATCATCGCATCACGACCGCGTTGTAAAGCATTTTGAGCTTACCTAATTTTGGACATTGTAATTGATAAATAATAAGCCAGTTTAAAAGTGGGTTTAGTCATTTGTTTAGAGGAGTAGAGTGAATTGAATAAAAAGTTTTTTTGAAGTTTTTTTCCCAGACTTCTGGAATTCTGCACTTACAAACCTTTTTTGGGCCATGAAGGAGTCTATGGACTACAACTTGACCTAAGCAACTGAGGGATATGTTACCAAAAATTAAATTGAAAAATCTCCATTTAAGCATCCTGCGACTCACGGACTCACCAACAGGGAATATGATAGGACTTGTACGATATACTTGAAAGACTTTAAACCCCAACTAGTTTTAAACACATGCAATGCACGGTTATTTTTTATTGAAACTTTAATATGCACATAATTGTATTTGTTTCAATATGATTGTTTTTAAATTTGAAATTATTTTGACATAGAATATTAATAATAGTTAAATAGAAAATGCAATTTCTAAAATACTTATCATTGCAATGTATTGTATCGGGATAATTAAATCTATTATCAAACAATTTTATAATTATAAAAGTAAAAATAGTACTTCCTCCGTCCCATTAACATTACTACATTCACTTTTTCACATCTCCCGAAACATAGCTTTAAATTAAAATATCTATAGACATGTGAAATAAAAAATTATAAAAACTATATATTAAAAACGTACACATCGAGCCGAATTAAACGAGATCCCATTTGACTATATTTTTCCTTATATGTATAAAATTAGAGAGAGTCAAAGTTACTGAATGAACAGTTACCAAAGTCAACTTGTAGCAAAAAAAAGGGACGGAGGGAGTATCAGAGTAAACTAATACTCCCTCCGTCCCTTAAAGATTGCCTCATTTTGACTTTTGGTACTGTTCATTTGGTAACTTTGACTCTCTATAATTTTATACATGTAAGGAAAAATATAGTCAAATGGGATCTCGTTTGATTCGGCTCAATGTGTACTTTTTTAATATGTAATGATTATAATTTTTTATTATACGTATCTCAAGATATTTTCATTTAAAGTGGTGTCTCGGGAGATGAGAAAAAGTGAATGGGGCAATCTTTTAGGGACGGAGGGAGTACAGGAATAACATCATATCATAGGATTAAAAGAGAGAAATAAGAAGACAAATGATATTTCATAATTTTATTATTTATCAACGTAACTGCTACATGAAAAAGAGTTTAGGTCTTTAGGAAGTATTAGAAGTAGGACAGTAAATAATAGATTAAGAGAAAATTAAAAATAAAAATAAAAACATTATAGCCCGACACGTGACACAAGCAAGCAAATTAAAGTTTGTATTTTAAAATAGTAGTATACTGAAATATTAGAGGTTGGATAATAAATGTAGCATTAAAAGAATATAAAAAATAAAAATACACGAAGTATATATTAAAATGTGACAAATGGAATATTTGCATGCAAAGTTCCTGTTTTAAAGTATTAGTATAGATATAGATATAGATATGACCTTGATGCAGCAACGATCTTGGAGAGGGTTAGCAACAGCTTATGCACTTAAGCATTTACCCTCTCTCAAAAAATGTTTGAAATTTTGAATATTATGGGTATAGAAATCACATGCCTCGTCATTATTAAAGAACCAATGAAATAACTTGACTGTTCCTAAATACATGACATTAAAAAAAAAAATTAAGATCGCATACTAACCTCTGATTTAATACCAAGAGCCAAAGATGCCACGGCAGCTACCATCAATATGATTAAGGTCAAATCCTGGCAAGCCTCCCAAAGAAACCGCTGTTATCAAGAAACAAGGATAAAATTAGATTAGTCAGATACAACCTTCTTCACTGCAGAAATAATCTAAAAGTGTCCCTAGCAGACCAATGTTTCTCCAAACAAAGGAAAGAAAAAAACTAACCCAAAAACTTCGCCCCTTCTTCCGAGGATATGTGTTTGATCCAAAAACATTTTTCCTCTGCAGTACATCTTCATCATTTCCTAAGATACCCTTCTCTATATTTGATTTAAGCTTCTCTGCTACAGCAGTTACCTGAAGAACATCTCACCAAAACAAAATTGTAATGCGTATTAGATTTTAAAAAGGTTTTTACGATGTTTAAAAGCAGAACTCTGTCATGAAAAAGATTAAAAAATTGTAAATAAATTTGACTTGATAGTTGCTTTTTTATATGGTCTTAAATAATGACTTGATGAGCATAAACTTGAATACTACAAACTAACTTGAATACTACAAACTTACCCCACCCAACTGCTGTAGAGCAGACAAATCATGTTCTTTTGACATAGCAGCAAGTTCCTCTTGGCTAATTCCATAATCAGCAGAAGCATCAGGATAATCTTGGGATACTAGAAAAACAAATAAAAAATTAAAAAAAATAGGGTGAGACAGTTTAAAAACATAAGGGGAGGCTAATGGACTATAGAAACAACTACTTGCCACCAAGCCAAAAACATAATAAAGGAAAAAATTCATGGGAAAGAAGTGTTTCTTCACATAATTACTGCAAATGCATGAAACTAAATAACTAGAATACCACCTTTTGCTTTCTCTGCAGCTTCCTTGAAAAGATTTGCAGCCTAAAAGAGCAATAAGTACAAATGTAAAACAATCTTTTGCCAAATAAAAATGTTGATTTGAAAAGAATAAAAAAGTCAATAACATACCCGTACAACTTGTGCATGTGTCCTGATCTTCCTTATGATTTCTTTCTTATCTTCTTCCTTCTTCAAATCCAAAGTATAACGGAACCTCCGAGAAGCATTTAAAACAAGCGCTGCTTGCTGGAAAAAATAAATATACATACATTCTGTCACAAACTGTTGACCTTAAAAGGTACATGTAGCCATGTAGTAGTATATACTGGTGTAATTGCCACAAGTGGCAGCACAAATGACCAGTTGAATCTAGGGGTGTTCATAATTTGGACAAGATCCAAAATCAAATCCAATTTGAATTATCAGTTTGGTTGAATTTCTTAAATTTAAAAAAAAAAAAGGATTGGTTTTGAAAAAATTTTTAAATGGATTTTCGGATTGGATTCAGATTGATAAAATTTAAATTAATCTAATCCAATCTGAAACTATATGCACACACGCGCATACACACTGACACACACACACATATTCTATAGGTCCAATTGCAAATGGCCCAATAAACTAATAAAGTCTAGCCTATGAGAATTGTTTTATTCAAAAAAGAATAATGTCACTGAGATTTTCTTCATGTTGCCCTAATATTTAGATGTTTATTATTAGACGTTTGAAACAGAAAATTGGTATGGAAGTATTTTTTTTCCTTTTTTGTTATTTCTTAAATTAATTCCAATTAGATTGGATTGGATTAACCGATTTTAATTCGGATTGGATTTTGGTAAATTGGATTTCAATAAGACCTAAATTCAATCCAAAACCAGATAGCTGTCCCTAATTAAATCCATTCCTTCAATAAGCCAGTAAATTGCTAAGGGGATTCTCAACTCATCTACAATTCAGCAATAAAGTTTCTGTTCATTTAAAATCTCATTCCTTCTTAAGTCTCAAACATCCTAGGCTCAACTAGCATAACCCAATAAATCCAATAAAGACAAAACACAAGCTGTGATACTCTGGTTTCAGCAATGAGAATCCAACTTAGTATTGATCTACGGGCCTAACAACGAAAATTTCTACTTAAATATGAGGGGACTTGGTTAAAAGCATATAAAGTTGCATTATGAACATGGAGACAAATTGCTCTTTTGGACTTAACTCTAGACAAGTTCAATTCAGTTAAGCTCATGGCTCATGCCTCCTCAACTGGACTCCTCATGAGTTTAGGATTTTATTTAGTTCACTTCAGTTCAAATTAATCCCAAAATAATAGGGCCATAATATCCTTTTATAAATGTATAAATAAATAGGAAAGTATCAACATCCGCCAAAATTGAAATGTGCCCATACGTTAGTTTTAAAGGGCGCAAGGCGCACCAAGGCGCAAATGTTCCCTGGAGCCTAGGCGCAAGGCGAAGGCGCGCCCCTTTTGTAGGCAAGGCGCATGTATTTAATTATTTTTTCCAAACCCTTTTTTGCTTTGATTGTATTTAATAATAATTAAAAAGACCCCTAATAATTTTAGTTATGATATGTGTAAACCTAAGTAGGCTCAAATTGAGAAAAAATCAACACATACCAGACATTAAAAAAAAAAAAAACTAGTTCAAGTAGCATATGTAATTGTTCACATTAACCAGTAGTCCTCTTCTTTATTTGACTGTTTGTTACTACATTTTAAATCAGTCTGCAACAGATACAACAGAAGACACACAATCTCAGTAGCACCACACCTATTCTAGAACCTATAGAGGAAAATCATCTGCAATAAATCTACAACAAATGACAAACAATCTCAGTGCCATTATTCTCATTCTAAAATCAAGGACTACAACAGTCAGCCAGCCCACAAACACCACAAATAAGCCCACATGTTCCAAAACACCCTAATATAACAATGCAGTTCACCAAATCTATCACTCACACAGTCACACTACATATGAATAACTCTAACAAGTAACAACCCCATGTTCCAAAACACCCTTACTATCATTCATAACAAATACCTACAAACCTATCCTCACTCAATCCCATTCCCCAAAAACACCAAAAAAAAAAAAAAAAAAAATCAATTTTAAAAAAAAAATTCCATCAACAAAATAATGCAACAATACCCTAAATTCTTTTATTAAAATTAAAGAGAGTAAAAAATTAAATAGAATAAAAGTTACAAGATGAATAGTGCATATAGTCAAAACCGAACCGTTTTTTATGGGACGGAGGGACTATATAAATAAATCAATCAATTTTTAAAAAAAAAAAAAAAATTCCATCAACAAACTAATGCAACAGTACCCTAAACTCTTTTATTAAAAAAAAAAAAAATTAAACAGTAGAAATTAAAGAACATAGAAGAAGAAAACATACCCTCCATCTTTTGAGTCGTTCAATAGGAGCATTCTTAGTAGTAGTGATATCAAAAGGACTAAATCCACCTCCATCATCAGATAAATCACCAGAACGATTACTTCCACCAGCTTCAATATCCTTATGTCTTCGATAAGGTGATCCTTTGTATTCGTCTTCCATTGTTTTACTGTCGCAGGAGAGATGACACCTAATTTTTTGTCAATATTACTTACTGCATTCAATCTCAAATTTCTTTTTAACCCCCCAAAAAAAAATCGAACTCAAACACCAAAAAAATCAGTTGGGGTTTCATTTGGGAATTCAAAAGGTGGAAATTAAAGGATTTAAAGCAGGAAAAAAGGTGCATTAAATTAAATTAAAGTATAGGAAACATAATTTGCAAGCAAAAACTTTGGAATCAAATTCGAAAATCAATATGCAAGTAAAAGAAGTAAATGAAATCAGTGCAATACTATATATAGTATAAATAATTGATTGTATGATACCAGAGATTGGATTCGAATCTGCTGTTTCTTCTTCTATTAGCAAATTCACACTCACACGGGGTTCAGTAGGTGTAACTGTTTTTTCCCAGAAATTTCATGGAAGTTTCAGTCTATTCAGTCCACTTTCACTTTATTCGATATTTATATTTTTTTTAAATTCAAAAAAAAAAACGGAAAACCCTATATTTACTCATCAGATCAGATATTATAATAATATATACGCGGTGTTAGTTAAACATTTTTTTTCTCAAAAAAAATAAAAGTTAAACATTTTTAAAGCTACAGCTTCGAAAAATACAGTTTTTATTTATTTTTTTGGGCAACGTTCTCCTATTTCTTTTCTTTTTTTAGGGAACGTTCTCCTATTTCTTATCATCAAATAAAAAAGTTTAAATTTTTCTCTCAAAAAAAAAAAGATTTGATTGCCCCTCTCAAAAATAAAATTATGAATATAAAAAAGTTTCAATTTTTTTTAAGTTATATTCTGCTCGTTGCATATAATATACAATTTTTGCTAAAGTTTAATTTCATGAGCAATGTGAAATAATTTCATGAGCAAATTAAATACTACCCTATTATACTCCTTTGTTTATTTTATGTTTTTATAAAGTTTAATTTTTGATGTTATTCACATAAGTGCACTTTGATTATCATTTGTGATTTATATGTAATCTTTCAACTCATTTTTTTAAGATCATGTTCAATTACTATTTCTATTTTCCGACTACATCAATCATTAATTAATATGAAAAACACCATTTTTTTGAAATATTACAACAGACAATTACAAATTTTATTTACTTTCTAAATTTATATTTATATCAATAGAGAAAGAATTAATGTATTTGGGATAACAAGATAATAAAGGTTGAACTAATGTCTATACAGTTTGAACCCACAAGCTAGCCAAACCTTTACACTTCACTTGCTTTAAAAACTAATTCTATTTAATTATAATCTCATCTTTTTAAGGCTTTTCTATTTATATCGTAGAGTGTTACATAGTTAAAAAATTGAATGTCGTCATTCAAAAAATATTATTAAATAATTTTTAAGCAAGACTAAGAAGTGTCATTTGTATATATATTTTTTTTATTGAAATTTTAAATCTATCCTATGCTTCCAAATTCTCAAATACGAGTTTGGGCAGAATCCCACTATCATTTTGGTTATGACCAATAAAATTGGGCAACATAAATAATTATCGTATAGCTGTTATGCCCGTCAATCCTTTCACCATGGCTAAAGTTTTAAGAAACGATCTTCTATTCGCTTGTCAGTTAAACTTACTGCTACCAAAAGTTAAAGGAACCAAGCTCCAATTGGCCTAGTGGTAGAGCTCCAAGCTTCAACTTACACGTCTTAGGTTCAAGCCTTGATAACAACACTCTATGTTCCTCGTCTCATTTGTCAAGGTTCTTTCTTTCCTGAGATAGAAATCTTATACATGTCCTACATACTTATCTATTAAAAAATAATAATGTTGAAGGAAATTTCGCTTAAATTTGAAAGATTTAATTTTTTATGGATGATATCAATTAAATAAATATTCATGATATCAATTCTATATAATTCCAACCAAATATTCCATCAAGCCAACTAATTAACAAACTATGTTGCAACTATTAGGTATACCTCATCCACACTTAAATTATGTTCATTGATAAGTAACTTAGCTACTTACTACTTAGTAATGACACAAGCAACCAAAAGTTGATGTAAAACAACATGCTTGTGAACAAAAAATAATCAACTCAACAAACATAGCAAACAATATTGACAACGCATTGCACACAAAATCATTGAATGAAAAAGGATGATAGACAAGTAAGCAAGAAATTTCGAGGAAATGAGAGTAAAGAAAGGGACAAACATTAACATATTTCATTGTTTTCAACTACTCCTAAAAATGGACAATTCTCACTACTCACAACTCATAAATGGATTGAGATATATTCATAGCTCTATTATACGGAGTATAAGTCAAATGGAGTCATGGTGTCCTCCTAAAAATTTAACTTATAACTATTCATTAAGAAAAGTTATTACAAAACTATTTAAAAATAAAACATTACAAAATATAAAATTTGTAGAAATAAAATCGATTCTCATCCCACCATATATGGCTCATTCGCACTTAAAAAAAATTATTGATACTGTATACACACGGCAATAACTCAATGAAGTAAGCCAAAATTACAAAATTCAATGTCGGTATTTGTTTTGTTTTTTTTTGGTTTTGAACTTTTGATTTAGTAAGATATTCAAGTACTTTTGGCTGTAGGAAGACTAATAAAATTCGAGGATAAAACGTAGGAGTGACAAGCTGAAAACAACCCATACACTCTTCTTATAGAAATTTTTATATACATCCAGATGTAATGTGCTTCTAATGATAATTTTTCTCATTTTAAAATTTAAAAATAAACAAAATTATGTGAAATGAACAATAAAACATATTTCGATGCACCTACTTGCTACTTCTACATGTCGATGCATCCGATTGTACAATTGACTTATTGCTCCTCTTGACCTTTAACTTAGACGTCAATACAAGTGAAATAAGTCTAGAAACAAATACAATTCAAATACTCAATAGATTTGGACATTTGATACGTCATTTTCTATCAACTTGTGTAATTCTTAAAAATAATTTTGCCTAGGGCATAACCAACACGAAAGCATTTAACAAAATAAGGAGGGCTTGTTCGGTATCATTTTTTGTTTTCAATTTTCATTTTTTTTTTTTTGAAAATTAGAAAAAGTGATCTTCACTTTTTAGTTTTGGTTAGTTTTCATTTTCAATATATTTGACTACTTTTTATATAATTATAGGACTAATGTCATATGACTTTAGAAAAAAAATCAGAAAACCACAATAATACCGAACGGATCCTTAATTTTGCCATTTTAAAATTATGTTTTGATTTTGACCCATATAAAAACCTTATTCATATTAAACTAAAAACATGCAAGTAAGCAATTTTTCGATCTATTAGAACTTTAAAATGCATGTCCCTTCAACCCTAATTAAATGCTCCATTTTGAAATTTTTTTCCATAAAAAATGGAGCATTTTTTTAATGACAGATTGTTTTTTTTTATTTTTACCATCATGAATCCAATTTAATTTAATGTAGTAGTAAAATTGTTTGAAAAACCTAATCAAAACAGTCAATTAACAATGAAACTCAATAGACCTTTGCCCGTTTCACTATTAATAATCCAACATTTAGGTTGGATTATTGTTGAATAATCCAAAGGTTGGATTATTTAACAATAATCCAAAGGTTGTATTATTAATAGTGAAATAAGCAAAGGTTGAATTATTAGAATCAAATACTCCTAAAATTTATTAAATTTCATATACCTAAATCCGGCATACGGGAATACATGTAAACACACATAAAAGTATAAAGAAAAATCCCGTAAAAAAACAGTAAAAAGAAAAATAAAAGAGAGAATTTTACAATAACCACAAAAAGCAGACTAAGAACAATCTGATTAAGGCCCTGTTCTTTTAGATTTAAAAGCTACAATAATCAGATCAGTTCAAATCAGTTCAGCTTTGTTTTAATTTTATACTCTAACAAAATAATACCCCCACGGCCCCACCTAATCAGATCAGTTCAGATTAATCTTAAAGAACAGGGTCTAACAATAGAAAGCAAGCAATCGTAATTAACAATTTGATTTAATTTGAAATTAATTCAAATCAAATTTTCTGGTATGGATTCAGGAATATAGCTGGATTTAACGTCAATCAATATTTGATTGATTAATTGCTTTAATTTCTAGATTAAATAAATCAGGGATAGTACAAATCCATTTTTCAGGTCCATATGAAGATGTGAAAAGAAAGAATATTGTGGCTTACACGATCAATAAATAGCCCACAAACAAGAGTGAAAAGGAAGAAGAAAATATTTGACCAAAATTTTGCCCAGGTGCCAGTCCACATTGGGAAACTTTCAAGCGAAAGTTCGTTCGTTCATTCGTCATCATCATAATTGAACTTAAATGAATGAGAATTTAGATCGATTGATCCTCCTCTGTAGCTTCCACGCTTTTTCTTGGTTTTTTCATGCCGAAAATCCCTATTGAAAACAAATGGGAAATTTCATATCAATACAACATAAAAACATAGTGTTCCTGTTTCCGCAGAGACTAAAGATCAAAACGCCTGAAACACTTTTAAAAACACAGTAAATTTGAAAATGCAAAGTAGATGATCCAAGATAAAATGTGTCCAGGAGCAGTACTAAATATAGATAGCCATGCCAGTAAGCCAATGGGAAACTGATCTAGATATAAGCCAAGTAGTATTTTTATTTTTTTTGATAAGGAAATCCAAGTAGTACTAAATATAGATAGCCATGTGACTATGCCAAGTAGTATTTGGTTTAATGGTAAAAGTTTATATCTTACAACCAAGTTGAGATTTAAACCCCAGAACTGAAGGCATTTTGTCTGTAATTCTCCTTTCCATTCCCCTTACACAGGCAAAAGGGGCAAAACTGCACTAGATTGACCTATAAGAGATCGCTAGATTGACCTATAAGGGATTCTAGCCCAATAGGGGTGCGGGCGCAGTCCTGACCATTTTTCTAAAAAAAAATGACCGAGGTAAAAAAGAAAATGAGGCCATTCATAGGTCACCGGAAAAAATGCAGTTTACTCCATCCAATCATAACTAAAATAAGCAAAAATCATAGGTGTCAGACAGTGCAATACATGGCAAATCATATTCAAGTAGAATGGAGAAAAAAAACTACGGAATTTTACCTTCCTCTGACTTGCCCCAAAACTTCCTGTGCTTTTGCACCATAGCCAGAATCCGCACCTTCCTGTAGGCACAAAGCATGGTGTTTAGACTCACTACAGCTAATGTATGAAACTCAAATCACCTATTTTCACATTCAGGGTAAGCTAAAAAGAATGAAAAGTATCATTTTGATCACCAGACCTTTGCCCAATATGAATTATCTTGAAGCTTTTCATCTACAAACTCAACTTCCTCCTCTTTTACCCTTCGGAACGCATTAGCAGAAGTCCTTGGCTGTAACAGCAAACCATTACATCAATTTTAAATTCAATCACATGGCATTTTACTTGGGGTAGGAGGGCATCAACACATGCTAAATGTAAACTTTGGGAATAGAAAAAGGTACTCGTAAAAAATTTGAACTCAGACATCTAATGCCGGTAGAATAGAATAAAGATCATTGCTGCAAGTACATTAGCTCAACACTATTAAGCTACTGACAGGAGAAAAGAACTGATTGAGGAAGTAGAAAAGGCATATGCACTTCTATGTTAAATCTAAAAGAAATAGCAGTGATGATGCACAGAAACCACCCCAAAGTGGGAAGAGAGTGGGTCTGCTATGATATCCTCCAAAAATATGTTCAAGTCCTGGTCAAATATAGCTCAAAAACACATGTGAGAGCTCCCAGCATAAATTCCATCATGAAAAGCACTAAGGAAGCCTAAATATACAGAGAGCTTGAGTTTCAGAAGCAAAAAAGCATCTACTAACACAAACATAAATTTGTGTCTTGTGATTATATGATGTTATTGAAGATCATGGCCACTACCAGGCAATAACTTCAAATGCAAATCCAGAGAATGAGAGAACATTTGCAATACCTAGCAGCTCCACATTAAATGGTTCTAACAACAAAATTAACACATTATTCAAAACTTGTGATAGTCGGCATTCTATAAAATGACATCTAGTACTACGATAGGTTGAATCAAATAGAAAACTTCACAGTTTATGCAGTGCAGACTATAGTACAAAGTCCTTGGAGCCTGGTGAGAGAGGTGCAAGCGAAGACATGCCTGTACTGTAGGTGAGGCACACTATTTCTAGTTTTTAAGTACTATTTTTTGTGGTATAAATTCGAGTGAGAAGGCCCGGCATGCTGGTAAATACAGAGCGAAAAAAAGAAGTTAAACAAACTTAAGTTCCATGGCTACTAGTCTATTGCTAAGGGGATTGCTAAGGGGATTCTCAACTCATCTACAATTCAGCAATAAAGTTTCTGTTCATTTAAAATCTCATTCCTTCTTAAGTCTCAAACATCCTAGGCTCAACTAGCATAACCCAATAAATCCAATAAAGACAAAACACAAGCTGTGATACTCTGGTTTCAGCAATGAGAATCCAACTTAGTATTGATCTACGGGCCTAACAACGAAAATTTCTACTTAAATATGAGGGGACTTGGTTAAAAGCATATAAAGTTGCATTATGAACATGGAGACAAATTGCTCTTTTGGACTTAACTCTAGACAAGTTCAATTCAGTTAAGCTCATGGCTCATGCCTCCTCAACTGGACTCCTCATGAGTTTAGGATTTTATTTAGTTCACTTCAGTTCAAATTAATCCCAAAATAATAGGGCCATAATATCCTTTTATAAATGTATAAATAAATAGGAAAGTATCAACATCCGCCAAAATTGAAATGTGCCCATACGTTAGTTTTAAAGGGCGCAAGGCGCACCAAGGCGCAAATGTTCCCTGGAGCCTAGGCGCAAGGCGAAGGCGCGCCCCTTTTGTAGGCAAGGCGCATGTATTTAATTATTTTTTCCAAACCCTTTTTTGCTTTGATTGTATTTAATAATAATTAAAAAGACCCCTAATAATTTTAGTTATGATATGTGTAAACCTAAGTAGGCTCAAATTGAGAAAAAATCAACACATACCAGACATTAAAAAAAAAAAAAACTAGTTCAAGTAGCATATGTAATTGTTCACATTAACCAGTAGTCCTCTTCTTTATTTGACTGTTTGTTACTACATTTTAAATCAGTCTGCAACAGATACAACAGAAGACACACAATCTCAGTAGCACCACACCTATTCTAGAACCTATAGAGGAAAATCATCTGCAATAAATCTACAACAAATGACAAACAATCTCAGTGCCATTATTCTCATTCTAAAATCAAGGACTACAACAGTCAGCCAGCCCACAAACACCACAAATAAGCCCACATGTTCCAAAACACCCTAATATAACAATGCAGTTCACCAAATCTATCACTCACACAGTCACACTACATATGAATAACTCTAACAAGTAACAACCCCATGTTCCAAAACACCCTTACTATCATTCATAACAAATACCTACAAACCTATCCTCACTCAATCCCATTCCCCAAAAACACCAAAAAAAAAAAAAAAAAAAATCAATTTTAAAAAAAAAATTCCATCAACAAAATAATGCAACAATACCCTAAATTCTTTTATTAAAATTAAAGAGAGTAAAAAATTAAATAGAATAAAAGTTACAAGATGAATAGTGCATATAGTCAAAACCGAACCGTTTTTTATGGGACGGAGGGACTATATAAATAAATCAATCAATTTTTAAAAAAAAAAAAAAAATTCCATCAACAAACTAATGCAACAGTACCCTAAACTCTTTTATTAAAAAAAAAAAAAATTAAACAGTAGAAATTAAAGAACATAGAAGAAGAAAACATACCCTCCATCTTTTGAGTCGTTCAATAGGAGCATTCTTAGTAGTAGTGATATCAAAAGGACTAAATCCACCTCCATCATCAGATAAATCACCAGAACGATTACTTCCACCAGCTTCAATATCCTTATGTCTTCGATAAGGTGATCCTTTGTATTCGTCTTCCATTGTTTTACTGTCGCAGGAGAGATGACACCTAATTTTTTGTCAATATTACTTACTGCATTCAATCTCAAATTTCTTTTTAACCCCCCAAAAAAAAATCGAACTCAAACACCAAAAAAATCAGTTGGGGTTTCATTTGGGAATTCAAAAGGTGGAAATTAAAGGATTTAAAGCAGGAAAAAAGGTGCATTAAATTAAATTAAAGTATAGGAAACATAATTTGCAAGCAAAAACTTTGGAATCAAATTCGAAAATCAATATGCAAGTAAAAGAAGTAAATGAAATCAGTGCAATACTATATATAGTATAAATAATTGATTGTATGATACCAGAGATTGGATTCGAATCTGCTGTTTCTTCTTCTATTAGCAAATTCACACTCACACGGGGTTCAGTAGGTGTAACTGTTTTTTCCCAGAAATTTCATGGAAGTTTCAGTCTATTCAGTCCACTTTCACTTTATTCGATATTTATATTTTTTTTAAATTCAAAAAAAAAAACGGAAAACCCTATATTTACTCATCAGATCAGATATTATAATAATATATACGCGGTGTTAGTTAAACATTTTTTTTCTCAAAAAAAATAAAAGTTAAACATTTTTAAAGCTACAGCTTCGAAAAATACAGTTTTTATTTATTTTTTTGGGCAACGTTCTCCTATTTCTTTTCTTTTTTTAGGGAACGTTCTCCTATTTCTTATCATCAAATAAAAAAGTTTAAATTTTTCTCTCAAAAAAAAAAAGATTTGATTGCCCCTCTCAAAAATAAAATTATGAATATAAAAAAGTTTCAATTTTTTTTAAGTTATATTCTGCTCGTTGCATATAATATACAATTTTTGCTAAAGTTTAATTTCATGAGCAATGTGAAATAATTTCATGAGCAAATTAAATACTACCCTATTATACTCCTTTGTTTATTTTATGTTTTTATAAAGTTTAATTTTTGATGTTATTCACATAAGTGCACTTTGATTATCATTTGTGATTTATATGTAATTATGTAAGGAAAAATATAATCGAGTGAGTCTCGTTAGATATCTTATTTTTATAAATATATATAATTAGAGATAGTGAATTGCTAAACACAATCCTTATATTACTTACTAAAGCCCCTCATTATTCTATAACTATCCTTATTCTAAAACACACCATCTGTTTAATTAAACCAAATCCTAAAATCTTTCACTTATTTTATATTAAGATTAATCATGAAATAAAACATATATTAATACACTAAAATCATGAAACAAAACATATTACATACGCTAAAATCAAAAATTGAAAGCATCACAGGAAGGTAGGGACTAGGGGCGCATGGTCCTTGCGCCTGGACCTAGGCCAGGCCACATAGATCATGCTTCCCTGTCTTTTTCATTGCGCACTTGATTTTTAAATGCTCATATCTCTTTTGTTTCCTCGTGAAATTGGACGTATAATATATCAAATCGAAGCTCTAGGAATAAGGAATCTTCCATAATTTGAATAGCCTCAAAAGGAATTATGAATAAAATATTATGAGTCTTTGAATCAGAGTACTCGTCTATAGCGGGATTTTTTTTCGGTCTAACAAAGGCACGTGTAGCTAGAAAAAATTGGCAAAAGTGGGCTTTAGTAAATAATTTTGGGGCTACGTTTAGTAAGGGGGATTTTAATTTTATAAGCAATTTTTTTATTATTCTCTTATAATGTCTACAACAATAACTTCAACCCAATCTATATCGATATCTAATTATCTATATATATATACTTAATGTTTTAAAATGAAGACCGAAATCAAAACAATATAATTACCTGTTAAAATTCACATGAAATATGACACGTAGGAAAACACCGTCATTGTTCATGTTAAAAGACACTTGACAATTTTGTTAAAACGCTTTTTCCCACGTTTGGTCGTTACCGCATTTTGAATCTTATTATGTTCAATTCTTCCAAAATTATACAAACGATAAAGTTTAACTAAGAATGTTATCGTGTCTTGCATGGTCAAAAAACTATTTGTTCTTCGGTTCTTCCAACATAGAATAAATAACACTTTAGTAGCTAATAAATGCAAATGATGTTAGTAATAAGAAGTTTAATCTACTCATTTCAGTTTTTGTCATACCAAAAACCAATGAAGTAAATTTCAATGTCATTAAGTATCTGAAATTATTAAAACAGTCAAACTTCAAACTTGCCATATTTAATTTGTTCTAATTAAATGTTATTAGACCTTTTATATTACACCTTTATTATATATAAACTAGAATAGTCTCCCATGCAACTAAATGACATCGTGTTTGGTTGGCAATAAATAATAACTAGTTTTTGAGTCCGTGCATAGCATGGGTTATTTTTGTAAAAAAAATATCAAAATTAAATATAAAAAAAAGAAAGAAAATTTAATGATATACAAGTCTATTATTGTTTTATTTTTTTAATGTTTACGTTAAATCAACCAATAATAACCATGAGAATTCTCAAATTGAATTTAAAATTAATGCACAAAACATTAGAAATTGGGGGTATGATAATTGATGAGGAGTTACTCAAAAGGGCTATAATTAATATTGTAAGGAAAAATAAAATGGTTAAAAAATAATTGTCTTAAGAAGATGATGACACCTGGTAAAAAAAAGTTCTTGTGTTGATTTTTCTTTTAAAAAAATTTGAGAGCGAATATTATTAATTTGAATCAAATTGTTTTATCATTTTTTAAAATAAGGTTTAAAATGTATATAAAGTTAAAAGAGATTAATTAAAAAATAATGAAAGAATATATTCTATAGATCTAATGACAAAATTGTCTACTTGAGAACAAAAAGGGAAGAAAATCATTAAGCTTAAAAATGACACATGGCAGAACTGAAGCAAGGATTAACAAATGGATAACATGTGACAATTAAAATTTCCTTTTTTAAATATAGATATATATAGATTATAGATTAAAGATAACATAGGAAATTTAAAGTTCAAGGTAAATTGAAATTCTTATGAAATATAGGAAATTATTAACACACCTCCCCTTAGTGAATATAAATTCTTAATTATGTCAAATACAAATATTTGGTGAACCAAACACATATAGTTATTTCCTAGAAAATGGAAAAGAAATTTTATTTCTCGTGAATTAAGACTTCTAGTAAGAATTAATAAATTCCTATGGTGAATGACACGAAGTCTAATATAACAGAGTAAAAGTTACCCTAAACTCATAATGTTTAGAGCAACTTTTAAATTCATTGTACACTAAGGGCTTATTTACTTCAGCTTAAATTCAGTTCAGGTCAGTTAAGTTCTATTAAGTTCAACTCTCAATTTCCTTCTCTTATAAAATATTACTTTCATTTGTACTCAATTAAGTTCAATTAAGTTCAGTTCAACTGTATTCAGCTAAAGTAAACGAGCCCTAAGGGCTTGTTTACTTCAGCTTAAATTCAGTTCAGTTCAATTCAATTCATCTCTCAATTTCCTTCTCTTATAAAATATTACTTTCAACTGTATTCAGTTCAGTTCAGTTGTATTCAGCTAAAGTAAACAAGCCCTAACTTAAATTTAGTTTAGTTAAGTTTCAGTTCAGTTCAGTTCAGCTCTCAATTTTCCTTCTATTATAAAATATTACTTTAAGTTGTATTTAGTTAAGTTAAGTTCAATTCAATTCAATTCAATTAAGTTCAGTTCAGTTCAGTTTAGCTGTATTCAGCTAAAGTAAACGAGCCCTAACTTTTTTTTATTAAGACATTTTACATTAACTTTAAATATATCAAATGTATTTTAGAATCTGTGTGATTTGTATAGTGATGGTTCCTCTACGTACTTTATATTCCTATTAAGGGTGCGCTTGAGCAATCATATGCTTATTTTCAGATCAGAACAGTTCAGTTCAGAACATACCAGATCAGGTTTCAGATCAATCAGAAAGTTTTAGACGAATCAAACGCACCCTAAGTCAAAAGTGGAACCATTATTTTCCTAGAAAAATAGTAGAATATATCCTCATAAATATCTAATTTTTGTATTATAATATTAGTAATGGTTGAATTACTCTTCTTGTGAAATACGTTAAAGAAAGTAACTTATACCACTACTTCATAAATATTATTTTAACATACCATTATTTTCCTCTTTATAAGATCTCATAAAGTATATAGATGACTCATAATAATAAAAAACACTAACAAAGCCAAAAAGAATGAGCATGTTATCATATTAGTCATCACTTAAGAGTTATGAGTTGTATAGATCACAAGCAGCTAATTTTTGTTGTCAAATTATTTTATTTTATTTATTTAATATATTAATTAATTTATTTGTAAAAGTTAATTAATATTCCTCCCCATTAGCTCGACATTATCTTTTTTTTTTCAAAGGAATATATTACTTATGAAAACTTTATATCAAATCATATCATTGATTTGTTTTATGGGATTAAAGTGAGATGATTCATACTTTCATATATTGTGATTATGTATGATTAACGATACAAATACATATTTCAATATAAACACGACATTAGGAATTTTCAATTTGAAAAGCTTCCTTTTTTTTTGTCTTTCTAGAGAGTACACCAAAAGAAATTTAGAATTAAAATATATATATACTAATCAAATTAGATTACAATTTTGCCCTTACTATCAAAAAAACAAGATCAAACATCAGCCCTTAGATCTAAAATTATCAGTGGTGCAGATCTTTTCTCGCATAAAAACCTTTCTCACCTAAACAACCATTTCTCACAAGATCTTATTCCTATATATATATAGAGAGAGAGTTAGGATCTGTTAAAAACCTATGTTAAGTTGAAAACTAAAAACTTTCGGTTATGACCGTTAGATGTAGATCAAGGGTTGTGATTAATTTTCGGGTGAAAAACACTAACCACCCAAAGTTACCATTTTTTTATACAAAAAAAGTTTCGGTCAGGTTTTTATAAAAACTACTTGATTGAACCAGCTTATTCAGGCTAATTTCACAGATTTCACGCTAATTTTTAGCAACAATTTAGGTTTTTGTGCATTTTTTTTAATAAATTTTTTTTTTAAAAATGTAGTTCTTCATATTTGATTTTGTATGTACCCTTGTATCTTTGCATGTACCCCTTTATTATTTACCTGCACCCCTTAATTTAATATGTTTTTGTGCATTTTTTTATAAAGTTCGATTTTTTTTTAGTGTAGTTCTTTTTTAGTGTAGTTCTTCGTATTTGATTTTGTATGTACCCTTGTATCTTTGCATATACCCCCTTAATTTAGTATGTTTTTGTGCATTTTTTTATAAAGTTCAATTTTTTTTTAAAATGCAATTCTTCGTGTTTGATTTTGTATGTACCCTTATATCTTTGCATGTACCCTTTATTAATAACATGTACCCTCAAATTTTAGTATGTTTCTATGCATTTTTCATGGAAAGTTCGAATTATTTTTAAGTGCAGTTTTTCGTGTTTGATTTTGTATGTACCATTGTATTTTTGCATGTACCCCTTTATTATTAAAATGTACCCCTTAATTTAGTATGTTTTTGTGCTTTTTTTTGTAAAGTTCGAAATTTTTTTAAGTGCGGTTCTTCGTGTTTGATTTTTTATGTACCCCTTTATAATTAACATGTACCCCCTTAATTTAGTATGTAAGATTTGAATTAATCTAGAAATTAATATGTACCTCCTTAAATTAACATGTACCCCTATAATATTAACATGTATACCTTAACGGCCCGTTTGATTTCCCTTTCAAATTTAGTTAAAAATTCATTCCCAATACCATGATTTATAATCGGCTACCAAACGGGCCGTAATTGTACTACTTCATTTTTTTAAAGTTTACTTAGTTTGACTTTGTTACTATTTACAAAGTCTACTTTGACTATCGTTTCTGATTTATACATAAGATAAAACATAGTCATGTAGGGTCTCGTTGGATTCGTTTTAACATGTAGTTTTTTAATATATAGGTTTTATAATTTTTACAAACACACAATTAAAGATATTAATCTTCAAAGTTTTGCATCGGCAAGTGTGAAAAGTGAAGTGAGTAAATTAAAAAAAAACAGGTTTTTTTTTTCTCTGATTTTTTGTAAAATTAAATCGACGGTTATGACGGGCTAGACAAAAATCAATGGCCAGGATGTTTAGTTTTTAGGTTTTTAACTTCTTAGAAGGTTTTTACATGATCATGTTCCTACCTCTCTCCCTATATATATATAGAGTCAGGATCTGCTAAAAACCTATGTTAAGTTGAAAACTAAAAACTTTTATTTATGACCGTTAGATGTAGATCAAGGGTTGTGATTAATTTGGGGGTAAAAAACACTAACCACCCAAAAATATAGTTTCGCTCAGGTTTTTATAAAAAACTACTTGATTGAACCAGTTCATTCACGTTAATTTCACAGATTTCACGCAAACTTCGAGCAACAATTTAGGTTTTTGTGCATTTTTTAATAAAGTTTGAATTTTTTTTAAAGTGCATTTCTTCGTATTTGATTTTGTATGTACCCTTGTATCTTTGCATGTACCCCTTTATTATTAACATGCACCCCCTTAATTTAATATGTCTTTTTGCATTTTTTTATAAAGTTCGATTTTTTTTTTTAGTGTACGTAGTTCTTCTTGTTTGATTTTGTATATACCCTTGTATCTTTGCATGTACCCCTTAATTTAGTATGTTTTTTGTGCATTTTTTTTATAAAGTTCAAATTTTTTTTTAAAGTGCAATTCTTCGTGTTTGATTTTGTATGTACCCTTGTATCTTTGCATGTACCCCTTTATTATTAACATGTACCCTCTTATTTTAGTATGTTTCTATGCATTTTTTTTTTGGAAAGTTCGAATTATTTTTAAGTGCAGTTTTTTGTGTTTGATTTTGTATGTACCCTTGTATCTTTGCATGTACCCCTTTATTATTAACATGTACCCCCTTAATTTAGTATGTTTTTGTGCATTTTTTTGTAAAGTTCGAATTTTTTTTAAGTGCAGTTCTTCGTGTTTGATTTTGTATGTACGCTATCATTGCATGTACCCCTTTACTATTAACATGTACCCCTTAATTTAGTATGTAAGATTTGAATTAATTTGGAAATCAATATGTACCTCCTTAAATTAACATGTACCCCAATAATATTAACATGTACCCCTTAATTGTACTACCTCCGTTTTTTTAAGTTTACAGTTTGACTTTGTCACTATTCACAAAATCTACTTTGACTATCGTTTGTGATTTATACATAAGATAAAACATAGTCATGTGGGGTCTCGTTGGATTCGTTTCAACATGTAGTTTTTTAATATCTAGTTTTTATAATTTTTACAAACACACAATTAAATATATTAATTTTCAAAGTTTTGCCTCGGTAAGTGTGAAAAGTGAAGTGAGTAAATAATAAAAAAAACGGATTTTTTTTTTCTCCGACTTTTTGTAAAATTAAATCGACGGTCATGATGGGCTAGACAAAAATCAATGGCTAGGATATTTAGTTTTTAGGTTTTTAACTTCTTAGAATGTTTTTACATGATCCTGTTCCTATATATATATATATATATATATATATATATAACTGATAGAGTATATAACATAGTCTTGGCTCCTGGGCCTCAACTATTATAGTTGAGGACTATAATATATACTCTATCAATAACTTTTTACTATAAATCTTTAACATTTTATACACCTAGTTAAGGTCTATATAAGAAATTATGATTTTAAATTTACAATTTTAATCTGAAAAGTAATCATGCCAAATCTATTGTTGAACTTTTAATTGCTGATAGTATGTTTTATATAATAGCGTAGTCGTTGCATTACAATTTCGTGAAATTTTTAAAATTATTCCAAGTGATATAATTTCAAAAATATGTATGGAGTATAAATTATCGTGTCACATTATTATATAAATTCGTAAAATTATACTCCCTCCGTTCCCAATTGTTTGTCTTGTTTGGAATTTTACACTATTCATAAGATGAGAGAATCTTCTAAATTACTCTCAACATATAAAACATAATATAGTCATGTATGGTATTGTTTGATTCGTCTCAATGAGTACGTCATTAATATCCAATTATTATAATTTTTACACATATACAAAAAAAAAGATATTTACGATCAAACAAGTGCATTGGCATATGTGCAAAGTCAAATAGGACAAACAAATGGGAACGGATGGAGTAAATAATAATTAAAAATCAAAAAAAAAAAATCAAAAAAAATCATTGACATCCAAAAAAACCAAACAAACATATAAGGAAGACTGGAAGAGTAGTGACATGTTATACATTATCCATTGAGAATGGGGCACCAGAGTAGCTGCTGCATAAGAGTCATTTTCGCATCCTCAAGTTGCGAGGTTCATTCTTAGTAACCATACAAATCCACTCCCCCACCCCCCTTGGCAATGCCAGTGTCGGAAACCCATGAGAAGAGTCAAGAAATGTGGCCCACTATACGTTACCGTGTAAAAATATGTTTACTAAACATATCAATTTAATATGCCATTTGGTACAATTTGATATTCCAGGCATTTTCATCAGGCGGTGAATTGCTCGAACTTGTCACCTCGAGGTTACAAGCTGAATCCTTTAACATTTGTGCCAACATTTAATTTGCTGATACGTGTGATATCATTTATTGTACTCCCTCCGTAACATATTAATGACAACGATTTGACATTTTTCCTCTCTACTTAATGTCAAATCGTTGCCATTAATATGTTACGGAGGAAGTACTTTTTTTTACATATAAAGGTAAAACATATCTTATATCAATACTTAGGGCTCGTTTACTTTAGCTGAATATAGCTGAAATGAATTGAACTGAATACAACTGAAAGTAATATTTTATAAGAGAAGAAAATCGAGAGCTGAACTGAACTAAAATGAACTTAATAGATTTGAACTGAACTAAATTTAAGATTAAGTAAACAAACATTTATCATAGGCTAATCAGATAAGCTAACACCTAAGACAATAGGAGGACTGGAGGAGTGGGAATGAATCAAACATTATTGTTTCATGCGAAAACAATTGAACACAAATCCTAATGTCCACCTTGCCAAAAAAAAATAAAAATCCTAACCGAGGTTCTTCCACAAGTTGCAACTATTATGGAGTCAACTAGGCCTGTTTAATGGGGCGGGGGCCCATTTAAAACCCTGACCCGGCCCATTAAAAATTTGTGTGACCCAATCCTTGTTATAAATGGGCGGGTCTTAAAAGGGTCAACAAGTTAACGGGCCCAAATGTCATTACAGAACATATATATATATCAACCATGTAAGTTTATGTATACATGTCTTAATTTCATGTGACTATGTTCTGTAATTGCAGAACATATGACTTATTATAGTTATAAATTACAGAACATATATATACATATAACTTATTATAGTTAATGTCATTCTTTTTATATATGTAAGTTGATATAACTTATTATAGTTGATATATATACTAAGCATGTAAGTTTCTGTATCTAGTTTCTATTACTTACATGCTTCTAATTCAATCAATCAATAATAAGTTTAAGTGAGTTGCTTCCATTCAAGAATATATAACTTTTAATGTCGATGATATGGGTCGGATCGGGCCGGGCCAAACAGGGTCTGACCCGGCCCAGCCCGTTAAAGAATGTGTGAAGCCCGGCCCACCAAATATCCGACCCGCCCCAACCCTGACCCGGCCCGTTGAACAGGACTAGAGTCAACAAAAGATTTTTTATTTTTATTTTTTACTTTTTCCCTGATAAAGTAGATTGGGTCCAGGGCCATGTCGGAGTTATCGGGGGCCCTGTTCTAAAATTGAACTTAGGCCCTTCGGATTTTAATAAATGCTAATATTTGATATTATTTTTTACAATACATGTATACATCCCAAAAATATTTTAGTAGAAAATCATTAATTTATATAAAAATATAAGAATAATTTAAGACAAATGACTAAGAAAAACAAAAAAAATATGCCCTTTATATAACGGGGCCCTGTACAATGGGGCTTTTTGCACACCCATCCGACATCCCCCTAATTGGGTCTCAGATCGTAGTTTAATTTCTCTCTTACGAATATCATTTTGTACTTTTCGAAAGATGGGGAATGTGATTCGTTTTTGGCATGAATTGAATCTCGAACCTCAAAATAATTTTAGTTAGGAGTGTTCACAATTCGGTTGGAGCAGACTATTTCGGTCTGGTCCCTAGTCCATGAAATAATAAAGATTTTGGTCAATCGGTTCAGTTCAAGATCGAGATTTTTTTTATCCGAACCGGAATATATAGAATGCTAAAAAAAAATTATTTTAGTAAAAAAAATACTGGAATTTCGATATGGTCCGATAACCAGGACTAAACCATCTGCTTTTATTAAAAAAAATGCAAACTTATATAGTCCATTGGTTAACAAAACCACGTGACTCCGTTGGTCCAACTAGTCTCGATTTGGTCCAATCCGATTTTGAACCGGTGAATACCCGACCCCTAACTCTAGAGCCACATAGGTCGTCAATACTCAAATTGAACAAAAAATGAAAAAAAAAAAGTTAATTCGATAGAAATTCTTATATATATCCGGATGTATGGTACATCAAAAAACGATTTTGCTCATTTTATAGCGATTTTACATTTTTACATATTTTATAGTTTTTCAACGCTACGTACATCCAAATGTATAATAGACGAATTGTTCCATCGAACCACCGGATAGATGTAGCGGTGAGAGGATAACATTCTCCTAGGATTATCAAAGTTACGAATTACGAGTAAAGGGGCACATCATGGATCAAGATGCCCCCCAATTAATTGCGCAATTCTTTAATTTTAATTTTGTTTTGGCGGTTTGGTCGGTTGTCTTGGGCCTTACCTTGCGTGATTTACCAATTATATCTTCACATGTATGATTTATTTAATACTAAATTTCTTATTATTTTTTGCTAAATTAGTTGACACTAATCATGCAATTAACATATAAGAAATTCAAAGTAAACTTTAATCTAATACCTGAACAACCTTCTTAAATCTTAGTTTATGTTTGCTCTGTTGGGCTAATAATAGTATTTGTATAGTTGTATAAGTATTGTACTTGCTAAATACAGAGTAATAAAAAAAAATTAAAGTTTTTTTTGAATAAAATAGTCAATTTGTTAGTATAAGTACTACTTTATTTTTTTAAAAAATTTAAAAAGTACTAAGTAGTAAGTACATTATATTCTTGTTTAAGACCTTGAAATCTTAAATTATTATTGAATTAGAATTTTAATTTATGTTGGAACATTTATGAATAAATCAGCTTAAACTAGTGGACAAAGGAAGAAAAAACAAGAAAAAAAACGAGGAATGAGGCAGAGCCTCATCACACCTCGAGACACATGTCGTGGCCTACGATGGGTCCTATGTTGCGACTCATGATTCTGGTCGAAGGGTGTGATTAGATTTTGTTTTCAGCTCAGTTTTTACACGATTTTCTTGGATACTCTACTTTGGATTCCTTGGATGTTTGATGTTGGTTATGAGGCTTCAATATAGCATTAAAATGGTATTAAAATGTTATAAAATCATCATGTAAATAGCTTTCACTGTGTATGACATCATTGCATTGTTACACAATTAAAGTGCCTTGAATTCGGATTTTATGGTGATTTTAATGGTAGATTTGAATCATCTTTTGCTGATTATTCCTTGTGGCTATTCCTATAAATAGTCATGCTTGTTCATTAGTTTGGGGTGGAAAAAAAAATCTGAGATTATTCCCGTTAAATTTCCTAAAAAAGTATCCCATCAACCTCTATCACATCAGTTTTAGTTAACTTTTTCAATATTGTATCCAACAACTTCAATATTGTACCCCAAATGCATAAATATTGTATCTAATATTTTCTTACTCATATCGAGTACATGTGTGTATTTCCGAATATTGGATCTGATTCGATCCAATTCGAATATCCAAAATTTTGACTCAAGGGTGTTTGCAAAAAAAAAAATCAAATAAAATACTACTTTCATTTCATATTATTTTTTTAGTTAATTTTTCAATATTGTATCCAACAAGTTCAATATTGTACCTAAATGCATAAATATTGTGTCTAATATATATTTTTTTTTACTCATATCGGGTACATGTGTGTATTTTTGGATATTGGATCTAATTCGATCCGATTCGAATATCCAAAATTTTGAATAAAAAAACGACGCATATCCAAATCCGAAATGTTATAACCATTTCTACAAAAATAATAACTGACCGAGAAATCATAATTTTATCGAAAATTCATATCGAAAAACTGACTATTTGAAAATCCATATTAAAAATTCGATAATCCAATTTATATTTGAAACTTCAATTATACGAGTTTTTACTCCAATTCGATATCCAAATTTTAAAACTGGATATCTAACCCATTTTAAGAATATAAAAAATTCCGATTTTTTTTCCAGATCCGGTTAATATTTCGGAAAATTATACACACCCCTAATAGAATGCAAATCACTCCATAGCTTCCGCCCAAAAGCACGGAACAAATGTTGCAATGATATAGTGGTATGTCGCTAATGTGTCCCTCTCAACAATTTCAGAAACTATTCCGTACTAATGTAGTATGTGATATGTCTCTGTTTTGGACTACGAGTAGTTTTTAGCTAGCAACAAGAGATCGCAACGGATCTTGGATCCGTCCCGGATCCACGGATCCAGCTCTGTTTTTTAAGATCTGGATCTTTATATTTTAGATCTGTGTGGATTTTCCGGATCGGATATGGATTTTTTAGGAAAATACAGATTTACAGAGTGCAGACCTAAGTCTTTAGGAGGGTTAGGCCTTCGGAAGATGGTGCGGTAAGTAAAGCCGATCTATGTAAACTTGGTTGGAAAATCTTGTCTAACCATACTAATCTTTGGGTTCAAATTATTCAAACAAAGTATCTCCGGCGTTCATCTTTTTTTTTCATTACCGAGCCCAGCCTAAAGACTCGTGGATATGAAATCATGTTCTCCATATCCGCTCTTTTCTTCTAAAAAGGAATTCGTTGAAAAATTAGTAATGGCTCTAGTGTTCTTTTTTGGCTTAAAGTAAACTTGTTTTCTCAACTTATTGTTAACATTTCTGACATTTCCAATTCCGACTTAACAATATATTATTTCATTACGTATGGTACATGGAACCTCCATTTTACTTTCCCAAATTTTTCCCTTGGATGTTTGCAATACTATTCTTGGCATTCCCCTTCCCTCTTCCCCCTTATAGATGAACCCGATTTGCTTCTGACGGGCGGTTTGGTATTAAATCTTCCACATAGTTAGCTCATGGCATCCCAGATTATTCCCTAAATGGGACTATCATTAGGAGTGCCTAAAAAACCCGACACAATAACCTAACCCGCTGACTCACATAGTAACCTGCCACATTTTTTTTTTTTTTTTAAAAAAAAAAAAACATTTTTGTCGGGTTGGGTACCCGACCCGTATAAACACAATTTGTCAGATCAGGTAATGGGCCGGCCTTTAGTGATCCGGGTACCCGCTAATTACCCGATTAGTTTTTATTTTTTTTAGGGTTATCAACTTGTATCTTTCAAAACTTTGTTATATATATATATACATACAAGTAATTCCGTATGTCAATTAATTGCTAATTATTTGGTATGGTTTAATTAGATTCAAGGCAGAAATTTATGAAAGCCAAAGAATTCAAGCTGGTATACATTGCTCTGCTTTGCTGTATGTTTCTTTTATTTTACCAAGATTATTTGTAATTTTGATATTTTCCTTTTTCATGCTTCCTCCTTGCATGCGTTTGAAACTTTGCCTTTAATTCAATATATTTTCTTTTCTCCAAAAAATATGATGTAGCTAATATAAGCCGAGTACCCTGTAACCCGAGCCGGATAACTTGGGTACCCGAGACCCCGATACCAAGGTTATCTGGGTCGGGTCATGGGCCGCACAATCCACTATCAGACAACCCGAGTACTCATATTTTTGGGTACCCGAAAACACAGGTACCCGAATATGAACATCCCTAACTTTTATTGGCATATTCCTTTTCCCTTTACCATAGACCATTTTTCATGTACAAAATCGGCCCATCTCCCAATTTTTCAAAAGATTTGGGGAAAAAAAAAATCTATCTTTACATATACGTTTAGAGGCTCTTAAATCTATCCACCAAGAATCATCATCGTGTAAATTTTTTCCTCATTTGTCTAACCACCCCTCCTTATACCATCCTATTTACCCAATCGGCCAATTTACACTAGTTCTCTATGTCTTTATTCTTTATCAAATAAATACAAGATTAATTAAGGCTAAATCTTTCTTGTCAAAAAAATAAAAAATCTTTAATAGTATTCCTTTAATTTGTCTAAAATTATATAGAAAATAAATGTATAGAACATTGTAAAATGCATGAAGTTATAAATTTATTAAATATTGACATGTATGTAAAATGAACACATAAGCTTTTGTTAATTTTGTCATACTTAATATTTTATTGATAAGATCAAGACTTGGTGTCACCAAAGACTTGTGGTATACTGAAATGCTAGTGAGGCAACTTCAAGAGATCAAAGAGAATTAAGAGTGTCTTGCCTTGAGAAACCCCAAAAGGAAGCCATTGATAAAAAGAGCAATTTTGCACCACTAGCCCTAGCTACTTTTGAACCACAAACTCTCTCAAATTCTCATTTGAGCTTTCCTGTTATATTAAACCTGAAAAGAAATGAATTAAACATTTATATAATGAAGAAAATAAAACTGAACAATATCTGAAAAGTAAAAGATAATGAATTCTCGCAAATGCGTGTAGTATGTAGGCGGATGTAGAGGTTTTAAATGGGGTATGTAAGGGTCCTTCGATCCGACTTGAATATGATCTGAATTTTTTTTTATTTTTTTTACCTATAAAATTTATGATTTTCATTTTTTTTTTCTTTTAATTATTGTTTACTTGACCCATATAAAATTTATAAAATATATTTTGATCCGCTATAAATCATTTCTGGACCCACCACCGGTTCGAACGTAAGATCTTAATTAGACTAAATACATCAAAGAACAATATTACTACCTCTATTTATTTTTAATTACAACGATTTGACATAAAGTAAAGAGAAAAAATGTCACATCGTTGCAATTAAAAATAAACAGAACTAGTATACTCCATATTTTGTAAGGGAAGAGATTGAACAATATATAGTACTTGCATGCAATGAGATTGAATAATGTTTGAGTACCTTTTTGGCTTGTTGCAGGTGCTAAGCATCAGCTTAGTTGCTTCAAAGAACAGCAATCAAAACTCGTTTAGTTCCAATTCGAGGGGGAAGGTAGAACAACTCTTTAAATACTTCCTCTATTTTCGAAAGAATGTAAAAAAGATAATTTTTTTATCTTTCACAAATAATACTCTTTTGTTGTATTTTTTAAAAAACAGAGGTAATAATTTATACCCTTTTCCCGTCGGACCCGCATGAGGTAGTGGCCTGGAGGGTTTGGTATATAGATAGAACTATGTAAAATAAAAACAAGTAATAATGGTTTTTTAGGGCAAATAATTAGTTGAGGATAGATCACACTCCAGCTCAATAGTACTCCTCGCAACCAATTCGGTTATCGTCAATTCCCTTTATCCGTGTACAATGCCAGCTAGATGTGATATGAACCTTGTGTTCGAGTCTGATTTACTTTATCTTGTAAAAATAAAAGTAATTAACTATCAATATGTCAGTATATCAATCCATTTTTTTTATTGTTTCACTTTTGATTGTGCATTGGAGTAAATGCATATTGTTTTTTTGTTTTTTTTACATTGTAATTTTAAATTGGTATCAATGAAATTAATCAAAATTTGGTATACATGAAGTACTCATTGAGACAAAATTCATTAAAACAAATTAAACAATACCTAATTAATTATCCACGCGATTTTATATATGTTTTCTTATACATTGAAAATAATTAATATAGGACCCCCTTGATTTCTACATTGCTACAAGATTCTGAATGAGAGCAATGAAAATAAATTGAGGAAGTATTTTAAATTAATTAATTCAATTAATAATACATGATTACATAATAGCCCTAGCCATTCTTCAAAAAAAAAAAAAGCCCTAGCCATTAAACAATAATGATAATTTGATTTGTGTTTGAGAGAAGAGGGTTGGGGATAATTGATTTGCCACTACCATGATATTAATCTTAATTAAATTCTACTTAACTTAAATAGGGCTTGTTTACATTAGCTGAATAGAGATGAACTGAACTGAACTGAAATGAACTGAATAGAGATTAACTGAACTGAACTAAACTGAACTGAATTTAATCTGAAGTAGACAAGCCCTTAGTTATAAGTATATTATAACATTGCTGCTACATATATGACCGGGTACTAAACGAGTCTTAAAAGTTCAAAGTTTGTTATGCATCTTATTCTTGAAACTTGAAGATATCCAATTGTGTAATTTGCAATTGATGTAATATAGAATACGATGTTTACCAACAAAAATGTAGAATCCGATTTTTTTGGAAAATTTCCCTTTCTAAGATGGCAAATTGACAATGCATTTATCAGAATTCTATGAAATAAAGTAAGCAGTTGAATGGTTGGAGGAGATATTTTGGAGGCAACCGGCAACTTATGTGTAACAAAATCTTTTATTCACTTTGTCCCAAAAAAAACCTGCTCAACTTTGATACAAAAAGCTCTCATAATTTTGGTCAAAATAGAGCAATTTTTTGGGATAGAGGGAGTAAAAAAAAATTACTCTACAACTTTGTATCTAAAATATACTACAGCTCAAAAGAGAAAAATTAGTTCATAATTTCAATGGTCTTTCAACTCATTTTTTTAAGATCATGTTCAATTACTATTTCTATTTTCCGACTACATCAATCATTAATTAATATGAAAAACACCATTTTTTTGAAATATTACAACAGACAATTACAAATTTTATTTACTTTCTAAATTTATATTTATATCAATAGAGAAAGAATTAATGTATTTGGGATAACAAGATAATAAAGGTTGAACTAATGTCTATACAGTTTGAACCCACAAGCTAGCCAAACCTTTACACTTCACTTGCTTTAAAAACTAATTCTATTTAATTATAATCTCATCTTTTTAAGGCTTTTCTATTTATATCGTAGAGTGTTACATAGTTAAAAAATTGAATGTCGTCATTCAAAAAATATTATTAAATAATTTTTAAGCAAGACTAAGAAGTGTCATTTGTATATATATTTTTTTTATTGAAATTTTAAATCTATCCTATGCTTCCAAATTCTCAAATACGAGTTTGGGCAGAATCCCACTATCATTTTGGTTATGACCAATAAAATTGGGCAACATAAATAATTATCGTATAGCTGTTATGCCCGTCAATCCTTTCACCATGGCTAAAGTTTTAAGAAACGATCTTCTATTCGCTTGTCAGTTAAACTTACTGCTACCAAAAGTTAAAGGAACCAAGCTCCAATTGGCCTAGTGGTAGAGCTCCAAGCTTCAACTTACACGTCTTAGGTTCAAGCCTTGATAACAACACTCTATGTTCCTCGTCTCATTTGTCAAGGTTCTTTCTTTCCTGAGATAGAAATCTTATACATGTCCTACATACTTATCTATTAAAAAATAATAATGTTGAAGGAAATTTCGCTTAAATTTGAAAGATTTAATTTTTTATGGATGATATCAATTAAATAAATATTCATGATATCAATTCTATATAATTCCAACCAAATATTCCATCAAGCCAACTAATTAACAAACTATGTTGCAACTATTAGGTATACCTCATCCACACTTAAATTATGTTCATTGATAAGTAACTTAGCTACTTACTACTTAGTAATGACACAAGCAACCAAAAGTTGATGTAAAACAACATGCTTGTGAACAAAAAATAATCAACTCAACAAACATAGCAAACAATATTGACAACGCATTGCACACAAAATCATTGAATGAAAAAGGATGATAGACAAGTAAGCAAGAAATTTCGAGGAAATGAGAGTAAAGAAAGGGACAAACATTAACATATTTCATTGTTTTCAACTACTCCTAAAAATGGACAATTCTCACTACTCACAACTCATAAATGGATTGAGATATATTCATAGCTCTATTATACGGAGTATAAGTCAAATGGAGTCATGGTGTCCTCCTAAAAATTTAACTTATAACTATTCATTAAGAAAAGTTATTACAAAACTATTTAAAAATAAAACATTACAAAATATAAAATTTGTAGAAATAAAATCGATTCTCATCCCACCATATATGGCTCATTCGCACTTAAAAAAAATTATTGATACTGTATACACACGGCAATAACTCAATGAAGTAAGCCAAAATTACAAAATTCAATGTCGGTATTTGTTTTGTTTTTTTTTGGTTTTGAACTTTTGATTTAGTAAGATATTCAAGTACTTTTGGCTGTAGGAAGACTAATAAAATTCGAGGATAAAACGTAGGAGTGACAAGCTGAAAACAACCCATACACTCTTCTTATAGAAATTTTTATATACATCCAGATGTAATGTGCTTCTAATGATAATTTTTCTCATTTTAAAATTTAAAAATAAACAAAATTATGTGAAATGAACAATAAAACATATTTCGATGCACCTACTTGCTACTTCTACATGTCGATGCATCCGATTGTACAATTGACTTATTGCTCCTCTTGACCTTTAACTTAGACGTCAATACAAGTGAAATAAGTCTAGAAACAAATACAATTCAAATACTCAATAGATTTGGACATTTGATACGTCATTTTCTATCAACTTGTGTAATTCTTAAAAATAATTTTGCCTAGGGCATAACCAACACGAAAGCATTTAACAAAATAAGGAGGGCTTGTTCGGTATCATTTTTTGTTTTCAATTTTCATTTTTTTTTTTTGAAAATTAGAAAAAGTGATCTTCACTTTTTAGTTTTGGTTAGTTTTCATTTTCAATATATTTGACTACTTTTTATATAATTATAGGACTAATGTCATATGACTTTAGAAAAAAAATCAGAAAACCACAATAATACCGAACGGATCCTTAATTTTGCCATTTTAAAATTATGTTTTGATTTTGACCCATATAAAAACCTTATTCATATTAAACTAAAAACATGCAAGTAAGCAATTTTTCGATCTATTAGAACTTTAAAATGCATGTCCCTTCAACCCTAATTAAATGCTCCATTTTGAAATTTTTTTCCATAAAAAATGGAGCATTTTTTTAATGACAGATTGTTTTTTTTTATTTTTACCATCATGAATCCAATTTAATTTAATGTAGTAGTAAAATTGTTTGAAAAACCTAATCAAAACAGTCAATTAACAATGAAACTCAATAGACCTTTGCCCGTTTCACTATTAATAATCCAACATTTAGGTTGGATTATTGTTGAATAATCCAAAGGTTGGATTATTTAACAATAATCCAAAGGTTGTATTATTAATAGTGAAATAAGCAAAGGTTGAATTATTAGAATCAAATACTCCTAAAATTTATTAAATTTCATATACCTAAATCCGGCATACGGGAATACATGTAAACACACATAAAAGTATAAAGAAAAATCCCGTAAAAAAACAGTAAAAAGAAAAATAAAAGAGAGAATTTTACAATAACCACAAAAAGCAGACTAAGAACAATCTGATTAAGGCCCTGTTCTTTTAGATTTAAAAGCTACAATAATCAGATCAGTTCAAATCAGTTCAGCTTTGTTTTAATTTTATACTCTAACAAAATAATACCCCCACGGCCCCACCTAATCAGATCAGTTCAGATTAATCTTAAAGAACAGGGTCTAACAATAGAAAGCAAGCAATCGTAATTAACAATTTGATTTAATTTGAAATTAATTCAAATCAAATTTTCTGGTATGGATTCAGGAATATAGCTGGATTTAACGTCAATCAATATTTGATTGATTAATTGCTTTAATTTCTAGATTAAATAAATCAGGGATAGTACAAATCCATTTTTCAGGTCCATATGAAGATGTGAAAAGAAAGAATATTGTGGCTTACACGATCAATAAATAGCCCACAAACAAGAGTGAAAAGGAAGAAGAAAATATTTGACCAAAATTTTGCCCAGGTGCCAGTCCACATTGGGAAACTTTCAAGCGAAAGTTCGTTCGTTCATTCGTCATCATCATAATTGAACTTAAATGAATGAGAATTTAGATCGATTGATCCTCCTCTGTAGCTTCCACGCTTTTTCTTGGTTTTTTCATGCCGAAAATCCCTATTGAAAACAAATGGGAAATTTCATATCAATACAACATAAAAACATAGTGTTCCTGTTTCCGCAGAGACTAAAGATCAAAACGCCTGAAACACTTTTAAAAACACAGTAAATTTGAAAATGCAAAGTAGATGATCCAAGATAAAATGTGTCCAGGAGCAGTACTAAATATAGATAGCCATGCCAGTAAGCCAATGGGAAACTGATCTAGATATAAGCCAAGTAGTATTTTTATTTTTTTTGATAAGGAAATCCAAGTAGTACTAAATATAGATAGCCATGTGACTATGCCAAGTAGTATTTGGTTTAATGGTAAAAGTTTATATCTTACAACCAAGTTGAGATTTAAACCCCAGAACTGAAGGCATTTTGTCTGTAATTCTCCTTTCCATTCCCCTTACACAGGCAAAAGGGGCAAAACTGCACTAGATTGACCTATAAGAGATCGCTAGATTGACCTATAAGGGATTCTAGCCCAATAGGGGTGCGGGCGCAGTCCTGACCATTTTTCTAAAAAAAAATGACCGAGGTAAAAAAGAAAATGAGGCCATTCATAGGTCACCGGAAAAAATGCAGTTTACTCCATCCAATCATAACTAAAATAAGCAAAAATCATAGGTGTCAGACAGTGCAATACATGGCAAATCATATTCAAGTAGAATGGAGAAAAAAAACTACGGAATTTTACCTTCCTCTGACTTGCCCCAAAACTTCCTGTGCTTTTGCACCATAGCCAGAATCCGCACCTTCCTGTAGGCACAAAGCATGGTGTTTAGACTCACTACAGCTAATGTATGAAACTCAAATCACCTATTTTCACATTCAGGGTAAGCTAAAAAGAATGAAAAGTATCATTTTGATCACCAGACCTTTGCCCAATATGAATTATCTTGAAGCTTTTCATCTACAAACTCAACTTCCTCCTCTTTTACCCTTCGGAACGCATTAGCAGAAGTCCTTGGCTGTAACAGCAAACCATTACATCAATTTTAAATTCAATCACATGGCATTTTACTTGGGGTAGGAGGGCATCAACACATGCTAAATGTAAACTTTGGGAATAGAAAAAGGTACTCGTAAAAAATTTGAACTCAGACATCTAATGCCGGTAGAATAGAATAAAGATCATTGCTGCAAGTACATTAGCTCAACACTATTAAGCTACTGACAGGAGAAAAGAACTGATTGAGGAAGTAGAAAAGGCATATGCACTTCTATGTTAAATCTAAAAGAAATAGCAGTGATGATGCACAGAAACCACCCCAAAGTGGGAAGAGAGTGGGTCTGCTATGATATCCTCCAAAAATATGTTCAAGTCCTGGTCAAATATAGCTCAAAAACACATGTGAGAGCTCCCAGCATAAATTCCATCATGAAAAGCACTAAGGAAGCCTAAATATACAGAGAGCTTGAGTTTCAGAAGCAAAAAAGCATCTACTAACACAAACATAAATTTGTGTCTTGTGATTATATGATGTTATTGAAGATCATGGCCACTACCAGGCAATAACTTCAAATGCAAATCCAGAGAATGAGAGAACATTTGCAATACCTAGCAGCTCCACATTAAATGGTTCTAACAACAAAATTAACACATTATTCAAAACTTGTGATAGTCGGCATTCTATAAAATGACATCTAGTACTACGATAGGTTGAATCAAATAGAAAACTTCACAGTTTATGCAGTGCAGACTATAGTACAAAGTCCTTGGAGCCTGGTGAGAGAGGTGCAAGCGAAGACATGCCTGTACTGTAGGTGAGGCACACTATTTCTAGTTTTTAAGTACTATTTTTTGTGGTATAAATTCGAGTGAGAAGGCCCGGCATGCTGGTAAATACAGAGCGAAAAAAAGAAGTTAAACAAACTTAAGTTCCATGGCTACTAGTGCTACCATTTTGCTACTGTTTCACCTTTACTACACTTCGACTGTGTAATTTTTAGAATTTTACTGTTTTCTTCTTTTTAACTGTCAGAACAGCATCATTTTCAATAAATGAAAAGGTGATAAGAGAAATGGATACTTTGATGTGGTCACGTGAATGCTCTATCAAGAACCACAACCACAAGGTGAAAAAGAAATTATAAAGAGTCAAAAGATTAAAAAAGAGCTAAAGCACTTATGGCCCGTTTGGTAGTCGGTTATAAATGTGGGTAATGGGAATGAATTTATAACTAAATTTGGAAGGAAAATCAAAATTCATTCCCATGGAGGTGCTAGCTTAAGGCCCTGTTCTTTAGGACTTAAAAGTTACATTAATCAAATCAGACTTAATCAAATCAGATCAGACATTATTACTCTTTATTATTATTATTATTATTATTATTATTATTATTATTATTATTATTATTGCTATTACTACTACTACTACTACTATTATTTGTTGTAAGAATAATTTCAATATACTAATTATTAGTGGATTGGATATTCCTTAATTAATTTGTGATTCTAGCTTGTATGTTTTAGGAGATACAACTTTAAAAAAAACCCAATAAAAACAATATAATTGCTTACAAATTCTAAACATGTAACACTTAAAAGATTACAAATTCTAATTATAAGATCAAATTAGAATTAGAAGAGTATTTTATTAAAGGAAGAAAGTTATTTCAATAAGCAGCCTATAATTATAATTAGCTACTAATCCTCATCCATGGCTTGAAAGGTAACAAAGGTTTTTTGAATTGGGTTTATGAGACAAAGCCCAAACCAAACTACTTGCTATTTCGTTTTACATTCTCCTCAATCTCACCCAAAAAAAATTATTATTATCATAATAATACTAATAATAATTATTATTATTATAATTATTATTATTATTTTAGTAAATATAATCATGTATTACCTTTCTCATAAAAAAATAATTATTACAATTATAATAATAAAATTAATAGTTATTATTAATATTATCGTTATTTTAAATAATTCAAATCAGATCAGACAAACTCAAATCAAATCAGATCAGACCAGTCCTGAAGAACAGGGTCTAACTCCAATTTATCTAATTTTCCTCACAAATATTCATTCCCACCTAATACTACCCTTCCACATGGTAATGGATGGTAATGGATGGTAAGAACGACATTTCAAGTTTGGGAATGAAAATTATGTTTTCCCATTGGGATTTAAAAGTTTTTTCTTAACAAATTACACTTTAAACCCATTACCATTATCATATTTTATTACCAACAACCAAACGGGCCATTAGAGTTTTAGACTGAATCAGAAGACAGAAAAGGTGAAAGCTCACTTGCAAATCTCATCCAGAGAAGACCATACCAATGTATAAAAAGGCTCAAGGCGCACCAAGGCGATTGAAATTCCTAGAGCCTTAGGCGTGCCTCATTGAAGTGAGGCGCACCTAAGAAGGCATGGGAAAAATCTGGAAAAAAAGGGAAAAAAGCTAAAGTGCGTCTTAGTGCGCCTCACCTGCGCCTAGCCATAAACGCCTCGCCTTGGCCAAGTGAGGCGCCTACCCCCTATCGCCTAGGCGCGCCTTTTCAAACACTGGGCCATACTTTAAGAGAACAGCTCCCAAATGATCACATGGCAGTAAAGTTGGCTATCGGTATATCACTGCCACAGTTGCCTATCTACAATTGGGTTGTGGATAGCCAAAGGCATGCACTATTGTAGGTTGCCATGCCTGAAACTCCAGAGGTGTTTTCCTAGCGCATGGCTCACCCAGTGTGTCTATTCAGCTACTCTGCCAAGATTGTTGACTTCCGATTTTGAATTATAACCAAATCACCAATTTAGGGCTGTTTGAATTAGGTTCCAATAAAAGCACCTAATGGGCGTAACTGATCGAATTGGTATTTTAAGCCACGATAAGAGCCGAGTACAAAATTTTTCACTTGAAAACTCTATAAAGGCAATTCAAGGAGACAAAAAGGACAGTAAAGGATTTTATATACTGCGAACAAAGTATGACACTACTTTATAGTTCACTACAAAGTACAAACCACAACAATATTTAAATTTTTTGGATTCTCTCAGTATATCCAAAGGGTGTGACAAAAAAAAAAAAAAAAAAAAAACGATGCCAATAATAAAGTTAAGTTGGCAAGCTTCTACAACAAAAGATAAAATCTACATAAGATCAAGAATAAAGACTTTTGAATCACATAGGAGTAAATGATCACCAGCAAAAGGAAGCACTGTGTTGAGAAGACATACCTCAGTGGAGCCATCATGTTGCCATTTTTTCCCCTTCTTTGACTCCTTTTCATCTTTCTCCGAGACTCCATTGGCAGATCCATTAGGTGTCTTAGGGAGGAAGGTTCCACTTGATTGATCTAAATTATCTGTTTTTCTACATTTGGGGTCATCAAATGCTGCATTTTCCACACATCCAGCATCATTTTCCTCAGATGAGGACTTCTTTCTCTTCTTTGAACTTTTTTTCTCCTTATCAGCCTCTTTAGTCTCGACAGCATCTTCTTTCATTGACATACTTTTAGACTTCACTTTCTTTTCTTCCCGCGAAACATCATCAAGTTTTGTAGATGTTTCTTCAGCTAGTGTTTCATGAACTTTTACCTCTAAATCATCTTTCTTTACCTCCTGAGAACTGTTCTTATGCTTCTTCTTGCCCTTGGCTTTCTTTTCAGGTTCACTTGGCACGCTAAATGGAAGATCTTCAGGATTTCCTTCAACAATTTCTTCAGCTGATTCACTGGCCTTTTTGCTTTTCTTTTTCTTCTGTTTTACATCAACGGAATGATTTTCTGTTTTTGATTCAATCTTTTTTTCATCAACCCCTTCATTTTCCATTTTTCTGTTAGCAGACTCCACAATTTGCTTTTTGATGGCACTGTCACTAACTTTAGTGTCATCCCTTCAGGTAATGAAAGCAGAAACAGCATTAGAACTGACACTCTTAACCAAAGTAAATTAGGCAAGGGCTACAGACCCTTGAAAATGGGTGCTACATGATTATTTAACCCATTTACACAACATTTAATAATCGTCAAACACCACAAAAATATTGTAAATAACTAAATATGAAACCATACTATGATAAATGAGCATGCCAAGCTATCAGACCATAGCATATATACATTTACAAATAAAAAACATGTCCTTTAGCTTGTTACCCTGAATAATAAGCAAACATTTTCCCAAAAACCATTTCTTACACTATTGAATGAAACACACATACAAAAATTACCATGACAAGAAATTGTAGTACCCCATAAAAAATTCCCAACAAACAAAGTGCACAAGTGTAACCCAACATCAGTCCCAGACTCCCAGGTTAGCCTCTCCAAACTAATAGTATTGAAAATGAACTGAACATGATCAACCAATCCATTCTACAACATACATAATCATCAAATACTGAAATGCGTGTAAAACCCGCCTCAAGGCTCCAACAACCATAAAACAATATCAACAAAAACATTAACAATAGGAAAAAAAACTAGGGCAGCATTAACGTATTCATGATATAATCTAAGGAAAAACTAACAATAGCAAAGCAAAGGTCATTCAACAAAAAATGTAACCCTCAAATTACCTCATTTTTAGATATTGATAACACATTTCTTCCAAGTTCAACAAACAACTCTTCGAACTCCCTTTCTTCAGAATACAAGGGGAAAAAACAAATTGAAGAAAACCTGTTACGAGTGATTAACCTTCAAAAAACAACAAAAATTGATCCAAAAGAAAAATAGAGTGAAGTAAACGAACCTCAAAATCCAATTCTTTGCGGAAACTCTTAAGAGTTTTAGAAAAGCCATTAAGTTCAAGGAATTGACAAATGGATTGAAGAAGAAGAGTTCGTTGTTGGGTAGTGAGTGAGATTGGGGCTTTAGGTTCACTGCCATTTTCAATGGTGTGCTTCATGTTTGAGATAGAATTGAGTAAAACTTGACGAGGTTTGAAGAGAGTAGATGCGGCTTCTCCACTGCTCTTGCTCTGCATGTAGGCTTCGCTCGAGAAGAGAGAGATTCGAAAGTTATAGAATTTAGGGTTTTAAGGAGTTTCTTCGATGCTTCTTCCAAATGGATGAGGTATGGTAACCTTTTTTTTATTTTTAAAAGTGCTATTGTGAAATTGGTCTTTCTACATTATATTAAATGCACGGCTTTTAAAAAAATAATTGTTAACATTTATTTTAATAATTATAATCTATAATTTGTAAGAAAAAGTTGAAATTAAGTAAAATGAACAACAATGCCCATATATATAGATAAATATTATAATTATTAGTAATTTCTGTTTTATTCTATAGCAAGGTTACACTTGAATAAGTACAATCTTCACAAAAATATTCTATTTTTATTACACTTATATAATTTTAATTTAATTGTAATGAAATTATATATATATACTTTATTTTAAAAAGATTAGTACAACAACTTTAACTTATGAAAATTTTAGTAACATTGAATATTCTTATTAATAAGTTGCAACTAAAAAAATATTTAGATTTAAGCAAAAATAAGTGTGTTTTAATTCAACTTATTAAGCAATATAGACATATAGTACTTATTTTAGAAAAGTTTCGATCAGATAAAAAAAATTAGACCAGATAAGATAAGATCTGAAAAATTCAGATCAGATCAGAATAGTTAAAATAACAATTAAAAAAACTCAAAAAAAAAATCAAATAAGATTAGATCAAATTAGAAAAGTTCAGATCAGATAAAATCAAAATAGTTAAGTTCAGATTAAATATAAAAATTTTCGACGAATCATACATACAGACCCTAAGTATCAACTTTTCAATAATATATTGAGAAAAAACTTTAGAAAAGATAATATTGGAAAAAAAAAAACCAATAAGTAGTGAGTAAGTTTTTAAAAAGAAAAAAAATCAAATGAAAGTTTAGAGGGAAATTTTTTAATGAGGAATTGACATGTGGCAATTGGTAAGGTTAGTGGTTTTTGTTTTAGTAATAGTTATAGATTCACCTTTTCATTACATATAAATGATAAATGATATAATAATAGAACTTTTTGTGGGGATAGCCCAGTATTTGTGGTCATTTTGTGGGAATACCCTTAATAAAAATTTTTTTGCGATGATATCCCAAACTAAATTTAATTATTGCGAAATTAGCCCAAATTTCATTTTCTGGGGAAAAAAGTCATGATTTCGGGTATTGACAGGCTAAATTAGGTGAGTTTACTGTGCCAGACAATGCTCGGAATCTTGACTTTTTTCCCAGAAAAATGGAATTTGGGCTAATTTCGCAATTATTAAATTTAGTTTGGGATATCCTCGCAAAAATAATTTACTGAGGGATATCCCCACAAAATGGCCACAAATGCTGGGCTATTGCCACAAAAAATTCCATATAATATAGAGGTGATCGTGGGCCGGGCCGGGCCGATGCATAAAAAACAAGCCCATAAAGCTGGCCGGGTTCAGGTCGGGCTTAGTTCGGGCCCAAATTTCTTAGCCAAAGCCCGAAAATTTAGTGCGGACTTGGCGGGCTTTTCGGGCCGGGCCTAAAAAAGTAACAAAAAAGTTTAATTTTAAATGTCCAAGGCCCGCACGAAAAAATAAATAAAAATCGGGCCGGGCCCAAATTCGGGCCTAATTTTCATGTCCAAAGCCCGCAAAAAGCGGGCCGGGCCACTTTTGATCAGCTCTAATATAATATTACTATAAAGCTAATTTTATTATTTGTGTAGCTTTGCCATTAGTGAGCACTTAGGGCATGTTTATCCCTCAGATTTCATTACATAATTCAAACTCTGTTACAACAGCTTTCCACTAACTTTTACCCATTCAGACTCATACAAGACTCTCTTCACTTTTATATTTTATCCCAAAGACTATAACACAAACTCATTTATCCCTATAAGAAAAATAAAAAATTGTTATATAAAATATCTTTTAACTTTTTTTATTTGACAACAAAGGCAAACATCAATAATTAATTGATTTTCGTGGGGCTCACAATAGTCTTGAGTTGAGTTTTAAAAACCAAAACTTGCATTCAAACTCAGACCTAGTTTGCATAACAATATCCCTAAAGACTCAAGCAAAACTTATATTCAGACTCTTGTTCAGAGTACCAATAAACATGTCGTATATCAACTAGCATAGCACCCGTGCATTGTAGGGCTTAGAAAATTTATATAATTTATTTCCTGATATAGTGACTTTAACATCATATTAAAATTTTAACTTTATGAATAACAACCTATATTAATATAGGTTTTTTTAATAAAAAAAACTCATACAAAACAATGAGTAATCTTTATAAAAAATCTTGACTAATCTCATACGAACATTAAATAACCATTACACTAAACATCCGGTAATTCATATTTATACTACATATATAATAAAATTTTAGTAACTCCTATCTAAATATGAAAACTGCACGACTTAAAAAATTATAGTGAATTTATTTTGCGTGAAATATTAAAAATATTACATAAAATAGTGAACTTTATTTTATTTTTTTTTAAAAAAAAACTTAAATTAAATACTTAGAAAATTATAGCGGGTTTTGGAAGAGGAGTTGAATCATGAAATTTGTGCAACATGAATTAGCAAATAGAGTAATATAAATGATATATTATATTCATTTTTTACCACGAAATACAAAATATTATAATATTAAAGAAAATTTTTCAAGGTGAAAAGACGTTTTATTTTATTTATTTTTTGAGAAAATTCCTTTAATTTTTAATTTTTGCAGAAAAGGACCTTAACAAAAAAATACCTTTGCGAGAATGAACTTTTCCATTGTTTTCTGACACAAAATTTCCTTCTCACAAAAAAACGAAAAACGATGGAAGTTTTTTTTTTGTTTAGGTCCCTTTTTACCAAAAAAAAAAAAAAAGAGAATAACAATTTAAAAGTTTTTTTCCTTACAATTTTTAAGGTATTTTTTTAAAAAATCATATACTCTTTACATATTTCATAAAATAGTTACACATCCCTTTTTACTTAAATGCATGAACAAACTTTTTTTAAAAATGAACAAAGTCGATAGAAGCTTGTTTAATTTATACTCGTCATTATATTTTATATAGATTAATTTATTTTAAATAACAACCAACAATTACATTTTCTGTAAAAAGTGGAAATTAAAAAATTCATATCCACTACCTATATCTTACTTCTCTAGTAGTTTTCCACCATTCACCCTATTTTTTTAGGAATTTTTTGTGACTTTTGACATATAATTATTATAGAACAAATAAATTCTTTTAGTTTAGCTACTTTTTTAAGGGTCTAACTTTTTGTTTTCTTCTTTACCAATCATTCATTAAAAACATAGTCTGCCCCCTACTTTTATGAGTGAGTAGTTCATAACCTGCTAACTCACAATTGTATTCACATATAAACTTCTAAGATTATTATTGGTACAACATTAATGGTTATGCTCGATCTAATATAAGTGCTCATGCAATGAAATAATACACAATTTCTTATAAAATGATAATTGTAACAAAATTTAAAAGATTAATGATATTTTTTAGTAATATTTTGATTGATATTCAATTCGATAATTTTTATGCTTAATATAATCTAAATATCAAGATCAATGCATAAAAAATAAATAAAAGATTATTAAATTTTTTTTCAAATTATTGTAATATATGGATAAAAATAAAAATAAATTGTGGGAGAAGTCAACGAAATCAACAACAAAAAATATTGTATAAGGTGACACATTGTATTTAATATAAAATGGTTACATTTGAGGTAATATGCATGGACAAATTTTAGAATAAATTTAAACAATTTTAGAAAAAACTTTAACCCGCAGAGTTAGGTTAATTAGCATGTTTAACTTTGTAAATGTCTTTCTAATATTAGAATAGGGATTTACATAGTTAACTTTAACCTGCAAAGTTAGGTTAAGTAGGTTAACTCATTTAAAACATAAAATTTGTCCAATTATTCTTAGTGTTGAGGCAAAATTTGGTCCACAACAATGGTAGATGGAGCCGAAGAAGCTTGGATCTGAGCCTCTGATGATGACCTGCAAATAAACATTGAGCCCCGGGGGTGGTGCCTCCGACGCTCAAGTCAGTACCCAAATATGTGTGTTTTATTGTATAAGTAGAGAGAAGAGAGAGAGTGGGTAGAGAGAGAAGATAGAGTGAGCTCACCTTACTCTTACTAGTTGCCCTTGACACCTATTTAATTTATAGGTCATGAGCTCCCCGGGCCTTGATATATAGCCCACTACTCTCATATAAATTGGCCCAAAGTCAGTAAAAGGCTCAATAATGCCATCACATACCTCATGACCTGTAAATAGGTGTCAAGAGCATCTAGTAAGAGTAAGGTACGCTCACTCACTAAAGAGCTCAGACTCTCTCTTCTCTCTCTACCCACTCTCTCTCTCATGACATGTACTTGTGGAATTCTAAAGTCTTGTAAATGTCAATTTCAAAGAAAATTAGCTGATTTTGAGGAAGAAGAGAAAGTTATGCAGTTTCTTCTTGGACTTAATAGTGGATTTGATACTACAGTTAATAGTATTCTTGCAATGGAACCCTTGCCAAACTTAAGTAGAGTTTTTCAATTAGTGAGCCAAGTTGAAACACAAAAAGTAATTAGTGCCTCAAATGACCTGTCATCAAGCTCAATGGCCATGAATGTAAACAGATCTTATAAAGGAAAAATGGACAGAAAAACACCTAAAAGAGATTTCAAGAAAGAAAGAAATGAAAGATTTTGTGATCATTGTAAGGGAAAAGGTCATACTAGGGACCAATGTTTCAAAATTGTGGGATATCCTGATTGGTATCTCACAATGCATAATAGCTCAAGTTCTAAATCAGCCCCTAGCAAGCCTTCCTCTTCAAGATTTTCTGCTAATGTTGTCCATCAAAGTAATGAGGATAGTGAAGAGGAAACCCCTCTTGATTTTGCTGCTCCTATGGCTAATACTACTGTTGATCTTGATATGTATCACACAATATACCAAGAAGTGGTCAAGGCAATAAACAACAAAAAATCAATAGAAGATCACAAAGGAAACACCTCAGGCTCAAAGAAGTCTGCTCATAATGTCTTTACTGGGATGACACAAGCCAATTCTTGCATTGTGCATGACAAAAATCAATGGATTATAGATTCAGGTGCAACAGATCACATCACCAATGATGAAAGTATGTTGATAGATGTTGAAGTCCTTTCTGAACCCATTCAACTTTACTTACCTGATGGTACTAAGAGACTTGTTCACAAGATTGGAAAAGTAAGATTCTGTTTTGGTGTCACACTATCAAGTGTTATGGTGATCAAGGAATTTACAAACAATCTAATTTCAATTGGAAAATTAGCAGAAATACATGGAATATCAGTGAAATTCACCATGAACAAATGTTTCTTCTCCTTTGCTAATTCTAACAAATTGCTAGCCATTGGAAGAAAAATTGGGGGCCTTTACTTTCTGCTGATCAATCTTCCTGTACAAAATCATTCCTCAAACAAAATGGCAGCCTCTGTTTCATCCCTGCCCAATGTAAGTAATCTTGACCTTTTTCATGCAAGATTAGGTCATGCTTCTCTTTCTAAAATGAAACATATCCCTTGTTGTGATTGTTCTGGCATAAATACTTATCCATGCTCTACTTGAATTCTTGCTAAAAATCACAAATTACCCTTTAATAGAAGTGAAAACAAAGCATCCAAGCCTTTTGACTTGGTTCATATGGACCTATGGGGTCCATATAAAATAAAATCCCTAAATGGCTCTTCATACTTTTATACCATAGTAGATGATAATACCAGAACAACATGGACTTATCTTTTGCATAATAAAGATCAAGTTTATTCTATTGTTAAAAATTTCATTGCCTATGCTCAAACACAATTTTCTTCTACCATAAAATGTTTTAGAACAGACAATGGAACTGAGTTAATTAACAAACAATGTTCTTCCTTGTTTCAATCTCTTGGGATTTTACATCAAAAAAGCATCCCTGGGGTTCCTCAACAAAATGGGAGGGTAGAACGTAAACACAAATACTTACTTGAAATATCTAGAGCCTTGAAATTTCATGCCTCCCTTCCAAAAAGGTTTTGGGGAGAATGTCTATTAGCTGCCACTCATATAATAAATAAACTCCCTTCTATTATTCTTAATGGGAAGACTCCACATGAAATGTTATTCCATCAACTTCCTACCTACAATGAACTAAAAATCATTGGTTGTTTATGTTTTGCTCATAATAGAAACATAAACAAAGATAAATTTGATCCTAGGGCCAAAAGATGTATTTTCCTAGGATATCCTTTGGATTTTAAGGGCTATAAGGTCTGATTTACAGTCTCATCAAATTTTTATTTCAAGAGATGTAATTTTCTTTGAAAATGTTTTTCCTTATTCAAAAGATAACAACTCAAATATTTCCACAAAACAAGCTACAAATCCTTCCCTAAATCTTCATACACCTCTAGCTAAATCTTCCTTAATTTACAAGACCAAATTCAGCTAAACTCTGACATTAATACTAATTCTTCCACACAAAATAATTCTTCTGAACGTATGACTCCTTTACAAGAATCCCCTGGTGAATTTTCCAAAGATATCAATTCAGATGATCAGCCCCATTCACATTCTGATCCTGAATCCGCCATCCTTCAGAACACAGATTCTGATTCTGAATCCCTCAATATTCAGACAAATGCAGATACTCATTTATTCCCTATTTCCAATATGCACAATTCAAACACTGAGATACCCCCTGCACATTATACTCCTCCCTCAAGAACCATAAAATGTAATCCCCCGTAATTTTTATACTTTAATATAGAATTATTTATACAAAAATATATGATTTTATACCCATAACGGATATTTTCGGGATTGGAATTAATAAAATAAATTAAATATTTTACTTTATGGGAATATAAATAATTTATATGTTTGAAATCATTTTTAAGAAAATTGTGGGTAATATTTAATATAACTCAAAAGGTTTTAATTGCCGGTTGGGAACCGTTCAAACAGATAAATAAATAAATAAAAAGAATTTAGTGTTTGAAAATGATACGGGCTTAAAAGAGTTTGTCACAGGTCCAACCTATTGATAAACCCTGAACAACCGTAACATTATAAATACCCAGGGTAAACCAAATTAGGTCAAAAAGCAAAAAGAGAAAAAAAAAAACCAACTCTCTCCACTCTCTCTCACCGTGACCCAAAGAAGAAGAAGAAAGAAGAAAAAAATTTAAATTCAAAAACAAAAAACCTCAAACACCACCTCTCTCACACACGACCACCGGAGCAACCACCACCGCGCCTCTGTTTCTGCCGCGAACTGCCTCGCCGGAGCCGAGCCGCCACCCGCTACCACTGTGCTTGCTGTGCGTGGTGGGTTTTCTTTAAAAAATAAAAAATAAAAAAAAACAAACAAACAATCAAACCGGACACTCACGCACGAGCCACCAAGCGCAGCACCGCCACCAGCCACTTGGTGCCGCGTCATCGGGGCTTCACCTGTCGTCGCCGCCGCCTGCTGCCTTGTCGTCACAGCCGGTCGTTGTGCCCCGTAGGTAGCACCGTGCTTCACCGTGCTTTCCTGTGGTGTTTTGCTGTTAAGTATATATATATATATATATATATATATATATATTTTAAAAAAAAATTAATTTTCTTTTAAAACCTTGGATTAAAGAATGTATTTATACATATGATTAAGTAGTTAATATTATCCTCTGGTAATTTAAGAAAAGTCTTAGGATATGTTAGAGCTGCTGGATATTTTAGGACTCAAGTTTAATATTATTGTCTTTTATATTATAGGCGAGGAATATTACTTAGGCGAGTTGGAAAAGGTTAAGTACCGCCAAGTTTATTCGAGGTACGCGTGATTGATAAGTTTTCAGACGTAGTATCATGTTAGGATTTTGCGTATTTCTATCATGATTGTCAAGATATGTGAATTTGTGGAACATGACTGTTTGTGGTGAATTTAATTGTTTGTATAACCTGTGTTTGCAAACCAATCAAGAAAAGAATAGGAAGGATTATTTCATGTTTCCGATTATAAAAGAGAATATTGCATGAATAGGTTCTTTGAATATTTCATGCTTCATTAGTAGCAATTTATTTTTCATATGGACAGGCTGTCCCTTTCAAGTTATTAGTTGCAATTTATTTTGCATATGGACAGGTTGTCCCTTTCAAGTTTATTAGTAATGCATGAATAGATTCTCCGAATATTTCATCCCCTTTTAGTAGCTTTGGGATACCACTTAAGGCATAAGTTCTTAATGGGAATCTCGTTAAATAGACAAGAGTTCAGTGTGTTTTATCTGAACAATAATTAAAATAAGTGTTATGTGAATTGTATGTGTGTGCTTGTTATGTGTAACAACTCTCAAGACACTAATCACTTAAAGTGAAAGATTCGGGTAAGCATTAAAACTCTCGACAAGTGCAGGACTCGTGACTTTAAGGGAACTGTAGGATCCACGTGTTCCATTAGCGGATTGAGCTCATTCCTTTATTTGTGACATGGGTAGCTCCCATTGTCACCTTCTAGGCATAGACAACTCGTCTGGTGCTTACACTGGCTTCGGCTTTAGAGGGCCACTTAATAATAAATGTGTTTAACAAGGAATAATAACTAATTACTCACCATCGCATTTAAGCTTTTGACATGATTTTTATATGCAATAGATCTGTATGCTTATTTAATTGTCGTACTCAGCCTTGTTGACGCCGTACAAATTTGGTCTTGTTAATATCTTGACCCTGTGATGACCCAATTATTGGTGAGCAGTCGTTCAGGGTCAAGGTAAGTTTGTGCAGGAATTCAGGGAAGATTATGGGCTTGAGTGATGAGTGGTATTTCTGAAATATTTATTTACTTTATGAAATATTTTCTAAATTCGATTTAACGTTTTAGTTTGGGATATTTTAGACATTTTCATTTATTAAGTTGGATTTATTTCGTTTAAGTTGATTCAATAATTTCAGGGCCTTAATGGTTCCAAGTTGTAATAAGATTTAGTTTTATTTTAAATTTAGTTTATTTTATTTCCGCTGCAAAATTCTGAGTAAGCCGATACGTTTCCACACGTGGCGATAACACTTTAATAATTCTCAATATTTCTTGAAAATAGCATTTATAACTTGATGAGAATTATTGGGGTGTTACATAAAAACCCTTGGACATTTGCAAGATTTTACGGATAAAGCCTCATAGAACTCAGATTGATAATTACAACTCTTCTGAATCAACCTCATTTTCTGTCAATACCAAGCCTAATACCTTTAAACACATCATTGAGCCATCTACATAAATAATCAAGCTAAATATGATCCAGCGTGGATTGATGCTATGAACAAAGAAATACATGCCTTGGAATCAAATAATACTTGGGTTTTAACTACTTTACCAACAGGGAAAAAGGCAATTGGAAACAAATGGGTGTATAGAGTTAAGTATAATTCTGATGGATCAATTGATAAACTTAAAGCTAGGCTTGTTGCTACAGGATATCAACAAATTTATGGTTTAGATTATGCTGATACTTTTAGTCCATTAGCTAAATTACCCACTGTCAGAGTTGTTCTTGCAATTGCAGCCACTAATAATTGGCCTTTATGTCAAATGGACATAAATAATGCCTTTCTTCATGGTTTCTTGGATGAGGAAGTTTACATGAAGCCTCCTATAGGTTATACTAAAGCAAAACCAAACCAAGTGTGTCTCTTAAAAAGGAGTCTTTATGGTTTAAAACAATCCTCAAGACAATGGAATAGGGAGCTCACAAAGTTTCTTATTCACCTTGGATTTTCTTAATCAAAACAAGATTACTCCTTGTTTACAAGAAAATTACATGATGAATTTTTAATACTTCTTGTTTATGTGGATGATATGTGGTCACTGGCACTTCCCAGCTTCAAATCAATGAAGTTAAAACAGCCTTAGATAAAGAATTCACCTTTAAGGATTTGGGTGCTTCAAAATATTTTTTAGGCCTTGAAATACACAGAACAACGGCAGGTTTATTTCTATCTCAGCAAAAGTATATAAATGATATTATTGTATCTTCTGGCATGTTTGATTGTGTCTCTGTTGTGGCCCCTATGCCCACTGGTACGGTGTGAAGCTATATCTAGAGGATGGTGATTTATTAGATGAACCAGAAGTTTATAGAAGGCTCATAGGCAGGTTATTGTATTTAAACATCACTAGACCTGACCTTTCTTACAGTGTGCAACATCTCAGACAGTTTCTGCATGCCCCTAGACTGCCACATCTTAGAGCAGCCTTGCATTTAGTCAAATACTTTAAAGGAACTATGGATTTTGGTTTATTTTACATAGCAAATTCTTCTACAAACTTGTTAGCTTACTCTGATGCAGATTGGTCTAGTTGTTCTTTCACCAGTAGATCTTTAAGTTCTTATTGCATATTTTTGGGAAGTAATCTAATCTCTTGGAAGACGAAGAAGCAAACAACTGTTAGCAAGTCTTCTGCTGAAGCAGAGTATAGGAGTTTGAGTTATACAGCTAGTGAACTGGTTTGGTTAACAGGTTTATTAGAAGACTTGCATGTTTCTTTTGCTAAACCCATTACTTTAATGTGTGATAACAGGTCAACTGAGTTTATAGTTCAAAATCCTGTTTTTCATGAAAGGACCAAGCACATCAAAAGGGACTTTCATTATGTACGTGAACAGGTTGCTGAGGGTTTCCTATATGTTGCTCATGTTTCTAGCAATAATCAGTTGGCAGATATCTTCACTAAGGCCTTTTATGGGGTTCATCACTCTTCTATTTGTTCCAAGCTTGGCCTTGTTCATAAAATCCAGCTTGAGGGGGGTGTATGAGAGTATAAACAAGTAATCAAACCATTTGAGCTACTATATTTTTAATGTTTAATTTCACTTAAAAAGTAATATATACTAACAATTTTGGGCCAAGGGGGAGGCCAAAGCCCCCGCTAGCCCCCCCTTGGCTCCACCTCTTCTCTCTCTTCTCTCTCCTTATACTGTAAAATACACATATTTGGGTACTGACTTGAGTGTCGGAGGCACCGCCCCCGAGGACCACCCCCGGGGCTCGGTGTTTATTTACAGCTTGTGTTAAATTTTCGTAATTTTTAAAGTTCGTTTGCTATGGCAGAAAAATCTGAAACTGATTACAGCCTAATCTGATTTGTTAGTTATAAAATCCCTTAAAAATAGTAAATGACGTTATTTTTGGACGAAATTTATGCACGTTAAACCTTGAACCCATGTTTAACTCCCATCAAAATTTCCAGATTATTTGATACCTTTAGACGGTCGATCTTAATTTAATTCTTTAAATCAGATTGTGTAAAATAGTGTGATTGAATTATTAAAACATGTTATTATTAATTCTTGAAATGTTCTTGATATATCTTGGCCCTATAATTGCTGTGTGATGTTATACGGATTAACTTTTGATCTTGTTCTTGATTAATCTTGATGTCTTGATGTTGTTGCATAATTTATTTATTTATTAGGTTAATTTATTTAATTATTGATAAAGGTATTTAATTAATTTAAAGTGCTAATTTTGGTATTATTTCTCCAAAATGTCGAGTGATGTGAAATATGGAAAATAGGATTTTTATCATGTTTTAGGTAACTTATGTAGCTAATTGTCATTTTATATGATTTATTGAAATGTTTATATGATGATATGATGAATTTATTTAATTATTATTTTTTAGATTAAAATGTTGTGTGGTCTCATATTTTATTTGATCCATTTTAGTTTAACTTTTGACTTACAATATTATTAAAAGGTATTATTATAAGAGTTCCTTTATTCATATTATTACTTTCCTTTATTCATATTGAGTTCCCATAACCCTCCCTTTATTCATATTATTACTTTCCTTTATTCATATTATTACTTTCCTTTATTCACTCAGAGGGAACTCAACATGAGACACCGATCATAAGAGTTTGAAGTACATCTTCACTCAGAGGGAACTCAACATGAGACAACGACGGTGGCTCGAGTTAATCAAAGATTATGACCTCTCAGTTGACTATTGTGAAGGAAAAGCCAATAAAGTAGCTGATGCCCTTAGCCGTAAGGATCACCATTCACTTAGCAGAGTGGCGGTTTTGCCTAAGGAAATCTGTGCTGATCTTCGCATGATGGAGGTTGAGATGGTTATGCCAGGTAGCACCCGAGTCTATCTTAGTGTTATGAGTGTTGAGCCCAGTTTGTACCAGGAGTTACGGGAAAGTCAGAAGGAAGACCCGCAACTCGAGAAAATTCGTGAAGCTAAACTTCAAGGCAAGGCAGAAGACTTCACGATTGATTCAGACGGCAGTATGAAGTTCTGTAACAGGTAATAGAGTTAAATGTTGTAATGAACTGTTTTCACCTCATGGAAACTAATTTCTTGCTCCGTAACAGGTGGTGTGTGCCCCGGAACTCAAATCTGAGGAACCGGATCATGGAAGAAGCTCATAATACTCCCTATTCGGTGCATCCAGGTGGTGGGAAGCTCTGCAAGGACCTGAGGGAATATTTTTGGTGGCCGAAGATGAAGCAGGAAGTCGCGGACTTTGTTGCACGATGTCTTACTTGCCAGAAGGTTAAGATCGAGCACCAAAGACCAGGTGGACTATTGCAGCCATTGTCGATACCCACATGGAAGTTTGATTCCATATCTATGGATTTCGTGGTGGGCTTACCTACGACATCTATGGGTTTGGATACGGTTTGGGTTATCGTGGATCGTTTGACCAAGGTTGCCCGGTTCATTCCTATGAAGATAACTTGGTCAATGGAGAAGATGGCGGAAGCTTACTCGAGGGAGATTATCCGGTTACATGGTGTGCCTAAGGATATCGTGTCTGACTGGGATCCCCGATTTTTGTCACGGTTCTGGAAGTCATTGCAAGAGGCTTTTGGGACTAAGCTTAACTTGAGTACAACTTTTCACGCAGCTACGGATGGGCAGACAGAACGGACCATCCAGACGCTAGAGGATATGCTTCGAGCTTGTGCGTTGGATTTCCAGCAGTCTTGGGTTAAATCTTTAAGCTTGGTGGAATTTTCATACAACAACAGCTATCACGCCAGTCTTAAGATGGCTCCTTATGAGGCGTTGTATGGGCGTAAGTGTCGCAACCCTACTTGTTGGAGCGACATCAGCGACGCTTTGGTGATTGGTCCTGATCATATCAGGGATACGGTTGAGCAGGTAAAGATCATCAGGGCGAGGTTACAAGCAGCGCAGAGTCGGCAAAAGTCTTATGCTGATCGTCGGCGGAAGCCGTTGGAATTCGAGGTTGGGGACAAGGTGTTGCTGAAGGTGTCTCCTATGAAGGGTGTGGTTCGATTTGGTCAGAAAGGTAAGCTCAGACCTAAGTATGTTGGACCATACGAGATTTTGGAGCGTGTTGGTGAGGTCGCTTATCGGTTGGCAATGCCTCCGGATCTATCGAGGGTTCATGATGTGTTCCATGTGTCTCAACTACGGAAATACGTCAACGATCCTTCTCACATCATTCCGGTAGAGTCATCGGAGATCAAGCCGAACTTGAGCTTCGAGGAAAAGCCGGTGCAGATTTTGGACCGTCAGGATCGGATCTTGCGCCGTAAGGTGGTGCCTTTGGTTAAGGTGTTGTGGCGTAGCCAGAAGTTCGAGGAGGCTACTTGGGAAACTGAAGCTTCGATGAGAAATAAGTATCCCGAGCTTTTCGAAGCAGGTATGAAGCTGTGTTGTTGTTTGTTTTGTTTTCTTTTTTGTTCTTGTGTGTGTTTTGCTTTGAGCTCCGTTAAGTAAATTTCGAGGTCGAAATTTATTTAAGGAGGGGTGACTGTAATAACCCGAAATTTAGGGCCAGAAAATTTCGCGGTTATTAATTTTATTTATGCACTCTAAGTCCAAAAGACCCAATTAATTTGGACTGTTTTTATTTTATTTTCCTCTCTTTTAACTCAATTGGGCCAATGACCCAATCTTTCCCCTTTCTTTAATGCTTGGCCGGTTTTCCCTTGTTTATTTGGGCCAAGTATTATTCTTCCTTTTTGTATAATTTGATTAATTAAATAAAATAATATTTTAATTTCCTAACTAATTCAAACCTAGCCCAAATTTTACCCATTTGCTAGGTCCATTAACCCCTTACTCCCCCTTGTTTTCACGGCAACCCTAGGATAATTTTAGGGTTGTTTTTGCTTTTCTCCTTCTATATATACATGCTTAACAACTCAATTGTTTCCCTAATTGCAAATAGCTTTGAACTCCAAAAAAATATTTCTCCTCTTTTTCCTCTCAAAAAAAGCCGAACTACATTCACCGAAAGTGGTGAATTTTTCCTTGGAAAATTTAAGCGATTTAAGGTAACTATGCTATTTCGTTTAGTTTCGGTACAAGTTAATCACATAGTTAATTAGGATTAAAACATGAAAATTGTTAGGAATTAGTGTCATGATCACCTAGAAAATTTAGAATCATATGATAGGATATTATGTAATTTTTCTTGATGATAATATGTAATCTTTATGAATTATTATGAAATTTTCTTGATTATTTTATGTAGTTTCTTGAAATCTTTAATTGTTGAATAATTACTTGTATGAATTTATTTCTTAACCAAATCTTGTTATTTCTTGATGAATTTTTCATGGCAGTTTCTTTACTGTTTGATTATGAATCATGATTTATTTCGTGGCAAAATTCGTCCTTTTATTGCTTATAATAATTTATTTGGTTTACGAATTTATTAAGATACTTAATCAATTCGGATGGCTACGAAATTTTAGGTGGAAGTCACTAATAGTGTTTTACAGATTGTGTAAAAGTTTCGTAATTTTTAAAGATCATTTGATATGGAAGAAAAATCTGAAACTGAATTCAGCCTAATCTGATTTGTTAGTTATAAAATTCCTTAAAAATAGTAAAAGATGTTATTTTTGGACGAAATTTATGCACGTTAAACCATGAACCTACATATAGCTCCCATCAAAATTTCCAGATTATTCGAGACCTTTTAATGGTGGTTCTTAATTTAATACTTTAAAATCAGATTGTGTAAAATATGGTGTTTTAAGGATAATTTTAATGTTTATTATAAAGTTCGCTATGATTTATTGATTATTGAATTTAATTAATTAAAGATGTAATTTTTGGTATTGTTGTTCATGAATTTCGAGTGGTGTAAAATTTGAAGAGTAGAATTTTTACCATGTTTTAGGTAATTCATGTAGTTAATGGTATTTTTATGTAATTTATTAAATTAATTATATGATGAATTTTCGAATTTATTTAATTATTATATGGTTATTTATATTTGTCGAGTGGTCCTATAAGTTTTGGTCAATTTTAGTTTAATTTTGACTTATAATAATATTGGGATAATTTTAGGAGTTATTGTTATTATTATAATTATTACTTATTAAAGGAACTATCAGGGATAAGTTGTAATATAAAGGGTAATAATAATATAACAAAAAGGGATAAATTGTAACATAATAATAATAAAAGGATTTCAGGGATAGTTATTATATTTGTCTCCATAATATTTATTATCATTGTTAATGTTAAAGGAAGTTAGTAGGGATAAGTTACAATAGGAAGAAAGTATAATAAGATATTAATAGGGAAGGAAAGGAAACAGAGTAAAAGGTTATTGATTTGTTTCGATCTCTGGCAAGGAAAGACTTGGTATTTAAGGTGGCCAATATACGTGCCGCACCTCTCTTTCCTGGGACTTCGAACATTTCATTCCCGATTACGGTCACCTAGTACTTCCAAGTATAAGAAAGATAATAAGTTAAGGACGCCCCTGCGATGACGCAAAGGTCATTAATCGGGTTAATAAGATAGGACGCCCCTGCGATGGCGCAAAGGTCATCAATCGGGTTAAGTCGTTGCCACTGCTAGACTGCGGTATCTGCGCAGTTCTTGATTCTAGGACATGTAGTCGTCTAGGTAGTTCTCGCAAAGGAGGGCTATTTAGGGGTTATGGCCATAGCTTAGGCTTAGTTCTCGCAAAGGAGGGCTACGGGTGGGACGCAAAGGTTCACCCCGGCATGTTTTAGGAAAGTTGTGGACGTAAAGGTTCACTACGAGCTATAAAGACCGGTCCGCTAAGAAGTTAAGATATATGATATATGTTAAGTTAAGATGTATGATATGATTATGAAGTGAAGATAATATAAGGCATTTTATGATAATTAAAGTATAAGATTGTGTATAGTATGAGTTAAGTATTAGATGTAATGTATTATGATTGATATAAGTCTTCCGCTGCGTATGTCTGTATATGTATAACTCTGGTATGTATGTACGTATAAATGTATTTCGTCTGTATGCTTGTATTGTGTACGTATTTTGTACGTATCTCTAACCGTATTTTGCAGGTATTATTATACGTATGGTATACGTACTTTTATACGTATTGAGTACGTATTTCTAACCGTATTTTGCAGGTATTATTATACGTATTGTATACGTATTTTTATATGTATTTTTGTACGTATTTGTATGCTTCCCCTGTATGTACTTGAGTAAGAAATGTTATTTGTTTACATGTATTTTCGTGTATTATCCTATGCTATTATGTGGTTAGCGATCCCTTATTTAAACGGGACAGCCTAGTTATTCGCTATTGACGGTGGACCCCCCCTCAGTTTCAGGTGATGATGCAGCTGCTTAGTCGGGCTTCCGCTGGATGGGCTTTTGAGTGGATGAGAACTATAGTACTACCCTAGTATTTCTAGAGTTGCAATAAGACATTATTTCATTTACTATCCCAGTATGTTGGGAAAAACATTATTTTGGTTTATGTAATTTTTAAGTATTCTATCCTTGTAAACCTTTGGGATTATTTTGGATTTTTAAGTTAATAAAAGATGCTATTATTCTGATTATATAATTAATGTTTAGTTTAATGTTTAAGTAATGATCCGCAAGTCGTTTTCCTTCGTCAAACGACAGCTTAAAAAAGTCGGGTCGTTACAATATGTGTCCAGGTCTAGGGAACTGATTTGACACAAATGTTACTGTCAGACCAGTCTGACATAATACCTTCTCATACTAAAAATACTTCCTCCATTTTTAAATTGTTGCAACAAATGATTATTTTTTGTGAGAGATATAAATTCATTTGTTGCAACAATTTAAAAAAGGAGGAAGTACAAATATTTATCATTCAGTGTTACAATGTCACCAACAACTTAGGATTTACACTGTTCAAAACATCATATTGCAATGTTCATGACTTTATATTGCAATGCTCATGACATAAAACCCATTATACATTTGATTATTAATTATTTACTGCAATATTATTCACAAACTATAAAAAATGTTCACAATATTAAATACAATATTCATGACTTACTTTTTAAAAAAAAGTTATCATGATTTAGTATTAGAATGTCACATGCAACTATACAATATCGTCAATTGTCAATCATAACTCAAGATTGTCGATATTGTATTGCAATGTTCATCATTTTGACCATAATAATATTCATCGGACCAATGTTCATTATTTTGAAAACAAATTTCACCGAATTAATATTCAACGTTTTGAACATAATGTTCACCAGGACCACAAATAGTTAACTAATCTGAGTGCAACCATTACTTATTGGATACAAATTGTTTTTATGAACACAATAATTTAAAGGTACAAAAATTACACTTGAAAAGTTAAAATTAAAGTTCTACTCCTATCATTCAAGCAAAGTCCCACTTCAAAATAAAGTGTTTATATTTATATATTTATAATTTATAATTTATAATTTCTAAGCTCTACAAAGTTTTTTGTCGTCACAAAAATAAATAAATTAAATCTTACTCCTCCGTGTATCTTTCTTACCGGCGAGACAATCCATCACCTTTTTCCCCACCACCGATCGTCGGTATTCAATCTTCTTTTCTTCAATTCAAAACCCTATTTTTTTTCCCCTTTTCATCTTCTCCAATTTTCCTTTCTTCAATTCGCATTCGCTTGTCGAGTTGTTCTCCAATTTTCATCACATCCATCTCTCTTGTCGAGCTGTTCTTTGTTCTTTCCTCTCCTCTCACTCTCTATGATTTGGGTTACTGGGTCAGGCTGCCGCCGCGACGCCACGGCGTAGTTCGAGTCGCAACTGTTTTTTTCCAGTTTATGATCGCTAAGAATGATAATCTTGAAGGTCTGATTGTTTAATGATGTGGTTTTCCTTTTGGAGACCCAGAAATCGATTCACCCTGGATGAACTCAGGTTTTAACTCTTCATTGTTTGTTACTTTGTTTTCGTTGATTACAATTATGCAATTCGTTTCATGTTCCTCAATTAATTTGCATTTTATTTTTATGTTAATTGATCTTTGTCTTTTTTTTTTTTTTTTTTTTTTTGGTTTACTCAATTGATGCTTTAGTTAAGCTGGAAGTATCCATTTTTAGTTTATTTTTTTTTAAAAAAACGTTTTTGATTTATTTGATAGCTTCGGAAGTGGGGATTTTGCAAATCAGACAAATGCAGGAAATTCAGATGTGTTGCCCCATTTTGGTTTCTCTGATTTTTGTTGTTTGCAGACTAAAGTGTTTGGTTCAATTTTAATAACGGAATGGAAAACAAGGGAAGGGGAGTGATGGGAAAGGAAGGGAAAATGAATTAATTCTACTTTCTCATGTTTGGTGTAAAGGAAGGAATTGAAAGGAATCCAATGTTTGGTTAGATATTAGTAAAGGAAAGAGAGATAACAAACTAATTTTAGTGAATTTTTTTTATTTTTTTTATTAGGAAAGAAAATCTTCTCTTTGAGCTATACATATGGAGGGAAGAGATGCAGGTAATAAGGTTCGAACCCGGGATACGAGGTGGGAGTGACACCACTTTGCCACTCCTCTTGAAATTTTATTCAAATATAATTTAAATAGTCTAAAGTATGGAAAAAGGGGTTGTAAAAAATCATTTAAAAAAGCAACAAATTACTATAGTAAAGTAAAAAAAATTCAAAACTTCAAAATAACTTTGTTGTAACGTATATTTACAAATCAGTTAAAGAATAACAAAAAAATGTACTATTATATTATATAAAGATTACTATATGAAAAAATAATAATTCATTTGATCGATTAGGGTACTTATTTGAATGATTGAAGTTTCTAATGTTGAACTTTTTAAAGGTTTGATCAATGAATAAAAATGAAATACTGAGAATGTGAGATATCTTGTAAATTTGTTGAGAAAAAGTGTGAGAGGGAAAGTTTATTAGGTTGTTGGGAAAAAAATATTAGGTTTTAGGGAAAATTATTATATTGGAGGGTAAGTTGAATGTGTTAGAAGGAGAAAAAAATGATTTTTTTTATTGTTTTATATTTACTCTTTCCTCCCAAATTCCCCTAATATTTTCAACCAAACGTCCAAACTTTGGAATATTATTTCCTTTCCCTTCTTTTATTTTCCTCCCAAATTTCAACCAATTAGGCTATAGGAAAATGCTATATGAAGTTTAAAAAAAAAAAAATATGCATTGATTTATGTCTGATTTGTCATAAATCCCATATTTATACCAATATAGGAAATATATTTAATATTTATATATGTAGCCCAAGTGTTACATATAGCATTAGTGCATTACCCATATTTTTTTTGAACTTAGCAGTAAAATCATTCTCATCTATTCCTCTATGGTTGAACGTCCTCATATGGCTTCTGTAATTATGTGATAGAGAGAAATGATTGATACAATATTACAAGATAGTCAAGTTAAGTATTTTGGAAGCCTATTTAAAAAAAAACTATTTTGGAAGCCAATCAAGCAATTGGCATTCCAATATTCATCGGTGTTTTCATTTATTCTGTATAGCTAAGGTGAGTGATGAAAGGAGCATTATCTTCTGGTTATCTTAGTTTTAAAAAGCGCGCCTCACTCTCAGGTTCTGGGAAATGCGCTTTAGCTAAGCGAGGCTCAACAACCTCCGAAAGGCGCACGCCTTAAGAAAAATAGCTTAGATTTAAGTTACAAGTTGAAGAATGATTGTTTTTTTTTTCAAATTGAGACTACCTTAGCTTTACAAATATCAATATTTAAATTATTAGGGGTCTTTTTTATAGATGTTAATTATAATCAAAGATAAAATTAATTTGAAATATGTATAAAAATACATGCGCCTCGCCTACAAAAGGCATGCGCTTTCGCCTTGCGCCTCATGCCTCACGCCTAGGCTCCGACGACTATTTGCGCCTTGGTGCGCCTTGCTCCTTTTAAAACTAATCTGGTTATTCACACTTTTTTCTTTTATTTGTATACTGATATACTTATTAACAAAAAAATTACATGTGGCAAGTGCGAACAAGTAAATGTAATGTGTATGCTTTAGACCCTCCATATATAACTCTCTCCATTTTTAAGGATGTATTCATTTATCAATCACATGTTTCAAAATTAGCAAAGTAAGTTTATTCATGTTTCCATGGATGTTCACTTTAGACTTTTCTCTTTGTTGTAGCTATCTAACCGATCAACTTCAAAAGATTCAAATTGTCAATGAAGTTAACAAGGTTAGCTAAATCTCCTATCATACTCCGTATTTCCTATGTGATTGATAACTTTTGTGGCTTATTTATGAGTATTGTGTGACTTGTGTCTTTCTCGTGAAGGATTTTGTTGTCGAGGCTCTACGATCCATTGCGGAATTGGTAACATATGGAGATCAGCATGACTCAACCTTCTTCGAGTAAGCATGTTAACATCTCTTTTTGTTTGATTGTTGGAAGGGTTTAGTGGAGAAATAAACCATTGGCCTTAAGTAATACGAGGAATTTGGAGTTACGGGGTTTTCTCCCGTGGCCTACCTAACTTAAATCTATGGGTATTCTTCATGCAATGTAGGAGTGTGAATCTTGATTCTATCCATAGAGACTACTATACCTCCTTTTGTGTGTGTGTGTGTGTGCGTAGTTATCAAAGCTCGGTTTAAGAATCAAGATGAAGTTGTATTTAATGAATGGTTATGTATGGAATATATTTTTTTTCAAAAATTAAAATCTAGGTTTGCACTCCTTGCTAACACTTAACTAGTGTTCTTTTTGTTGATGTTTATGTAAAGTTGTAAACATAAAAATTTATAGATGAAATGAAGAACTATGCTTGTGAAATCATGATAGAACTCTTTTAGCTAATGGATAAAAGAACTCCAACAAATTTTTTAAATAGCACTTTTCATACAAGGAGGTAAAAGTTACAATCGTCTTTTGAGTGTAGTCTTCTTGTTAATCACCTAGGATGCCCCAAAAGTTTTTTTTTTTACCTTGAATGAACAAGACTCCTCTTCCCATATGATATTGGGCCTCACTTTCTCTTACTACCTTTTCTCTTTTTAGTTTTTATCACTAACCATTCTCCTTTCATATTTTCTAACATCCACTTTCGACACTTTTTAACCACCCCTTTATAAAACTTTCATAAATGTAAGACGATCTGAATATTCTCCCATGAGTCCCATCCCTTTAAAACTATTAATCTAGATTCTAGAATCATAACCAATGTTTATAAACATGCTCTTATATATTTCTTTATTTTTCCTTTTGACATTGTAAACTAAGTAATCTCTTTATAGTCTTTGTCACCAAAATTCCCAACAAACTTGCTAGATCAGTTGCTCATCAACTATAGAGCAACTAAAAATTGATGTGTATTATGGAGCTAAACTAGTGTGCATGTTTTTCTTAAAGGATTTCAATTATTGAATCAAATCTTAAGAGCTATTGGGTGATTGAGTAACGACATTTGAATTTTTATGTTCAATTTTCTAAATTATTAGATTAGTTGAGGGACCCTTAAACATTCTCAACCCTAATCTAGGTTACTAAGAGTGAAGGGATTACTTTCTTGCATTTAAAATTTTAAATGCATATCAACTTAGTGTTAAATATAGCATAGCAAAACTATTCGAAAATCCGATTTTTTGACTACCCCTAAAATTCCATTTCAGATTCGGTGTCTGGTCCAAAAAATCGGAGATTGGATACCAAATTCGGATATTGATATTAAAATTATCGAATATCTGATATCCGTTGTATTTCGGATATTTGAATATCCAAATATGTGAAATTCCAAAAAAAATAAATCTAAAAAGGTTGGATATTTTGGATATCGGATATTTCATATATTTTTGGATTGGATATTCAGATACCCAATTGTCTAGAATACTTTCTAATTTAAATAAATTCTAATTTAAGTAAAAAATAAAAAAATCCGGATATCCGGGTATCAAAATATTTCCCCTTTTCTTTTTCTTGCAACAAACTATTTGCATGCATTTTAAGGAAATGATTTAAGGGTATAAACATACAAATTAATTAACATAATTTAAACACAAGCAAGAGGGAGATTAGAAGTTACCGGTGCTAAATTTTTTAAAAATAATTTGTCTGTTTACACCCTTGAATTTATCCCTCAAAAAGTGTGCAAAAGTGTTTTTTGCAAATAAATAAAACGGAGGTAGTATTGACTTAAAATTTTTAGATGTCGAATATCCGAAGGTATTCAATCCGAATAACTTCTGATATCAGATATATGAAAATTTCAGATCGGGTTCGAATATTGGATTTTCGGATATTTTGGATCAGATTCGTATAATGGATATCCAAAGTTTCGGACATCTGATCCGTGCTCACCCTAGCGTTAAAGTCTAGTATGAATATGAGAATACTTTTGGTCTTATCTATACTAATCATGCTGTATGGATTTTGTTATTTTGGAATATTCAACTTCAATCTTTGGTATAGTTTGTTTGTGTTGCATATAAATTATGAACGTGGCAGTGAAATACGATTCATCTTCTGGCATAGGTGCATATGCTACGTTAGATGTGCAGCCATACAAGCAAAGATAAATAAGAACATGATGAAGATAGGGGTAATAAAATGAGGAAATTGTAGGGTGGTTTGTTCATGTGCGATGGACACTGAATAATGCACCATTAAGGAGGTTTGAGGAGTGGCACAAGTATTTGAAGGTGAAAGGTGGGGGTAAACGAACACAAACTTAGATGAGGGTGATTGCCTGTGATATGAGGCTATTACGACTCACAAACTTAGATGAGGGTGGATGCTGGTTATATGAGGCTATTATGAAGCTCCTCGCTGTCTGGGGCATGAGGAAGAGTTGGCAATAGATATATATATAGAGAAAATATGGGCTAATTGACTTTTGGAATTCAACAAATTGATTCATTTTTAGCCAACCCCAAATGATATTGGGATTAAGGTTTTTGTTGTTGTTTGTTCCCACTTCTTCAAGAGGGACATGCCAATGTTTGAATTTGATGTTATGTTTTGGTCCATCATTCAATCCTTGTGTTTGGACCAAATGTAGTAAACAACTTATGAGCACCGCTTTCTATGTTGCAAGCTTAGAATGAGGCCAAGAAATATTCCTAAAATACAATTCCTTAGCTATAAAAGTGTTCTGACATAATTTGCTTGGGAAGGGGAAAACAATATATTTTTATTCAATAATAAAGGACTAGGTTCTAGTCACTATATACTTTTTATACAACCTAACTAGAAACAACTGGTCTTTCACTCAATTCTTGAGTCTGGAAGCCCATGATTTTTCAATCTGGTATTTGGAGCTTATGGATATGACTTGAGCCTATATATCTTCATTTTTCATGTCCATGTAGTGGAAAGTGGCACAGAGAATAGCCTGCTCTCTAGCTTCTAAATCCTTCCGATAATAGCTAGCAATGTTTTACGTACTCTATGCTAATTTTATTCAAGATCTTCCTTTGCCTCAATGATTTTTTTATGAGCTCTATGCCTCTATACATGAGTGAGTCATGGAGTTTCTGAAACCTTACCTCCGTGGAGTTTCCAACATACGTAATGTTACTTGCATGGAGTTTCCAATATAGAAAATGTTTCCGGCTTTTTTTTAAACTTTGGAAACGTTCCCGAAGAGTTTTCTTGCCATTTCCATGTTTTTGAGTTTCCAAAACGTAGAGTGGAAGATTGGGATCATTGAGATTTCAAACGAGGTAGGGGGAGACCGAAAATGACTTGGCGGGAATGATTTAGAAAAGATATGAAGTAGATGGATTTACAAGAGATTGATGCTCTCGATTGTAGGGGATGGAGGAGGAAAATCTTTGTGGACGACCACCCGAAATAATCACTTTGGCTCATGTAATCGACCCCACTTATAGGAATAAGGTTTTGATTGATTGATTTAAAACGTAGAAACTCTATGCCCTTGAGGCTCCCATGTTTCACAGCTAGTTATTATGGCATTTTCTTCTGATGTAGTTGAAATCAAGTTGCAATTGTCCAGGAGATGCAAACCCCAACTTTAATAGTTAAGAGCATGAAAAACCATTGTTCTATACAATTTGGGTAACGATTAACATTAACATGAGTATAGTGCCTTTTCTATATTACCAGCCTCTTGTTGGCTGTATTTTGTTGAAGCATGCCTAATAAAAAGCTTGGCTGATTGGGAGGGTTGAGATAGGAGCCTTAATGAGATGGCTTTAAAAGGACTCGAGAGCCTGAAAGTGAAAGAAATTGTTAAGATTTCTTCCACCTCTTATTGGGGAATATGGCTGAACTTGTCTGTTAGTATTTTTTGTGTTTATTTTTCTGAGTTGAATTTAATATTGCTGAAAACTTTTGGTTACAAGATTAACTATTCAGAAGGGACGTATTCTCATTATGTAATTACTGTAGATATGTTTGCATAACCCTTTATTGCACAATGAAAGTTTGTCCTTTTTGACCTGCTAGGCTCCATTAGCGGAGCTGGAGGAGAATTTGTGGTTCCAAAATTCTTTTCTTGTTGCAACCAGTATTAAAATCATCTTGTGATATTTGCCGAAATCAAAGAGAAAGGGATGAGTGTTCATTGTCTGAGATAACTATATATTCATAGAGACTTAGTAGTCATAAGCAGAATTGATAACAATTCATTTTAGCTACAATTAAGCAGAAATGGCCTGGGGAATCGACCTTGGAAATAGCTGAATGAAAAGATTGGTAATTAAAGACATTCTTAAGCAGAAATGGCCGGGGGAATCCTTTTCTGACTATTCTAGCATTTTTGTTTTATCTGCAGTTTTTTCATGGAGAAGCAGGTTTTGGGAGAGTTTGTGCGTATTTTAAAGATCAGTAGAACAATCACAGTTTCGCTCCAGTTACTCCAAACGATGAGCATCATGATACAAAACTTGAAAAATGAGCACGCAATATGTGAGTTGCCTTAAGGGGAAGGATATTATCCCTATGTTAACATGATATTTTAGTCTATTCTTTGTGAACTGACAATAGCTTTATTTGACATTTTGTAGATTATCTCTTCAGCAATGAGCATATTAACTATCTCATAAGCTATTCTTTTGACTTTCGAAATGAAGAGCTGTTATCATATTATATATCCTTTTTAAGGTGTGGTTTCTTCTAATGATGTCCTTCATTTATCTACTTTTTAGTGTTGATTGTTTTCCGATGCATGTTGTATCTATCTAAAAATGTTTGCAAAAAGCACTGATATATTTCATTTGGAATTGGTGTGTGCAGAGCAATAAGTGGGCATCTGAACAAGAGTACAATATCATTGCTTGTAAAGACTGACCATGTAAGCTTGGTTTGTGCTGTTGTTTTCCTGAAAATTATCCGCAGTGAACTATTTCTATTCTGACGTGGACAGTTCTTCTGGTTTTACCAAAGTATATTACTACTTGCGATAATGCCAGCCACTAATGCTCCTTAGCTATCTATTTTTATTATTTTTATTTTAATAATTATAAATGAAGAAGGTGGAACATGTGGAATATAAGCTGTGCACGGTGATAGTTTTTGGTCTAAGGTGTTAAGAGGGAGATTAGGAAGTTCAACATGTAGGGGTGATCATACAATACTTAAGTTTCTTTTAGGATCTCATCTCAACCTTTCGAGTTTCAAGTCTCTCTTTTTTCTTCCTCGTTTCTTTATCTTAGCCAAGACTTGTCTAAATTTATTAATTTATTTTTCCCTTGTGCATGCAGGTGTTTTAAGGCATTTTTGGTCTAATTTAACTTTCTTAGCATTTGTCCTCTTTATCACACCTTTTGTACTCATAATGTAATGGAACGTTGTGCAAGAATGTTTTGCCTTTTTCTGCTGTCTGTCAAGTCAGTTACAGAAAAAGAGCGCGCGGGGGGGGGGGGGATGAAAACTAAATTTGTTGTTGTGTACTGCTGTGATTCTCGGATTCGGCATTTTATGCCACCGTATCCATATTGAACTTTTGACGCGATTTGACCTAGGTGTCCACACGGGATATGGGTGAGATCTTCATCACAGGTTTTGGGAACCCTAGATCTTACTATTGGAGCACCAAATCAAGAAGAGAATATTTTGTTAGGGATTTTGGTCACCAGAGTGATGCGAGCTTTCTGGAGTAATTGCCCTCTGCCACAATGAGAGGAAGAGAGAGAGGAGAGAAGGGGGGGGGGTTTGTCAACTGCTAGAGGAAGAGAGGGAAAGAAGAGGGCATCCTCCCCTTTTATTTCCCTTTTCCATTAAGTACTTGGAATAAAACATGAATGAGAATTGAAAATATAAGTGGGTCTGGTATCATTGGGGTTTGGTAGGGTAAAAGGTAAGCAGATTTCCTTTCCCTATGTGCATTAATGATATGTAGTTCATTATAGCTACTGTCAAAAAAAAAAAAATGTAGTTCATTATAGCTCATAAACTCTTGCTCTGTATTTCCCAAGTACAATGTTATACATATGAATAGAATCCCTTGTACTTGTTTTTACCTCTTCAGCTTTTCTTTTACCAAGTAGAATTGCATACCTATATATTTATCATGCTTTTTTTTCTTCTAAATTACCAATTTGCTGCACACTAGGAAATTAAAACAGAAAATAGGATGATAGACTTGCTGCAACCCCTTTTCCCGGCGGTGTTGCAGCTCTTTGTCGCTCAGACAGACGCTGGCTGAACTATTGATGGAAGAGGTGGAGTGGGGTGGGTGGATGTTTTGGATGCCATGGGGTTCACATGTTGGTGTAGAGTATGGTTAGTGGGATGGGAGATTTGGTTATTAGGGTTAAAAAGGGGTGGGTAAGGGTCTTGGGCTGGGCTGGAATATGTGGAGTTAAATGGGGTTTGGTTATGTGAAGAATGGACTGGGGTGTGTGGTGGTGTAAGAAAAGAGGGGTGTGTGGGTATTTGTTTTTGGGTTATTGGGTATTTGGGATGGTTTTTTTTTTTTAATGTAGAAGTGAGGTCAGTGAGGAAGTGAGAGAATTGATTGGACGGATTTTGAGAAGTAGATGGTCCATACCTCCTAGCAAAATTCTGATTCACTCTGGTTTCAGTCTCTTGGGCCAACTCCATGGCATGGTCCAAAACCTTAGGTTCTTGAACTGTGACTTCATTTCTGATATCCTCCCTCAACCCATTAAAAAACTGGCCCAATGATTTCTCTTCAGGTACTCCAATAGTCCAATTAAAAGGGCCATAAGTTCAATGAACTTAGTCACATAATCCTCAACTGTCCCTTGTTGTTTGAGTGCCAACCATTAAGCATGGAGGGTCGCCCCCATTGCCGTCGATCGGAACAGGCGCAATAGTATCGTCTTCAGATCTTCCCAACTCGACACTAGCCGATGATTATTCTCCCACTAGAAAATTGACAGTGCCTTGCCCTCCAAAGCCACCACTGCCCCTCCAACCTCTGGTGTCATTTTGTAGAATTGAAAAAAACTTTCTACCCTAAGTAGCCAACCATCAGGGTTCGTCCCAGAAAAGGTCTGGAGGTCCAACCGATTCATCCTTGAAAATCCAGAACCACCATAAACCTCCACGTGAAACTGTTCCTGGTCCTCACGAAGCTGGGCAGCCCTCGTTCCTGCTCCGATTGGGTGCGGTCCACCTTGTTTGCGGTGATGCGAGGCTCCTCCGCCAACCTGGCTGATACTTGCTCCAAACCCTTAAGTGATTTTCTTGAGAGATTGTTGAACACCTTTGGTAGCATCAGTTTGCTCTGCCACTGCCGCCTTCAACCCAGCAAACTCAGATTCCACGGTCTCCAGACATTGTGACTGAGACGGACCCACTATCAAGCCGCCCTAGACCGGTGGCTCTGATACCAACTGCTGCACACTAGGAAATTAAAACAGAAAATAGGATGATAGACTTGCTTACTTTTGAGAGGTAAGCACTCTCCCAATTCACAAATTCAAAGAAAACTGATAATATTTCCATTCCTCCTTTCCTTTTCAGTACAAGCTTTATTTATAGGCCAATAAACTTGCTAAGTAAAGACTAATTTGCCCCTACAAGTCAGCTCACCCAAAACAGAAAACCAAAAAACAACTCTAACAGAAAATTAGAGATTCTTTTAACAGAAAATAAAGAAGAAAAAGATTATTATTTACTAATTATACTTCTAGAATTATCTCATTAATTCCAATAGTTGCTGATGTGCAGTACAATTGTTCTTTTTATATTAAAAAAAAACTTTTTTACAAAAGCAGTACATATCCGAGTCCAAATTATGAATTTGGACACTCTAAAACCATTTCCCCGGTCCTGAATTTTTAAATATTCTGTCTGACCCTCGGATCCATACTCAAGTCGGTTGGATCCTTTTGTCTGAATCTGAGCATCATATGTGTACAGATTATGTTGTTTGTCAAGTGAATTAAATTTGAGAGTACGGCTAATTTCATGTCATTCCTGCTCCCCCCCCCCCCACCACCCCGCCCCCCCACTCCCCACCGCCCCAGCCTCTGTCTTGTGTTTTGGAGATCTCATGTTTATTGAATTTTTTTTTCATGATTCTGCTGTTGTTTCTTAATCTAGGATGAGGTAGTATCTTTCCCACTGTATGTTGAAGCAATCCGATTCGCTTTCCATGAAGAGAGTATGATTCGTACTGCTATACGTACATTGACTCTTAATATATACCATGGTCAGTCTTATTTCCCTTTATTTATACTTCATTCTTAAATAAGTGGGTTTAGATTTCTTTTTCATTCTATTATGAACTCATAAACTTCTTCCTTTGATACTTGCTTTCTCTGTTTGTAGTTGGGGATGAGAGTGTAGATAAATACGTTACCAGTGGCAAACTTGCCAATTACTTTACAGATCTGGTTATTTTTTTTAAGAGGCAGTGCCTCACTTTGAATGACTTGGTCATTCAAGCTTCGAAGTAAGTTTTCATCTTGCAGTATCAACAGAGACACCTGATGCCATATTTTCTGTCTCAACATGTACCATTTTTTTAAATTTTTTTTTTCCAATTTGACAATAGGGAAACTTCTAAAGATTTGGCATCTAGCATTATTGCCTCTGTGGATGAAATTGAGGACAACCTATACTATTACAGTGATATTATCTCAGCAGGGATTCCAGATGTGGACAGATTGATAACAGATAACTTGTTGCGGCTCTTGATATTGCCACTGTTTCTTCCTTCTCTGATTGACACTGTAAGTTTGTGATCCTAACGCTGTCTTTTAGTTTTGCTTTTATGCTTGTTGCTCTTTCCTTGATTGTTACAGTTTTACTGCCAATTCTTTATATTCAGTTTGCTGTCGTTTACTCAAACTTTCACTGGAACAAAAATCAGAAGAGAGAAAATTGGTCATTTGGTTGTTTTTTAAATAATTGTGGGCATGATGATCAGTGCTCATTTTTGTGAATAATCTTGCTTTGCTGACATTCTATAGCTTCTGCATCCAGGATATGGGAATGGGAGCTGTGACTTCGTTGTATTTACTTTGTTGCATATTGAGAATAGTGAAAATCAAAGATTTGGCAAATACCATTGTGTCTGCGTTCTTTTGTCCACAAGAAGCCTTTGTACCGCTTTTGAAAGCTAAAGTGAATGGTGGCTCAGCCTCTCAACAAATTTGGCATTCAACGTCTGAAGAAAATAGTAATGGATATTTGACAGAAGATGGAAGAAAAACGGATGTCATTTCTGAAGATGTCACCTTGCCAAATTATTCTGGTGGCCCAAATCGATCTCTTTGGTAAATTCTGAGCTCAAATAATATATGCCCAAATATATATACTTCATAGATACATGCATATACTCATATAGGCACACATGTGCACGCGCACACACATCCATACATATTCTCATATTCTCCTAACCTTCAGGTTAGGAGTTTGAAGTTTGAACCTCACCATCATATTTAAAGTACTTCGGATAAAATTGGGTTAAGTTACTTGCAATATTGTGAGCTAGTGAAGCTTGGTGTAGTGGTTCCACATTGACCTCGTAACCTTGAGGTAGCCTCAGTATCTACAAGCACAGAGATCTAAGGGATTTTTTTGCTAAAATTGGTATGGGTGACCTGCAATGGGGCATAGCTTGGTGCAGCGGTTTAGGTTCCGCTTGGCACAGTAGTATTAGGTTCAGTTTGTAACCTTGAAATCACAAGTTTGGACCTCACCTTCTGCAAGTACGTGAATTTAAGGAATTCCCTTCAGGGTATAAAAATGCGGCCGTTACAATTCGATGCTGCCGAATTGTAACGGGTTTCAAAGTTACCGCACCGATATTTCCGGTTTGATGCGTTGCATTCAGACACACCGAGTTTTTGCCCAACTCGGCTGCATCAAATCGGTTTCGCCCGCAATATTCGTCAGAAGCAAAGAATAAAGAGCAAGGAGGAGGCAGAGGGAGAGCAGATCTGAGTTTAAAAGAAGAAAAACTAAAAATAAATCAAATTAAAGCTTTACCTTGTCGTTGAAATGCAAATTCGAACAGAAGCCCTCAACTAACTGTATAAATTACTCTAACTTAATTCGTCAAATTAAAACCCTAACTTTAAAAAAAAAAAGGGAAAAAAGAAGCAACTAATTTTGCTATTTGACGATGCTTGCTATGTTGGTGAATCGATGGCTGTTGGAGTGTTGTGGTTGTTAATGGATTGGTGGCCATGTCAGGTTAGTCTTCTCTTTCTTCGTCTTCGCTTCACTTTGCTTTCTACGTTCTATCTCCTTCTCTTTCTTTCGCTTCATTTTGATTTCTGCGTTCTATCTCCTTCTCTTTCTTTCTTTTTTTTTGTTTGGGTCCAGTACATTTAGTCAGCAGTCAGCACCCTCTCTCTATCATATCCCAAACCCATATTACTATTGACCCATTTACCCTCTTTTTAAAATTCATTAATTTTGATAATTTTAACTCTATAAATGTATTCTATTTTAAGATTTTCTTTTAAAGTTTATTAAATTTATTTAAAATATCTACTTTTATTCCTAATTAAATAACAATAATAATAAATAATATTTTAAAAAATCAAAAAAAATAAAATTAAAGACTTAAAAGTAAAAAAATTAAAATCCCGGCGCGATAACCGCGACGCAGTCTGCGATCAACGCATTAATTCCGTTACCGCATCATCGTGACCGTTTCTGCGATCGCGACCGAAACCGCATTTTCACACCATGATTCCCTTACCATATCCCCGTATATTTCTAGTAATTGGGCTAAAATTGGTTTGTGTTACATATGTGTGTATGTATATATTCGTTTTTGCATGTTTCTGTTCATGAGTTCATCTTGTTCTTGGCATGAGATTACTTTTTCAGAATTATGTAACGAAAACAGAAGGGTGATAGGATTTATATTGTTATTGAAAATTGATATATCATACAGTATATGATATGAAATGTGAAATGCATAATGAAAATATTAGATTCTCTTTCTTGTCTTTTGATCAATTGATTTATAGTAAGTGCATAATGAAACGGTAAATGCATATGTATATTTAACTTTGTGCATGTTCATTTTCTTAATTGTAGTTGGACCTTGTGTATATGTGTTGTCAAACCATCTGCGAATGTAGTCCTTTATCCAAACAGCAATGGCGGAGAAGTTTCTTGTGTTACTAAAAATTGGACATTTGTTGAGCAGTGTTTCTTTGAAATTATATTTGGGACTTTGCTGATTCTTTTGCTTGGTGGTTTGTTCGATTCTTTGCACACTTGTTTGATTTTCAATGAACCAGAAGACCTTACACAATATTAAGTTACTTTGATTCATTTGTTTTTAGATTTGATAGTTGCTTGCTTGACGTCTCCTTTTTTTTTTAAAGTTTAATAAATCATATAGGCCATACCTAGTGGCCAATACAAAAGATTCCTAGTGTTTTAGGGTTTGGGATTGTTCTTTACTTGCTAATTTGACTTGAAAATACTGAAAAAATCACTTGTTTTTATGTCAATATATTATTCAGGCTGGATTTAATGGGTTTTATTTGAAAACTTTTGTTTTGTAGGGAGGCTGTACTTTCATATCTTGATGTTGGCAACGATGTACAAATTTTGGGATCACTAAGTGTACTTGCTACATTATTGCAAAATAAAGGTAATACTATAAATTTTAGGCTCCTTAGGTATACTTATTTGTCCTACAACGCTTGTAAATAGTGTCAATATTAGTTTAGAAATCCAGTATGAGGTGCTTTGGAATTGTACATTTAACTAATAGATATTGATTGAGGCATGCTTTCTCTCTTCATCCCCTACTGAGATGAAAAATAATATAGTTAAATCACCTTGTTCTGTAGAATTCAAAAGGAAAACTACTGACGGATATTATGTTCCTAGTTCCTTTAGTATTCTACTTATAAAGTATAACATTTTGGGATATGTGTGCTTCTCCTGGTTTTTATTCTTTATTATATCTTTCTGTTGTAGTAGAACTGGAGGAGTCAATGATAGATGCACTTGGAGTGCTTCCAAAACGGAAACAACATAAAAAGCTGTTGCTGGTATGTAATTTCTGTTTAATTGGAAAAAGCTTTTGTTTGTGACCCTTGAGGTTAACTTATTTATCCTTGCATGTTATAATTATTTGTTTTTATTTTTTATTAAGCTTTGCATGTTATGAATGAAGGATTTAGAACAGGGAAGTGCATATGAGGTGAACACTGTTATGTGCTCCCCACCCCTACAAATGTCAATTGGGTTTGCACGATCCAATTTGCTGTCATAACTCATAAGCTTCCCAATTCTTTATGGTGGCTTTCCAACTTTAAGTCTGCCCATGGTTGAAGGATCTCAATTACTAGAACAACCGTAACCATTAATGAAACTTTCAGATCTAGAATTCAACTAATAAACCTTAGATTTGGAGATTAAAGGTGTAGATTGCTATTTTTTTAAGGGCTTTTATTGGGGAGAGTGAGTTGGTTGGTTTGATTGATAATGTGGGCTGTCAGGAACCTTATCTGGCAGGTGTTATAATTAGTAATTAATCGGTTTTTCTTCTTTTATCTTTTATTTTCTCTCTTTTTTCCTTTTCAAGTTTACAGTGGGTCATGGAATCATGTCTGTGAATGTTAAAATTTTGCTAAATAAATTAATCCAACTTTATCTTACTTCCCTAGTTATCTTTTCCAATACATTACTATATTATTAAGAACGTGGAACAGGTGAAAGATATTTACCTCATTAAATTTGATGAGTTAATGAAACTTCTTGTCTCTGTTGTTACATAAGACTGATGCACCTCATCTCTAAGATGTTCAAGATGGGAACAGTAGAATAGTGGCCTATTATTCTGTGAGGACATGAATAGATATACCTCCGAGTGTCACCTTGGTATGCTTGAATATGGAGTTCTATTCTTTGTTGGGTTTTTTTCTTTTCTTTTTTTTTTATTGAAAATTGATTAAAGGCTTCAAGACCGGCAATGAATCTTTCTTCTTTCACAGCAAGCGCTGGTTGGCGAAAGCTCAGGTGAAGAACAGCTTTTTTCTTCAGGAAGTAACATAACAAAAAGTGGTTTTATTAATGAGCTAGAGAGATATTTACTGAAACTCAAGGTGCGCTACCTTCCATTGTATCCTCTCTTCATTCTAATTTTCTTTGTGGTGATTTATATAAATCATAGGTAAGGAGAGGGGTAAGCATGTGCTTAATGAGCAGTTATACAAGATAGCACTTACAAAATGCACCTTAAAAATGACAATTGGATCCAAGTCCTTGACTTGAGCACTTGAAACAGTTCACTGTATTACTTTTTATTTCAAGTGAAGTCTGTGAACAGTTGCAATGAGTTCCAGTGAGTAAATGCACCTTAAAACTGACAATTGGATCAAAGTTCTCGACATGAATAATTGAAACTGTCCACTACACTAGTTCTTTCATGTGATGTATGAGCAGCTGAAAGAGTAACACCTAAAACTGGCACCTGAAAACTGACAATTGGATCCAAGTCTTCGGTATAAATACTTGAAATTAGTGCAATATTTTTTTCTTTCAAGTGCAGATGGCTTTTTGGATTTCTAAACTCTCTCTTTATCTGCCATCAATAAAATACTGACTTCATTATTTATTCTGTGATAATATTGTGGTTAATAATAACTGGGAAACTTGGATAGGTTCTAGGTAGCACCGAGACGGATACGGGGTCAATAACGGGGTCGGGGACTGAAACGGAAAATGGCAAAATCAAAATTTTCAAAAACGGGTACGGCTTGAGGACGGCAATAAATATACACCAAACAAATAAAGTACTAACTTTACTATGGTTAATGGGTTATATCTTTTTATTTTTCACTAAAGAAAGAAATTGAGTGGGCTAAATTAAGAAAGGGGGTCACGTCAAAAAAAAAAAGAGAAAAGGGGAGAATTTTTTTTTTTTTGTACAGATGTGTTTAAAGATGTTGCACAGCTGGACACTTGGACAGCTGTAGCATGGGGTCAGGGTTTGTATCTGTGCTAGTCAACCAAATTGTGGCCATTAATTAAAAAAAAGGGATGTGAGATGGGACAGAAAAGAAGATCAAAAGAAAGGAGAAGAGGAGATCGAAGAGAAGTGAGAGAAGTCACAGGAATTCGCTCGCTGGCACCAAACCAACCGGAGATGGCTCATTGACAACAAAATCGTGGCCATCAATTACCATCAGATCTGGACTTGGGGATTTCCAGATTGGGGATGTGGAACTAGGGTTTCAAATACAAAAATTAATGCAATTGATTTAGGGCTTTTGTGCGAAATATACATTTTAAACATTGGTAAGTTTCAATTTGAAGAAATACAAACTCAGACCCTCTCTTTCTTTCACTTTTAATGTATATATATATAAATATTTTTTTTTTTTTTAAAAAAACAAAGACAACACCTTAGGGACGACAATTTATTCCACCTCCTGTCCTAGAACTATCTCCAGCCTAATACTCAGCCGTCCCCACTTCCCCCTTGCCATCCCTAGCCCAACCAAGCCGTTCCGGTGACGTTTTTTTGCCGACCCCACACAGTCCCCCTCCCCGGCACGGGTACCCCACCCCAAAAGCCTTACCCGTTCTTCCTAGCATTGGTTTGAATGCGTTTTTTTTTTTTTTTTTTTCCGAGTGAGGATTTGAGGAATATGGAAGTTTACTATATGATGCATTTATGTTTAAAGGAAAGGATGAAACTGGAAGTCTTGGTGTTGGCATTGAAAAGTATGTCAGTTTTAGATTCAGGAAAAGCTATTTTGTCCATTATAGATAGAGCTAAGCGGTTCATTATTGGGCAAAGCTATGTACTGTCTCCCTTGCTTCAGCATTGCCTCATTTGAGGCACTGAGGTGGTAATTAATCATGCTTCCTCCATAACAAGATTAAATCCCTAAATCCAAATTGTATTTTTCACGCATGCTGAGACAAAACTTTAAATACTAATATCTTTAATTATGTATTTGTAAAAATTATGAAAACTAGATATACAAAACTAAATGTTGAGATGAATCCGACAAGACCTACATGACTATATTTTTCCATATGTAGTTATGTGTAAATCACAAATCAAGGTCAAAGTAAAAAATATGAATAGTACCAAAATTGCAATTGTTGAATTTTTTTTCCGGAAGAAGTAACTATGTTTAACAATCATTAATTATCAACAATTATTATTGTCCAACTCAATATTGTAAAGTTCTCGCTTTTGCTTTGACAGACATCAAATTAACTCTGTGAGTCTGTGATACTCAGTCCGGCTTGAATAATTAGGCATAATACATATGCTAGTATCAGACATAGTCATCTTATGAAAAATTTGATCCGGAATACTATCTAGTTTCATATCCATATTTGAGTGTTGCGTATCCATCACGCGTACTTAAGCCGCGATGAAATGTTGGAATAGCATATTATTAACCACATAAATATTGTTTATTTGAACAAATGGATTTTTTTCAGAAAAATGTGCAATAACAAATATTACTTTGTTGGGTCACTTATCTATCAGTATCCCTTCTCTTATTATTTAAAGTGTACATGCTTAGTAGTTGCTAGTGTAAAATTTCATCTAATTGCTGTTTGCTCTCTTCCCTTTGATCATCATATTATATGTAGGAGTACGGGGTATCCGCTTCCATTGAATTAAGATCAAGTCCGCGTTCATGCAGATATCAGGTATGACTAGATCCATCTTAATGGAGGCTCAGACGTTAACCTGCATTGAAGTTCTTTTTTTTTTTTTAAGCCGCAATTCTCCATGCCTGCACGAACATTTGAAGGGGATTTTGTTAAATACACGTGAGATTTGTGAAGGAAAAAAAAGGGGTTACCCCATACTCTACTAAAATTCTAAAAGAAGATTGTGATAATGGTAGCATATATGAAGAGAGACCTTGTTAAGTTTGCTCATTTCTTGGAGGGATTGGTAGTGTGGTACTGCCACCATGTTATCACTCTTTAATAATTGAAAAAGTCAATCATCTACAGGTGTACAGTTACTTCACCACTTTTTAGAAGTAAGGTCAGCCCATAAAATAAAAATTTTGGTTGCTGACATGGTTGCCGGTCCCATATCTTTTATGTGCATTACATTAGGATGTTGGCTAAGACAGCTTGAATTCACTGTTGGAAAACAAAACAAAGTCCTTGTTTGAATTTTTACTTCACTTCCAACACCATGTGTTATTTGATGAGAAATAGGAGTTACTAACATTTATAATGGTGAAAAACTCAAAAAAAAAATCCAATACTAATTTTTAATAGTATGTATGTGTATCAACTTGAATAAGTAATTACAATCCAGTTGATGTCATAAAGCAAGGATCTAGATCTACAAAGCTTCACAGGATTTGAGAAATCCCCAAAATCAACGAACTTATTCAAGCATTCTTTGCAAGTGTAATTCGTGCTTGGAGAGAAAGTAGGAGACCATCAATATAAGAGGTATATGATTTAAATATTATATCTTGTTGAGCGGAGCATTTTTGGATGGGAGAATTTGAAGGGAAAGGAAAAGGAAAGATTCATTTACTTGGTATGGATATGATATTGGGGAAGGGAAATAGAAGTCTTCATTTTCTCCCCATGTTAGCAAACCAAAATGTTGGTAAATTAGCAAAGAAATTGCAACCTCACTCCTTTCATCTCTTTCCCTCTATGATTTTCATCCAAATACACTCTTAGTCTCTTATGAAGAACAAAACATGAAGAATTTAAAGAAATTATACAAAATATGGTTTAGTGGATATTGCAAGTGCTTAATTATGGTAGGTTGTAACTTGGGATTGAGACAGATGGTTACATGTGGAAGTCTAATGCATCCCATAGAGAAGGAAGAGGCTGATATCATTGTACTAAACTACTAATCTTGCCATTGATGGAGCTTGGTGGAATCTCCCACAAGGTGATTAGAGTTTTTGAATAACCATGAGCTATTGAGCTCCCACATGGATAATGCATGATAAGAAGCTGACATCATGGCAATCAATAGTAGTCTTGTTATGTTATTTAAAGGCCATTTTGGTTTATGTGACTATATTATATTACTTCAATTGTTAGCTTACGCATATTGAACTATTGGTACTTTGAAATCCGTAGGTTAGACTCATCATAGTCAAAACCCTATAATTAGAACCGCTATTTTTACACTAAATATTTTAATAATTTGTTGAAAAGGCATATTTTCACTAAATGAGTATATGAAAACACTTGAATAACTATGTTAGAGGAGTTCAACTTGTCAGTTTTTATGCTGTGTGTAATCAGTAATTACTTCTGCAACTCCCGTTTGCGACCATTTTCATGAATGTACTATATAAAAAAAATTATGGCTCTTTGTGGCTGCTTGAGAGGAGGCACATGATATGTTGCTTCTGATAGGGGATGAAATTAAGCATGTGGGTGTGGCTTTCATGGATCTACTGTCTTTTGAGTCAGCTGAAGATACAATCTTAAGGTTCTTGGAAGGTTTCCCTATTAACATCTATATTGATAGGCGAAATCTTGACTTCAGAAGCTTGAAGGTCCTGCTTATTTGCACGGTGGATATATTTCAAAAATGAAGATATAAACATGTAATCCGATGTTCAATGACTCAAAGTTCTAATTCCAAAATTTGCTTCATTTGTTATGGGACTAAGTGCATGAAGGATGTGGATGAAGAAAAAGCTAGTTGGAAGGAGCATGGTTGAGTAAGATTCTTTCTTCATTCTCAAAACCATTGTTGGAAGAAACATTCAGACGATTCTTTTATGCCAGTGTGGAGATCAGAGTAGTATGAAATTTTGTACAATGTTCAGGCAGTCTTGATAATTGGAGAAAATGCTCCTTAATCGGTTTTCAAGAGATGAAAATTTCACTCTTGTAAAAATTTGTATGATGATGGTTTGCTCTTTTAGAAATTTTTGCTCTTCCATGTTTGAGAGAGAATCAATGTGTACACACGGTGTCCAATTGCTCTATGATAAAACATTTTTGTCGATTCAAGTACTGGATTTTGGCATTAATCAAAGTCACATAGGATGCTGTAGTTTAGTCTGGAAATTTCTGTCTGTATTGAGAATAGCACACAACATGAAGATGGTGATATTTTGGTTCCTGCCTTGGATTATATATGTAGTGTCTTGCAGGCAAGGAGTCAGACGATCATGTGTATAGCCTATTTGAAAAGATGGAGCTGACTTTTGGCTACCCCATAGAAATATTTAAGTTTTCATTGCAATATGTTTTTTCGAATAGGAGATTAGACATCAACTATTAATAATCAATTCTTTTGATGTTATTTTTATTTGTTGTCATGATGAGGAAAAAACTTGTGGAGGATGCTCTCTAGAAGCTTTTGCACGAGTGTTTGTAACTTTGTCATAATTCCCCGGTTCTGGTTTTGATTGCCTGCCCATACAGCGTTTCACAATTTCATTTTGGCATTGGGAAGTTGCTTTACCTTGCATAACAGATTTATTTTTTGTTCTGGGTTTCAGGTGTTTGATGCGTTGGTTAACCTTTTCTGCCGATCAGACATCTCAGCTGACACCTTGTGGGATGGTGGTTGGCTTTTACGGCAGTTGCTTCCATATAGCGAGACGGATTTCAACAGGCAGCATCTTAAATTGCTTAGAGTGAGAATTCTTTTCTAAAACAATGGAAAATTTAGTAACTGCTGCCAACTCATATTTAAATCATTTTCCATCAATAGTGTACTTTTGGTTGCCCATTTGTCTAAATCTTCGATGTTTCAAAGCAATTCAAACAAATCCCATGTTCTCTGCATACGTTTGTTTACTGTTTCTATTATATATTTTGATGATCACCAGTTTTAAAAATTTTGCTTTCAAATAATGTTCTAAACTACCCAATGAACATGACTCAAAGTTTACAAACTTGATCATTAATATCTACAAATTCTCTCGTGAGATTGTCTCACCAAATTTAGTTGGTTAGACCGACAAATTTATTTATTTGTTCCTATTTTTTTTTTAACTTTTTCTTATAAATATATTAATTTGTCACAATTTTTTTTTTGTAACTAATAGGTAGGCTGACCATGAAACGTTTCACTAGAAATTATAATAGTATGATTCTAGATTATAGTTATGGAAGTGGGTAGCACTTATTATTAGTAAGATAATAGGTGTGGTTTTTGGTTAATAGGTTTGTTTTTTTGGGTTAAAAGTTATAGTTTTGGGCTAAAATTATTGTATCTTTGTTTATAAAATATGGTTTGAGATTGGTATTTATGATTTCTTAGTAAAGAGTTATGATTTGGGGCTAAAGCATTATAAGTTCATGTGATGACTTTGATCTAACAAGGGATTGTTTGGATATCTTAGAAACAATGATATGGTGCCGTGCGATTGTCATATAAAGTGGACTTGGAGTAGATTTTTTGGTGCTATTTTAAATTGTTGTGAATTAGTGATGGTCAAAGTTTCGCTTCAATTACTGAATTTTTATTTTAAAAAAAAGTGTTTTTGCAGGTGAAAGTAAATAAATAAATAAAATTGCTAGGTACCCTTAGTAGGCTAATAGCCCATCTGGATTGTGTCATGAGTTTAAAAGTAATGATTTTGGTATAGTGTTCTTGAATTTCCCCGGTAATCCATTCGCCGCTCTCAATTCTTTGTGCTGCTTATTGATTTTCATTACCCTTTCCTTTAGGTCGTAATTAATCAAATCAATGAAGAAATTTAGTACCTACCTGTGGAATTTTTATATCATGGGAATTCACACTTCAAATAAATTTATATAAACTCAATGCTTCTGCTTCATTATGATTTTGTAACAGACAAGCCATAAGGTTTTCACATGCATTATTAATTTAAATTTGGTAATATGGGTCAGCACTCAAGATATCAATTGTGCATGGATGATAACAAACCCAAGTATATTCTATCATTCCGTTCTTCAGATAGTATAAACAATATAGAAATAATTTTAGGTGAAAATTAGTACTTGTTGCTGGATGAAAGAAGACAAGTCTTAGCTGCAGTAGCTTCACACAGTGCTAGTAAAGAGGGTGAGTGGGACAGAGTAATAACTTGAACAGGGGAGAACAAAGGAGGTTATAGTCTGTTTATGTGATAAAATATGTTTTTACGTAATCCAATTGAATTTGATGTTTAAGCTTATTGTTCACATCAATGACATCTTGGTTGTTGCGTGGGCAGGAATCCTTTATTAAATGCTCCAGGAATATCCTCCAGGAGGCTAGAGGAATGTGGGCTGATTTACTAATCTCAGTCCTTTGTGATGAGTGGAGGAAGTGCAAGAAAGGTATGTAACTTGATATCAATATTGATTTTGCTATTCATTGGATGGTTTTTTGTGTTCTTGAGCTCTGATTTCATGTCCATGTAGTATTGGAATCCTCATCCCCCAGAAATGAGTTGAGAAGCAAGCTGCTGCCATCTGCTTCTGGAGGTTGAATTAGACTCATGTATTCTATTTGTCTTTCCTATACAGATATTCATGTCCTCTAGAGAAAGATAACTCTCATACTCATCTTTTGCAGGTGTCATATCCAGAGAATCATTGGCAGCTGGACAAAAAATGTACGAGGTGGTAAAGGTGAGATGGAATTGTATGTTGTAAATATCACCATGGATTTTGATGTTATCAGTATCACATCATGTGCAGTGCTTAAAACAGTTTGCCGACCTGTTCAAACTGGTGTAGTAAATAACATGTACGGAGTACCTAGCTTTCGCTGGAAAACCAAGTAGCACGTGAGACTACTTGTTCTAGCTCACCTAGGAGAAAAGGCACATGTTTCACTTAAGGGATGAAAAATTGAAAATAGTTTAGTTCTAATACTTTGGAATCTTTCTTAATGCAGACATTTATACTTCTTTATCAACTTCAAGTTTTTTCGCAAGGCACATCATTGCCTGATTATGCCCCAGTCTTTCCTTCAGTCGCCATACCTGAAAACTCTCGTGCCAATGCCATGGGTCTTGACGCAGTTGGCCCGAAACAAGGAGTTGAGTTAAAACTAGGTCAGTTTTCCCCCCCTTTGATAGTATTTTTTTAGTGCATAAATTATTCCGTCAAATTCAATGCCTATAAAAGAATAACAATTTCTCCTTGCTCATGACATGCAGTTGATGCCATTCCTTGTAGAATCGCATTTGAAAGAGGTAAAGAACGTTATGTTTGGTTGCAAGCTATGTCAATAGGAACATCTGGCTGGATTGTGCTTACAGAAGAACTACCCTTGCGACAAAATGTTGGAATTGTCCGTGTTGTGGCTCCTTTACCAGCCTGTGATGTATGTGTTTTAATTAACACCTCTATGGCTATATAATTTACATTTCTCAGTCATTCCTTTCGATGACATCTTGATTCTTTGTTCTTCAGCCCCAAGTAGATGACAAACACCCAAGATGGTTACATCTGAGGATTCGACCACCAACATTACAGTCACTGGATCCTTCAAAACCTGGTGCATCAGGAAAAGCAAAGGCACGAACATTGGTTGATGGAAGATGGACTCTTGCATTTAAAGATGAGGAATCTTGTAAATCTGCTGTATCCTTGATACGGGATGAGCTTTTTATACTAAGTCAAGAGGTTGAGAGGCAGTTAAAACCGCTACTTGACCCTGAAAATGCTAAATCTCCCTCAAAGTCCTCTTCACGTGATACAGAAACGCCAAATAACAATCTGCTCAATCATTTGTGAGTTTCTCAGTTTATGAAATTATCTGTAGTGGTTGAGATTATGGATGGCTTCATTCTGTTTTATGTGACGCTGTCCCCTTTGTACATGTTGATTAGGTAAAAATCTTTAGGTTGATAATGTAGGTTAGCTCCAATAATTTATACCATTTTTTTTGTACACTAGCTGAATGCCTGCATGCCTCTTAAAGTTGAGGAATTTGTATCCTGAGAGCTGTTAATATCGAGGTTTTCTTTCTCTATTAACCTGTAAACCTACTGTATATTGAGGTGAAGGAAATGTATAGTCACATATATATATTTTTATTAATAATTGGTCCTTTGATGATTTCGCCTCTTTGCAGTGTTTAATGCTGTATTGTTGACATGTTTGTTGGATTATTGCTAAAGATGAAATGTTCTGGGCTTAATGGGCAAGAATACGCATACTAATACCATTGACGCTTTGATGTGGGAAGATTTTGATTTTTTTTTAAAATAACATAAAAAAAAATCAAATGTATTTAAGTTATGAACATAGAAAACATTTCTGAAAACCAAGCGCTTGAAAACTCTGAGGCAGTTGTATTGTATCTCAGTGATCCAAGGAAATCAATTTCTCGTCATGAGGGATGTCTGAAGCTAAATTGTACATTTTACAAATTGGGCATGTCAAAAATTCAAAACCGCAAATAATTGTGTGCCAAGTCTGGCAACTTTCAAATGGTGGATTTGTGTTGATAATATTTCATGAAAAGGTAACGGGGCTATTTTGCTACAATTGCAAGTCATGGAACTAATTTGTATGATAACTCTTAGGCCTTGTTTGGTTCCTGCTATTAACTTTCATATATAGGCATTTACAATTCCCATAAATTTCCCTTTGATAATTGTTGTTTGGTTGACATAAAAAAAATCCAAAATGAGGGACGTCACAATTCATGGGAATTGTAATTTTTCACAAAATATGAGAATTTATTCACCTACCCCACCCTTGGTAATTCAAAATTCATAAAATTTGCAAATTGCCCCATAACAACCAAACTTATTTGGGCAATTCCTAGGAGTTTTATGTAGGAATTAATTACCTATGAAATGAAAATTTCTATAGGAAATAAATTCCCAAAGCAACCAAACAAGTCCTGAATTTTAATTTTGACACTCAAGTGAGTAGGACATTGAAATTGTGCTCTCACAACTGGAATGACAATCAATTTTTAAAGTGTCAAAATCATTTTCAATTTTATTAGGTAACATTTCCATTTCCATTGCTACAATGTTTCCAAATCCAATTAAATAAAAAAACAATCGTTGTGAACCTTATACAGCAGTCAGCACCTACACTATCACTCTTTTAGTCACACAGCACAGAAAAATGAATATTTTTTATCTCGCTAAATAGGAATAAATGGAATTTGACAAAATGAACTTCAAATGTGACTGAGTCCATAGATTTCCACTCAGCCACACCATATCAAAAGGCCAAAGACGATGTAAAAGCTTTATCTAGATGATCTTCCTTCATCATAGCATAAGTTTCCAAGTCATCAAACGGTAGACAACAATTTCCTCCACATTTAGACCTGATGTTTTGAAAAAAGTAAATCAACACAACTTTGGAATGCACACGCATAAAATTGGCATGTAAAGAATTTCAAATCTACTTGATCATATTACAATTTGGCATAATATGGAATAGGTCAAGGGAAAAAAATGTCCTCCCTTAGTGAGTTAGTGTTTTGAGTGATCGACAAAAAAAAAAACTACCAATAACTTTAGAATTTGTTAAAGTCCTTAGTGTTATGAGTGATGACAGACCGTTGACAAGAATAATCGATACTAATGAGTTTATGCAGTTGTTTTGAAACTGCTGAAGATCGTTGTTCCATAGTTACTCACTTTGAGTAACAATCTATTTATATCATATATTATACTGCCTCTGTTTTTTTAGTTTACTCACATGAGTTTTTATCAAAACCAAGACGTTATTGGGAGTTGAAGAAAAAAATAAATGATGATTAAAAGTTGTATAAAAAGTAAGAGAGAGAGTATGGAAAAAAGATAAAAGAGGGTAATTTTATTAAAATCAGTCAAAAGTAGAAGAGAGAAGATGAAAAATGCACTTGAGAATCATAAATTAATAAATGTATAAGAATAAATAATGTAAGAAGTGAGTAAATTAAAAAAAAAAAACAAAAAAGTAAAGTGAGTAAATTTTTTTTAAAAAACGGAGGGAATATTTTGTTTGCATGTTTGACATACAGGTGTTCCATTACTAGAAGTATGTAGAACTACTTCAAAGAAGATTGAAGTGAACCAAAATGCAGAAACTAAGTGTCCCAAGAATTGAAGATCATAGAGACAAGAGTTTTAGCCTTAGGGTTCTTATTTGTAGTATTTGTGTTGTAAAGAATGCTTAAGTAAGAAACTAGACTCGTAATGCTTGATCTTTGATATGTTAAGGAAACACCAGACCAGTATCTGTTTTTTGCAACATGAGTGATCTGATGAACAGTTCATAGAATAGTTCAGCAAACCAACACCTTGACAGACTGATTCGTAAAATAAAATTTGAAAGAATTCATCTTTGGATTCCTTAAGTTTTTATGCGAGTACAAGTCAGTATGGCAAGGATATTAAGTGGCATAAACTTTACAAAAACTTTAGGCAATAACAAGAAAATGTTCTAGAATCTTTAATCATAGATGATTAAAAACTTTCTTAAAATCGTAAGAACAAATATTGCAGCCCAAGTTGTTAATCATTTCGTCTAGAGTATTCAGAGTTCTATAAATACATGGCACTTAATCAAAAACCCTCTATAAGACTCTCCAGCATTTTATTGAGATCAAGCAGAACAATTTATAAGAGCATTCATCTCAGATCTTAACTTCATCTCTTGTAAACTTTTTAGAAGCACTTTTTGAGAGAAACAATTCTGTAATCGTCACTAACATAAGGGTTAGTGATTGGGTAGCAATTGAGAGGTCAGTTGCTAGTGCTTGTGAGTTCAAGTGCGAAAACAACACTCTTAGGTTGAAAGTAGGATAAGTTTGGTGTGAGAGTTCAAATGTAACACCCTGACCCCACACTAGGCAGGGTCTATTATCACCAAAGGGAACTCTGGACTGATAACCTGACCCCACAAGCCAACACGAGTCCTTTCGGTGCATTTTGTCCTCACTCATACACACACTGGGAAGCTTTCCAGGAGGTCACCCATCCTAAGACTACCTCCCAGCTAAGCACGCTTAACTGTGGAGTATCTTAACATATGAGCTTCCTAAAAGAAAGATGCATCTTGTTGACATGAGTAGCTTATCAAATCCTCTTAAACAATCTCATGGGTGTTAAATCAAAAATCAAGTGTACTGTTTTTAATTTTCCGAGTTGATCTATAAAAAGTAAGTAAGGTAGGAGGATGCAGACATAGTTGCCAAACCTCGTTAAATCAGCATGTTTCTTGATTGTATTATTTCTTTTTGTACTGCTCTCCATAATTCCATTGCTAAACCAACTTACTGGTTATGAAACAATAACAATTTTAACGTTAAGAATTTTTTTAAGAGGAACTCAATTCACCCTCTCTTGAGTACCAGTGAGATATATCTATATGTGTATAGTCCAATGCCTTAAAGATGTAATATGATCGACAAACATGCTGGTTTTGCGGAAGGCGAAAGATATGTAACCATTTATGAAAATTGGAATAATAATATACAAAGGTTGCCAAAACCATAAACAATTAATCTAAGAAATATGACAAATTAAAACTTAGAAAACAATCAAATATTATTAGAATCAAATATTGCCTTCCACTAGTACAAAAAATCTCATTTGTTGCGGCTAAAACTCACATATTTGATGCAGTTTTTAACCGCAACACATTGAGCAATAGCAATTGAGGCTGAACTTATTTGCTGTGGTTATAATTATTGCACGTCAGGTTAATATTGTTAATAAATATATAATTTTTTTTGGTGTACCCATCCGATTCACCCTTTTGGGCTAATTGATCAGTCCATTTTAGGACCGACTTTTCCGGCTCTTTTCGCTTGTTTTCCGCGCATTTTAGGCTTAGTTTTCTAAGTTTTAAGCCTTTTTAGCTTAGTTTTAGTTTATTTAGAGTTTTCGTTGAATAATGTCGTTTTATAGTTGTTTTCGTCAATAATTGAGCTATTTTGTGTTACTTATGCCTTTTGTTCTTTAATGTAGGTGTTTTGCGGGTTTCCAAGCGATTCTCGAAAGCTGTCAAGGGTCGTGAGAGGTCCCAAAAAGCTTAGAGAAGCATGCCGCAAAGCCAAGACTACAAGACAAGGCAAAGGGCATTTTTGTAATTTTTAAGGCTTGTCGGGCCCGAGGCCCAATGTCTCGGGAGGCGTGCTAACCCGCCCCAAGAAACCCGAGCAAAAGTTGGAAGCATTTGGGTCAAGTAATGATCGCGGACAGAGGTATAGACGTGCCCACGACAAATGAAAGTCACCCGCGACAACCCCCAAAGAAAGCGACACCCAGGCTAGCTCGAGCCCTCACTCGCGGCCGCGCCACCACCATCGTCGCGCCTGCGACGCCGGCTATGCGCCCAAGACGCCCTCTCCGCGCGTCCGCGCCCGAGAAGGCCGCTGCAGCTCTGTTTTCTCGGCCTGTTCGTGGCTGCTCATGTTGTCTTGTTTTGGGCTCGTGCCTCTTTTGTGCTTAGCCCATTGCTTCCCCCTCTTGTATATATACATTATAAGTTCCCTAAACAGAAAAGAACAACACTTTAGATTAGTTTTAAGTCCAAAAAAAATCAGATTTAGGTTAGGGTTTGAGGAGAGAGAACCTCTCTTCCTCTTCCCATAGGTTTATGTTCAATTCTTGTTTCCATAGTTTTAGATATAACTTTATCTCTTGATTTTGGGTGTTTATTGAAGATGATGAATGGATTTGAAGGTTTGCTCAAGTGACATGGCCATTCCAACGAATTTGCTCATCAAAATTCAATAAGTTCTCTACTATTTCTCTTTGCTTGTTCTTGCTATTTTCTATGCTTTCACTGTAACGACTCGACTTTTCTAGACTGTCGATTTACAAATGGATCATTACCAACATAAACTAAATAGCATTATTAATAATTAAAATCCAATACTCCTTTTATTAACCAAACTAAATAAATAATATCTTCAAAGTCCAAAAACAACTACTAGAATACGTAATAATAATACTGTTCCATCCCAACAGGCTGGGGTATACTACTTGATAAATAAAAGAAGGCATAAACTAGACTCCGGGTTCACTATACTGCTCTCATCAACACACAACCCGAACCATAAAGGAGCCCACTTATATGCGTCTGCATCATCACCTGAAATGGGGGGGTCCACCGTCAGTGGCGAGTAACTAGGCTGTCCCGCTTAAATGAGGGACCGCTAACCATATAATAGCATAGAATCAACCAGGAAAATCATACAAAAATATATAAGAATACATACGAGAATATGTATAAAAATACGTATAAAAATACGTAGAAAATACGTATACAAATACATACGAAATACGTAGAAAAATACGTAGGAAAATGCGTATATAAATACGTACAAATTACGAGTACAATACGTATAAAATACCTGCAGAATATGGTTAGAAATACATACACTGTACGTATAAAATACGGATAAAAATACATACCAAATACAGACAAATACGGATACGATACACATATAAATACAGGCCAAAGATACTCGTACAGAATACATGGAATACACGTACAAGGTACATCAAAAATACATATAAATACAGACTTACAAGACGTACGCAGCGGAAGACTTATCATTACATAAATACAACTTATACACACGAAAATATATATAAATACACATATTACAGAATCCTTCCCGTGAAATACTTATCCTGTCATATTTTACCCAAAACCCTTCTTTTAAACATCTTATTGGATCGGTCATTATAGTTCGTAAGGATGCCCGTGTACATCCCAACTTTCCTAAAACATGCCGGGAAGAACCCGTGTATTCAACCCGTAGCCCTCCTTTGCAAGAACTAAGCCTAAGCTATGGCCATAACCCCTAAATAGCAGCTCGTGTACTACTACTTAGACGACTACATATCTTAAGATCCAGAACTGCCCAGAGACCGCAGTAGGGTAGTGGCTTCGACTTAACCCGATCTGATGACTCGTGTATCATCAAATGGGCGTCCGTATCTTGTCTTTTCTAAAGGCCATCGTGAGACCACTATTTATCAATCATCTTATCTAGAGGCCATCGTGAGACCACTAATTCTTATCATATTATAACCTTTCCTTTTAGTCATATTATTACTTTCCTTCATATTACAACTTATCCCTGTTAATTCCTTTTAATTCCTTAAATTATATAAATCCCTAAAATTACCTTCTAATATTATTATAAGTCAAAAATTAAACTAAGATTGTCAAAACCCTTTTCTTTCCATTCGACATTTTCAACATTAGAATAATAATTAAGCAAATTTATTAAATAATCATATAAACAATTAAATAATTCATCTAAATTAACTCTTAACAACAATATTACTTAAAACATGATAAAAATCCTATTTTTCATAACTTGTACCATTCGACATTTTTGGATAAAAGTACCAAAAATTACACTTTAAATTATTTAAATGCAATCATCCATAATTAAAGAATTAAACTTAATAATACATAATAAAATTATACAATAAACTTTAGATCATGAAACATGGACTAAAACAAGATCAAAATCAATTCTTTATAATACATATGCCACACGACTTTTTTGGCCAAAACAATACTATCAAGATAAATTTCAAGATTCAACAATATAATGATTAAATTAAAGATTAGATTAAAGATTACCAATAACAATTCAAGAATTAACAAGATTCAACTATAAAAATTAGATTTTTAATCCCTTTTAGTCTTTAACCACTCGACAATTTTGAACAACAAGAACAAAGTAATTATTTTAATTTAAGACTTAAATTAACAATTAAATAATCAAGATCATTATTTTAATTCAAGAAACTATCATAAAAATCATCATAAAATCATGTATGGCACTCGACATTCTTAATAAAATTCAAGAACAAGATTCAACAACTTATCATGCAATTATTCAACATAACTATACATTTAAATAAATTATTTTAAGCATAAAATTAATTAAAACATGTAAAGATTCATCAAGGTTTCATAAACATGTCAAGAAAATACACAATAAAAATCATCATGTCATTCAAAATTTTTAGGTGATCATGATACTAATCTTATCAATTTTTATGATTTAATCCTAATTAACTATATGGAAAACTTGTTCCAGATTTAAGAAAGAAAGTCTAGTTACCTTAGATCAGGAAGAAAATCAAGAAAACTCTCCCTTGGAGCTTTGAAAATACACGGCCAACTATAGGAACCTTTTAGGGTTTTTTTGCGAGTTTAGAGTTATTTTGATGTTAGGTAAAAAGGGTATGAGCTTTGTAACCTATTTAATTATAAAGAACCAAAAGAAAACAAAATAAAGAAAATTAAAGAGGGGGCCGTGAGGTTAGAGGGGAGTTAGGGGTTTGTTGAGCAAGTTAGGGAGACTTGGTAGTAAGTAGTTAAAAACAGGGTTTTTTAATTTAAGATAAAATAATCAAAGGATTAGATATAATTATAATAGTAATAATAATAAATAAAAGAGAAATAATTCCTTGGCCATCAACTAGCAAGGCCGACCAAGGGAGAAGGGGTTGGGTCATTGGGCCCAATTTCTAAGCTACGGAAAAGAATTAAGAATAAACAGTCCAAATTAATTGGGCCTTTTGGATTTAGAGAATTAGAATAGTATTAATAAACCGCGAAATTTTCTGGCCCTAAATTTCGGGTTATTACATTCAATCTTGTTTTTGTCATGTTTTTCAAGTAATATAGTGTTTAAATTATGCAATTTCATGTTTGTAGTTGATTTATATGATTCTTGAGTAGTTAATTTTCTAGGGTTTGAAGGAGATGGGTTCATGGCTTGAAATTGGGGGTTTTCATCTAGTTGTTGGTGTCAATGAGCTTAGAGATTAGCAAAAGGCCATAGTTGATTTCTTGGTATTTTCTAAGTATAACAGGGCTTTGTCTATGAGTTAATTATGCTTTGATTTTCCTTGCCCAATGTTGCTAGTGAGGCCATTACAACGGGAGTCGGTGGTCGAGCTAGGAATCCACTTTAGGTACGTTTTTAGTGAGGCTATTACAAAGGGAGTCGGTAGTCGAACTAGGAATTTACTTATAGTGAAACCTTGCTATAATAGTGATTATTGAATGTAATGATAAAGTCCATTCGGGCGAAGACATTATTGTTACATTCATTCGTCAACTCCTAAATCACTCCGGGAGTAGGTTTAGGTACATTATTAGAGTTTAATTCCCCTTCCTTGATTTAGTTCGTTCTTTAGACTTTTTTAATTAATTCCCCCGAAATCAATTGAACCCGGATCGGACAACCCTAAACCTTAGTTTATTATTTTTCGCATTTATTTTATGTAATAGTATTAGCTTCAATTTCAAACAACAAATCTAAGGCCCTCAATCGACCTAAATCGCATAACACGATTCACGACTTGTTCCCCGTGTTCGACACCCCTACTCATACTACAATGGGGGTTATATTTATTTGGTGAAAGAGCCCAAAAAACCCCTTCATCACTAATCCAGATTCGGAGCGCGTCCCGAGGTTAAGGTTTTAAACTCCTCCCAACGTGTTTGCGGGGATCGAACCGTGATTATCCCTACCAAGTCTAGCCCCTGGCACCATTAGACCAAGACAACGTTGGTTATTAATAAATATATTAAAATTGCATGCATTGCATGTATAAAAAATTAGTAGAGTTATAAATCAAAGGCTCATGTTAAAATCAAAATAAATTAATGGTTATATAATATTAAAATCATTTTAATTAATTTCTCCGTTTACACTCTTAAATCGCTTTCTCAAAATGCGTGAAAAAAAACAAAAGTAGATATTGTTATATTACAAAAAGAGTATATTATTAGTGGATGACCATTATACCCCTAATTGTACTCCAGAAACATTATGAAATTAGGATTTCGTGTGACTTCTTTCTTTCCCTATTTTACATAACACATTATTAGCACTGTTCTAGGGTTTGTAGTTTGAATGTAAAAGGGATTTTTTATTCTTTAAACAAAAAAATGGGAATTTTTATGTTATAAAACAATCCGAAAAAATAAAAGGTGAGATTGATACAAATTTATAAGTATAGTGCCATTTTCTTCCTCTCTTTTGCGGGTCCTCAGTCCTCACTCAGACACAACCATCTTCCTCCACCACCGATTCCACATCCCATCCCCTCACCGCCGTCCCCGACTGCCATCTCTCATCTACGGCTTCGAAGTTCGTTCTGCACCACTCGATCTCTCTCTCACCCTCACGGCGTCACCCTCTCCCTCCGGCGAAGAAGCGTGGTTGCCTTTCCTCCATTGAATTAGAAACAGAGCTTCTGAGGTAAGGTTTCGTTTTAATGGAAAATCAATTATACAATCAAGTTAAGTTTCGATTTAATTATCACTTAGGGTTCTTCTAGGGTTTGGGCTATAATTAGACTTATTTTTGTTCTTCACTGCTATGCTAGTTTAATATACATTGAGGTTTTCTTCCTGGGCCCAGCGCGGCCGCCCCTCCTGCCCTGGGTCAGGGACGGGCCTGATTATTTAGCCATGCAGAGTCTTTGTTATAGTGCTTTTGTATTTAAACATGGTGCTTCATCTGTGGTGCAGTCTAAGAAACTGTCAAATTAGGATGCCTGATTTAAGAGATAAAGATGAAAGTGATGAGATTGATTTTTCTTGGGGTGTGAAGAGAGGACGAGGCGGCCCAAAGAGGGAGGTACAATTTTATGAATCTTTCACCTATGATGGTGTGGAGTATTTTCTCTATGATTCTGTATATCTTTTCAATGAAGGCGAAGACAAACCATGTATTGGTAAACTTATTAAAATTTGGGAACATCCAAATAAAGTTCGAAAGGTGAAGGTAATTTGGTTTTTCTACCCTTTCGAAATAGCAAATTATCTTAACGACGAGAATGTGTTAGAGAATGAGCTCTTTTTGGCAACTGGTGTTGGAAAAGGCTTGACAAATATAAATCCTCTGGTACCAAGACTCTATCCTATATCTTTTACTATATTCTATTTGCATAATGGTTACTGTAGTATGTCATTTGGCTTCAATTCAGGTTTATGGCACTGTCAAGGTGGCAGTTTTCTTATTATTTTTTGTAATGCTTTATATGATCAGACGTTGCACAGTTACCCATTGCCATTATAGCTTGTTTTCCTAATTTGATTTTTACTGAACTAAACACAATTTTGTTGTACTTAACTTAATTTTGTTATTTTTTTATAGAACTAATTATTGCTGATTTTCTTTTATAATATTTTTTTATTGATTTAATTGGTTTTTACTAAACTTTTTTTTTTTTTGGTGAGGAAGTGGACTTATTTTTAGGTGGGAACTTATTAGTTATTGCTTTAGTTTTGAACTTGTTTTTTTATTTAGCGAACTTGACTTATTTTTAGTGGATATATAGCCTATACAAAGCCAACAATCTACCCTAGTTGATTACCGCGGGGTCCACTACCCTAGATCAGATTCTAGTTTCTTATGTTTGTTAAAATCCTCCTACTTTTCACACACTAGAGAACTTTCTGCTATTCAGTGGAGGTAAACCTAAGTTAAAACACCTTTTAAAATGATAGAGACGGAGGAGTTTAAATTTATTGAATGAATACATGTTGTGGTTTAATCCTAAAGAATAGAAACTAATGGTGTGAAACATAAGTCTGTATGCAGTTTGGTTGTTCTTTCATCATCTAATTCTTCTAAAGTAGGAAAGAGGTATTGCTTGTGTTTCTTTATGGTTCACAATATGACAATACTTGTGGGAGTTGTGGCCATTGTTGAGAATGTGTTGGTGAAAGCTGAGCCTGATAAATTATCAGCAAAACTCCTTTATTTCCATTTCTCCTCTTTTTATTTACTAATTAAGCTATTCACTATGCCATTTTGTTTATTGATTGGGCCATTATTTTTAGAAAAAAAAATGGCTCAAAGAGCACAACCTTTGGGTTGGATGCAATAAACACCACCACCTAACTATTTATTTGAAATAAATTTATCTAAGATAATTTTTATTTGTCATTATTTAAAATAATGAGAACGAGAGAGTAAGAGAGTAAAATGAAAAATAATGTAAAAGGCAGCTATATATTTATTTTGTTGATGCCTCAATTCTGATGTTGCTGCCTTTTATATGGCACACCTTTTCTGTGAAGTGTATAAAGTACATGTGCAAACATTTAATAACAGAGGAATAATTCAATTACTCTTAGAAGATATGGCACTTGCACTGGAACTTTACTCCGCGAGGAACACAAGTTTCTCTTTTCCAAAATCAAATCCCATGATAAAGAAGTTTAATTGCACCCCGGAATTGTAATAGAATAAGTATATTGCACCATGTTCTCATTGTTTACAACAAAGAACATTGAAGAAAGACATGCAATCGTGATGCATTGTATATAGCACATTGTATGTGGAGGTGTTAAGGTTGCAAGAAATGCCCCTCTTCTTGAAGTGAAACACTCAATACCATACATATTTTTGTTTTAAGTGCGCCTCACGTGATAAAAGTATTAGACTCTTAGCAAGGAAAAAATCGCAGTCATGGTCGTGTTGTCGCACTTGTAATGGAGGGATAGAACGGATCGCGATGTGATTTTTTTTTTTCACATGTGTTAAAATTTACGCTTGTTTATTCCTTTTTTTTAAGGTATTTATATCATATAATGCCCCAAAACATTGCTATACTAAATTTATGAGAAGTGGCCTCTAAATTATATTTTAGAATTATATTTTTACTTTTCTATAATGAGAGAACTTAGCATGGTGCAAAATATCGGCCGAGTTGATGTGATGCGGGCGAGTTGATGCGGATGCGATTTGTGTCGTGACGATATTTAACGGTTTGTTGCGGTGTTTAAAAACACACCGAGTTTTTGTCTGACTCAGCCGCATCAACTCGGTTTCGCCCAATATTTTCCCGTGGAAGCAAAGAAAGAGCAAGAAGAAGAAGAAAGACATACTTCAAATATGAGATGTAAGTGAAAAAATTCAAATTAAAGCTTAAATTGTATTTAGAATTCAAATTCAAACAAAAGCCCTCAATTAATTGTTAAATTCCTTCAAACTTAACCCCCAAATTAAAAACCTAATTACAAACTAAAAACCTGATTGCATATTGTTGATGCTTGCTATGCCTATAATTAATGGTGGCTTTCAGCAGCTTGGTAGCTTCCGGCGAGGCTAAGACCGGTGGCAATGGTGTGTGGTGTCGAGAAGCAGGCAATTGTTCCTCTTCTTTTCTTCATCGTCTTCGTTTTGTTGCTTTGTATATTTTTTATCTACATTTACCCTCCTCTCTCTTAACCCTACCAACCTCTCACTTTTTTCCTTGTCCAGTTGTCTGGTTGTCCACCACGTGATCCCCACTTGTCCTTTTTTTTTTTAAATACTTTGATAGGCAACTTTTATTCTTATTTAATTTTAATATAAAAGAGGAGTAAATTAGTGCACCTCTCACTTTTCTCTAGTGTCTAGACATTAATTATCCACCCACTTCTCCCTATTTGTTTTTTTTTCCTTTCTATTATTTTAATATATTTGGATAATTATCTTTTGGTTTAGTTTATATTAAATAAATTATTACACCTAGTGAAATAATTAAATAATTTTATAATTTTTTTTAATAATTTTTTTAAATATACTAATACACTTATATATTAATAATGGTAATAGTAATGTCATAATAACAAAAACCATTAGTAATAACATTAACAAAAAAATCCAAAAATAAAATGCTTAGAATCAAAAAGTTATACTAATACACTTATATATTAATAAAATGCTAAGAACTCTATTCCATTTCTTTTATCTTCGATCATCCCAATGTTGTGTTGCTTCGTGCTCCTCTCTCTCTCACTCTCTCATTCTTTTACTCCTTTAACGTTTGAGTTTATCAATTTTTTTAAATCTTAAAACCTGTCTTTTACAGTTTTACCCTGCCTTTCATTTACAGTTGTATGGTTTGGAGGACAGCTGGACATTTGTACTTCTGCTTTTTGCTTTTTTCCCATTATCTTTTATTATACTCCGTATTGTTTATTTATAAATTTATTAAAAGTAAAGCTTTGAGTACATGCTAAGTTGCTAACTTCGTATTACTTTATTATTTTCTTGTGTATGGAGTACATTTTTCATAAAGCCTTATTTAACAATAAACTTTTACAATAATAAATATTTTTTATACCCTACTTCACAAATCACTAATAATAGTATTAATAATAATACTCCATACTACCTTTAAAAAAAAAGATTTATGGTAGTCAATATTTTAATTTTAAATTCATTTTTAGTTCTATTTTTTCAGATTTTTTATAAAAAAATATATTAAACTAAACACCCAACGTTCCCGATTCACTCAAGGTAGAGTTTCTTGTATCATTGTGCATAATGATGGGCAATCTATGAAGAACGAGTACTTCTCGTAAATGCCGTCTCAAGTACTCGATATGGGTACTCCGGGTATGAGTATGGCTTGGGTACGTGTTGGGTATGGCATTTACAAATGGGGTATGACTAGTTAGGGATGCGTACTTTGTTGACCATTTATGGGGATGTGTTGGGACTTGGGACGGTTGGGGTTGTCTAGGGATGGCCCAGGGAAAGAAATGTCTTTAGATGGCTTAGATACAAATGGGGACGTCTAGGGATGGTTGGGCCCACCTGTTGGAGGATTCAAGGATATTTTTTCTATATGTTAAAGAAAAGTACCTTAATCTGTTTTGGACTTGCTAGTTCATTATTTCATTAGGGGTTTTTCTTTTTCAAACCTTTTCTTAGATCTCCACTTCATTTAAAAAAAAAAGGTTTCATTTATTATAAAACATTAAGGCTAATGTATGTGGTGGAAATTACAGAATTACATACCTAGTCATGACTTATAAACATCATAATTACGTGAATTTATTGCTACCTTTTACCTTTTTTTTCCATTTTACTCTATTTCTCATTATTTTAAAATAAAAATTATCTTAGATTTGTTTACTTAGTTATTTTTCAAAACTATAGATAAAACTATATTATAAGGATCACTACTTATCTACTATAACCTTCTCTTATTTTTTTTGAATTTAAAAATATTTCCCTAATCTTGTCGTACATGTAACTTGAATTTTGTTGTCCCTCCTTCTCATCCCTGTTCCCGTATGTGCACCCGTCCCTGTTTTAATGCAACCTATTGGATAGCTATAAATTTGTTAAAAAAAGTAAAGAGTAAAAAAGGTTGAAAGAAATGCAACATAAAAAAGAAAGGGAATAAGAAGAGTAGAAGCCATTGTTGTGGAAGGGGAAAAACAAAAGTAGTGAGGACTCATTGTATCTTTGATGACGGTTGACCATCAATATTCTTGCATCAGAACTAGCAAGTATTAGGGTTATTTGGATTGGGGTTTTAATTGATAAAGTTTATACAATCAAGTTTGGGGTTTTGTTCGAAATCAATATTTAAAGCATGGCAAGTTCCAATTTGAAGAAATTTCGATAATTTTTCACTTTATAACTCAAATCTAAATTTTTTACTTCATGTTCTTTTATTTTTAACTTAACGATCGTTCCATCATTAGTTCATTACGGAATGGCTGTCGTGGCGAGTTTGGTGTGATTCCCAACTCACTGCTTTGTAACGCGGTTTCTCGGAACGGTGGGACTGAAACTCGTTATAGAATGGCCGTTCAATTACAGAATGCCAAGTTTTGTTTTTATAACATTTAGAACTCATATATATACTTCTCTCCATTTCTGGAAGTCTTGGTGTGGAAGCTTAACCTGATCTCTTGCTTTCCAACTAAAACTTAAGGGATAAGGAGTTTAATTGCTAGCTAATGTCATCGTTAAGTAAGTTAGATTAGTCTTATGGAAAAGTTTTTTAGTGGATGGTTTATATTCCACCTAGAAATCACTTGTCTTGCATAAATGAAATTTAAAACTTAGTTTTGCCTAGTCACGCTTCGCTTCCAGGCTTTGGTTAGGTGAGGCTCAGCAACCTGGAAAGACGTGCACCTCACGTGCCTTAGATCACCTCCTCAAGGAAAATAGCTTGGATTGAAGTTATTAATTGTAGATTGATTTTTTCCCCCCAATTGAGACTACCTTAGCTTTACATATATTATTACTTTAATTATTAGTGATTTAATATTAAATACAATCAATGAAAAAAATAAAAGAATTCATGTGCCTTGCCTACAAAAGGATTGCACCTTGCATAGGCTCATGGGACCAGTTGCGCCTTGGTGTGCCTTTTAAAACTAAGATTCAGAACCATCACTATGCTTTTGAATCCAAAGTTTCTCTCGTGATCTAAGCTGCTAAAATGGGAGACCCAATTTAATTCAGTCGCTACAACAAGCTCATGGGACCAGTTGCGCCTTGGTGTGCCTTTTGTTTGTGATCAAATCATTTTTTGGCTTGCCACTTTTTTAGTGCTACCCTTTGGTTATACGCTCTATGACAAGTGTTCCATGGATCCTAGGTTCGTTAATAAAACAAGATAAAGTAGACATGCCATTTTTCCATGTGGCTAGATGTTTACGTGTAGTGGGGGAAAAGTGAAATGCAAGATGTGAACCCTAGCTAAAAACTAAACATTGAAAATGAAAGAAGGTGATGTTTGTTTAATTTTTCATGTCAAAGGTCTCGTAAAAAAAAAGAAAGAAAAAAATTAACTAGGAAAAAAAGATCTAACTTATCATTTTAGGTACCAATCAAGACTGCCCCCATTTGTACTCTATCCATTAGGAATTTGAATCTCTCGAGTTGGGTATTGGACTAATAATTATTTTGCTTTGAATTTTTTATTTCTTTTTGAATTTTTTGATTTTTCTTGTGATTATGCCTCTAGGGGTTTTTTTATGCACAAATCTACTCTTTATGGAGTTTCTCTCACGTCTCATCCACATATTTCTTGATGGTGCCTTTTATCACTTCATAGGCCTTTCAAGTTTTAGCTTGCCTCTTAGATTTATTTTAATGTGTTATTCAAGAACTTCACTATGTAGTGATTCTAAGAAAGGATGGCAAGTTGGATGTGGAAGATCCTAGTTTTGTCCTTCATTAGTTATGGTTGGTTTGTGGTAGGCTTCATGGTTTTAAATCTTTGTTGTGGTTGTCATTACAATTGTGTTAACGGTTTTGGAACCACTGTTGTGGGACTTAGAAATGGGTTGTGATTGTCGCATACTAATACCTCTCTCTAATGAAGTTTAGAAGATGTAACTATGTAGCGATTCGGTTGAGGTTTAATACCAAGTTGGCGACTTAGGCATGTTAAGCAAAAGTGAATTCGTGTATTTTGGTATTCATTTATAATAATATTTGAGCTACTGGTGAAGGGGCTTTCATTTATCATAGTATTTGGGCTGCTGGAAAGATTTTTGCTACAAATTTAGGGTAAATAATATGTTAGTGCCCTTAGTGATTAAGATAATTGGAGTTGTATTTCTCATTATGTGCAATTTTGGTATAATATTAAGTTGTGGGTGAGTTATTGATAAATGAAGTGGCTTATTTCTTGTGAAGTGATTCTAGGATCTATGTAGGTGTAATAGCATTTTCTGGGCAAGTTTTTTTTTTTTTTTTTTTTTTTTTGGGTAACAAATTCTTAAGTTTTTTTATTATATTGATTAGGTTATTTTTTTAATTATTTTTTTTTATGTTAGAGTTTGTTTTTTGAATGTTGTACAAGTCTTTTTAAGGTGCATATAATGGCGATGTTATTATTGACTATTAACATCAGAAGTAAATGGGTGATGTGAATTACAAGTGTCGAGGATGGTGGAAAAACATTGGTTAGCAATTTATTGGTAGTAAGTATTCTTCTCCTAATTGTAGGGTTTTTTTGTGTGTTAATAGTAGGAATGTAGATGGGTAGTGTTATTGGCTTATTGCTTTAAGTTCATTTGACTTAACAAATTTTAAATTGTGGAAAGGTTGATGGGTCATGTATGCTTATTTCGAATTTTTGATGATGATTGTGTTTCCCACTTTCCCATGCTTGAATCCCAATTTGTGGACTATGAAGGTGCTATGGGAGTAAGCATGTATAAATCCACCGTTTAAACACTTTTGCTTAAAAGTACTCACCCTTTTAATCAATTTTGCTTAAAAGCATTCAATCTTGGTGCTGCGATGATGGCTAATAGGGGAGAATGATAAGCTTTGCAATGTGTTACATGGTCACAACTCACAAATGGGCAACTGCTATAGCTTGGGAAGATAGATTTGGAACTTAAGTTCTTGTTGTGGGGAATTCAAGACCCATGTTACAGATTGCTTTTGGAAGAAGCAATTGTTATAGGCTCATGTGAGAAGGCTAGTTTTGGGTAGGAGGATGAGAAAGAACAATGACTCCTTAGATCAACAAAGGAAGGGTTGAGATTAAATTACGTTGTTTGATCTTCACTCCACTTTAAGTGTGCAAACAACATATCTATAGTATAAATTGAAAGTATTTATACTCAATGTATTTATAGTTTGCAATGAATGTACTTATTTTTTTTTTGGATTAGTTAAGGAAACCACCAGTTCATTGACAGGTATAGGGCTACTAGGGGAAAGGGGAAATACCCCAGCATAATGCTGGGATAAGGATCAAACCCATGACCTTGGTCATGGGAACGTGGGGGCGCTTACCACCAAGTTATACCCCAACTCCTTAAGCAATGAATGTACCTATAGTTCTTAGTCAATTTACTTATAAGCTATAGTTGATGTATTTAGATCCTTCTCATCTTCTCATGATCTTAGTTTTGAAAAGCACGTCTCGAGCGTGCCTAGCTCTTAAGCTCTGGGAAATGAGCTTTAGCTAGGCAAGGCTCGGTCACCTATGAAAGGCGCGTGCCTTAGAGTGCCTTTGCGCTTTAAGGAAAATAGCTTTGATTTGAAGAATGATGGAATTGTTTTCAAATTGAGACTACACTAGCTTTATATATGTCATTATCTAAATTATTAGGGATCTTTTTAATTAATACGAAGTATTAAATTAAATACAACCAAAGAAAAAAAAAATAAAAAAAATAATTACACGCAGCTTGCATACAAAAAGCTTTTGTTTTCGCCGTGCACCTTGCGTCTAGGCTCTTGGGAGTTGGGACCATATGCATCCTGTGCTTTTGAGACCATATGCATCTTGCGCCTTTTAAAACTAAGCTCACGATAAGAATTTTTTCCCTGGAATCCAACCCACACACACCACCTCTGTTACATTGTGAATTTATAACAATTAGATGTTAAAAACCTACATGTTAAAATGAATCCAAAGGGATTCCACATGATTATGTTTCCCATTATGTGTAAAGCTTAGCTCTTGGTCAAAGTACACAACGTGAACATTGCAAAAATTTGACGGTTGCAAATAATATGTAACGGAGGTAGTGTATACACACACACACACTTTAAATTTTATTGTGATTTGTGTTCTTTGGAAAAATCTATATTACAAGTCCCACTTTATTTTCACTACCTAAAGGCGCACGCTTTTTCCTTGCGCCTAGCCTCCAGGGACATAGTGCGCCTTGCACCTTTTAAACCTAAGACCTTATTACATCTTTTTTAAAAAGTTCTGCATTTATTTTTAACTAGGAGTTTGTTTTTTTCTTTCCTTTTTTTGGTATTTTGTATTGGAATTTCCTTTTTCGATTTTTTGTGCGGCTTTACCCTTTCAATGACCTTTCTCAAGCGCCTTCCCCTTTTTGATTCCGACAAGGATAGTACCCACCTCTATGCTTTCTCTTTTAACCCCCAAGATTTAAAAATCCCATGGATTTTTAGTTCTCCAAGTAGAGGAGGAAAAAAACTTACTTCTTCTGGGATCACAATTCAAGAACCTTATTGCTGGAAGTATAGCCTCAATGGGGAACACATTTCAACAACCTTGTCTACCTGCGTGCTACTAGCTTGAAAACTAGGTTGCACTCAATTGGGGAAGAGGATGAAAACGAATATGGGTACCAAAAAACGACAAATTTAAAAATTAGATGGCAATGGATACGGTGCGGATATTGACAAAATTATCGGTATCGTCCCTAATACTGGAACGAATCGGTTACAGGGGCGACAATCAAATGAAGTGCCCATGCTGCCTATGTTACTCGGACTCTGTTAGAAGTATCAGACAAGGATACGTGTCCAAGTGTCGGACACGACAATTTTCTGAAAAATATGAATGTTTTTGGTTCAAAATGAAGTGTCCAAGTGTCATACCAATGTGCAAGGTTCGAGTGCCCGAAACGGGTACTTGGGGTGAAACAAAGAGTCCGCGTAACATAGCATGCTGCATAGCTTAAAAATAGCTTTATACGGGGTTCTAGCTTGAAAAGCAGCGTCGTCACTCCTCAAATGACTCAACATGTCCTTTTGGGATTAATTTCAGACAAATTCAGTTCACCTCGGCTCGTGTTGAGTTTAAGATTAAGTTTAATTCAATTCTCATTCAGTCCTAATGAACAGAGCCTCAGTGCATCATAAATATGTCTAGATGCCTCATTGGATATGCTTCACTTAGACCGCTCAAAATGTTTAGCCTTGAAGCCATAAGCAAACCAATGCGCAACATACAATTGCTTATGTGCATGAGCTTTATATTGGCGTGTCGATTTTAGATGTGTACATGATGGGAATAATACTCTTCCGTATTTCAATGTTGTTGGACTTCGAATCCCAATTTGTAATTTCTCTTAGAGCTTCAATGTAATTTCTCTCAAGGGAAAATATAAATTAAGTGAACAAATTGTTGTGAAGGTTAAAAGACGTCTAATGGGCATGGACATTATCTCATTTTGCCTTCTTTTTTGTCAAAACTTTGGATGATGCAATCGTTTACAATCCATTTGAGTAACAAACATAACTTGTTAGGCTGGTTGGCCTCATACACTTGGGCGTAGTGATGTGGACGCTGATTCTGCTCTTGTGAATTCAGGAAGCAATTGCGGGCAAATGCAATCTTGTTTGCATCTCGAAGGATGAAAGAAATCGACAACCTGCAGTTGAAGAAGTTGAGTTGGCGCATTATGTATTTTACCGCACATTTGATGTCCAAACTCATGCCATTTCAGAAAAGCTGGGTGAAAAAATTGCCATGACTGAGGGTTTGTGCTCTTTCCCTAGAAGTATTCTTTTCCAAATCTTGCGAAAAAAATAGTCATTGAAACTTTTTTTGTTGATCATCTGTCACAGTCAATTTCTTATTGAACAAAAACGGTTTTAAATTACCGGATCTTCCTATGGTAGATAGTGAGAATGTGGGTTTGGTGCACAATGGCATTATAGATTCTCCATTGGTGAAAGATAGCAAAGCGGCAAAAAGTTTATTGGACAAGTCAAAATGCCATCCTGTGGAAAGTGTTAGTGCTCCTGCACCTGAAATTACTGGTTCAGTAGTGGGGTCGGAGAGAAAGTTGATTACTGACAATACTGGTGGAGCAAACAAGGTTTTAGAGTGTGATGGCATTGTCGGTTCTTTTCTGGTCAAAGATGATAAAGAATCGAAAGGAAAAGGTGACGCTGCTGGACCTGATAATCTTGGTCCTGTGGGTTTACCTGCTGCTGAAGTAGCCTCGGCATCTAGTAAAAAAATTAGATCAAGGTCACCTGATTCCACGCAAAATAATGTGGATGAGAATGTTATTGGGCTGCCATCAGATGATAGGGTCACTAAGAAGCCCAAGCTTGCTGATTCTGTTCATTCACTAGATCAGAATGCAATTAATGGGCTAATTCCAGTCAAGTCTGGAGAAAAGAAGTTGATAGATTCGGTTACACCTGTTACTGCTACGGATGACAGGATATCAAAACCATTGAATGGCAATCACAAGGATAGTGGTGTTGTTGAAAAAGTAAAGTCTGATGCCAAGCAATTGAAGAAACGTAAGGTTGACGGTGCTGGACTGTTAAGTGACAAAGGTGGGACCAGCACTCCAAAGCCTGCCTCTGTCAAGAGCAAAAAGGATCCAAAATCTGTTGGTGCTGCCATTGGCGGTTTGGTTGGGGAAAAATCTAATGACAATATGTCTGTGGTGTCTGTAAAAGAATCTGAAGATAAGAAGGGGTCTGCTGCTATTAATGTTGATGCTGAAACTCATAAAAACAATCTGAATAAGAAAGTGGCTGGTACAAGCAATGGTCCTTCGAATAAGCCGAAGTCCAATATCAAGGTAGAGGATAAGTCCAATGATAGAAATATCAAGATAGAACATAAATCTAATGATAAGAATGAAAAGGTAGAGCATAAATCAAATGATAAGTTGCAGAAAATGGCCGTGAAGAAAGAATCCAAAGATGCAGAGATTGGAGCTCGAGGCCATGTCATAGAAGTCACGAAACGGCCGGATGTAAGTTTTGTTGGTTCCTTTTTTTTTAAAGAAGCTTTCTCTTTCCTTGTCACATATATTTTAGATTGTTTAAAAATCGCTTTATCCATATTGCATATGTAAAAGGATATATTCTTTTATTTGGATGCAAGTTTCTATATCTTACATTTTCTAGCTTAATGATGATGCTTTGTGCTTTAGTATATGTGTTTATAAATGAGAATCATCATCAAGTGATGTATTGGTAATTAAATCATGTGCCACAAGTTACATTTTCTAGCTTAATCAAAGTCACTTTTCTTGTTGGGGCATGGCTTTTAATAATTTGTTAATGCATCTCAACATTTGGGATAATGTGTAATGAAATGTTAGAAATGGGTGAAAAGTGTCACTATGCTAAAATGTTAGAAGTTGTTTGCCTATGCATGCATGTTCACATTAGCATTAGATTAGAGGTTAAACCGTTAATGGTTGCCTTCGTTTTTTTAGTTGTAAAGTTAGCAACAATCGTGCATGTCACTGTATTTTATGCAAAATAGTAAAGGGCCTTAATTAATTTATTGCCCATGCAATTAGAGAAAAAAAAAATGAGAATGATTGTTTAATGTCCACCATCATAACCATCACCCCAAAGCAACGACCCTCCACCTTAACCAACATAATAATCCACTGATCCACCAGGCCACCACCCTAACTAATACAATAATCCACTAAAGTATCGGCTTTAGCTAGGCGAGGCTCAGTCACCTACGAATGGCGTGTGCCTCAAGAACCTTTGGTAAGGCGCAACATTGCTCCCACGCCTGAAGGAAAATGGCTAAGATTTAAGTTATAAATTGAAGAATAATGAAATCTTTTCAAAGTTGAGACTGCCTTAGCTTTAGGTATATCATTATTTAAATTATTAAGGATCCTTTTAATTATAAACACAATGAAAGAAAAAAATAATTTGAAAAAAATAAAATAAATATACTTGGATGTTCCTCGTATCCAAAAGGTGTGTGCCTTCGCCTTGCGCCTCATACCTAGGCTCCAGGGACCATTTGCTCCTTGGTGTATCTTGCGCCTTTTAATGAAAACTAAGGCAACAACCCATTGATTCACCACTATAACCCAACAAAATTCGCCGTCCATAACTTTCTTAAACCCAACTACCTACCACTATAACCTGCTGATCCCTATCTACCAAAACTCACTTACCATTGCCATCCACTAGAATCAAACTACATTCTACCAAAATCCATTGCCCCTAACCCACCTAAATCCAATAGCTAAGATTTAAGTTATAAATTGAAGAATAATTGAAATCTTTTCAAGTTGAGACTACCTTAGCTTTACGTATATCATTTTTTAAATTATTAAGGATCCTTTTAATTATAAATACAATGAAAGAAAAAAATAATTTGAAAATAAAATAAAATAAATATACATGCGGATGTGCCTTCTCCTCAGTCTCCTCCAAAACTCCACCACCTTTTTTTTATGATGGTTAAAATCATTCAAAGACATTCTTTGTTCTACTTTTTCAATCATTCAAACTCCACCTTTGCTTCTCTCTCCTCCAAACCGGCCTCCACCATCCCTTTTTCTACGTCAAACTTCATCCCTTTTTCTCTCTCTTCCCACCTCCAACATTCTCTCCACCCACCTCTAACATCTTTTTTTGTCGATGTCAAACATCATCCCTTTTTCTCTCTCTTCCCACCTCCACATTCTCTTACAGCCTCCAGACCCTCCACAACAACCAGTGAAATCGTCAGCCATAATCATATTTAACCCAAATTTCGACCACTGGTAAAACCCTAACCCATCTCAAAACCCACTCAGAAATAAGCCAAGTGAAATCTAGTATTCAACCAAACACTTAGACAAGCCTAAATCTCCTTCGTTTTCCTTTGAATTTCATGGTGGTGGTGTTAGGATTCCGCAGGTTCAAAAGGTTCATTTTTTTTTCTTGGGAGGTAGTTTGATTGGTTGTTTGAATTATGTGGTGTTGGTTTTAATTTGTGAGGGGTTCGTAATTTGAATGGTGGAGGCAATGGCTCAAATTGTGATTTGGTACTTTAAAAGGGGGGATTGTAGCTCTAATTTGTGGGATGGTGGTTCAAATTTGTGATGGAATACAATGGTGATATGAATTTATACTGGACTAATTGTGGTGGTGGGATGGAGGCGGTGTTATAAACACTCACCAAATATAGTTGTATGTGGTTTGATTGTGTGCATGAGGTGGTTGTGAAAGGCCTAAGAGGGTTTAAGAGAGCTTGGAAATAATGAAAAGAAAGAAAAAAGGATGAAAAGAAAGACAAAAGGTGTATGTGAGAGGGTGTGAGATCAAAGAGAGAAAAGTAAATGGTTTGAGTATGAAGGCTAAAACTACTTGCAGTGGTGTGTAGGTGGTGGGTTAGAGTATGAGGTACAATTTTGGGTATTTTGGTGAGGTAATATGAGAGAGAGATGGTCAGGAAGGGGGTATTTTGGTGAGGTAATATGAGAGAGAGAGGGATGGTCAGGAAGGATATTTGTTTTAATATAGAGCCATTGTCACTAGTAAGTAGTAACGATTAGTTAACAGAAATAGGCCACTGAAGTCGCGTGTTGTAAATGAATAAGAATAAAGGGTTATTTTTGATAATTCAAAACACACAAGGTTACCATTGAGAAGCTATCAAAGTATAGGGTTACTAATGATACTCTCCTTTTTTTTTCTCTTTCAATAATAGATGATTTTTCCGAATATTTCTTATTGAAACAAATGCCTTAAGAAAAGTTAGTTGACCAGTACATGCATTCTCTTTTAATTATACAACTAACAGAGCTCGATTGTGCCAAAGGATACAGTAAGATCCTTGTTTGGGGTATGAATGCAAGAGATGGGGACACGGGTCACATATTATGGAGGTTGTTTATAGCACCCTATGTGTAACATTTCACATTGTAGGGAAGAAACATGTATGAAAACTTTCAAGTCTAAGGGTTTCACTAAAGCAACCAAGGGGTTTCTCTTTTAGCATAAATGTTTAGTTATGTGGGTTTAATATGGGGATTTCGGTGGGTACGTGTCAAGATCTTAGATTATTACAATTATGATATTTTCAAGTTTTAAATCGTGTTTCGAACAATTGATTATATTATGATAGTGACACATTAATCTCTATATTGATGCTCTCAATGTTTTTCTTGAGTCTGCTGATGTTTTCTTGTTCACTTTTCTTATTTATTATGCAGGATAGGAGCAAATGGTTCACAACAAGTGTGAGTATTCTTCTGTTTTCTTAATGTTAGGATTTTGTTAGCCATGTTGTTTGTGGAAGGTGATGCACTTATATGTCTCTCGCTCCTGCATTGCATATATTTGTATGTATCAATGTGTATGTCTATATGAATGTTTAGGGTGGGAGAGATGGAGAATCAAGAAAAGGCTTGCTTATACATAACGGAAACGAAGAAAACAAGACTCAAATGGTAGTAGTTTTTTGAAGAGAGTAAAGGAGCTTAGGAGCCAGCTATAAAGCTGTATAAGGAAAGCCTTGTTCCGTTGCCACGCTATACTATGCAAAGTACAAACATATGTCTTGCTTGTAGCAATTCATTTAAACTTAGTGGAGCCACTCACTAGCTAAATTTTGTATGCTTTGATCCTTCCTACTTCACATTGTGGCCTTGATTTTCATATTTGTGGCTTGTAATTTAAACCAAAATTTTGTTCAATATTTTAGATAAAGATTCAATTGGTCATATATTTTTGATAGATTGGGCTATTAATTTGGGGACAGTGGGTTATTCCTAACTCAAACTAGTTTACAAAACCTTGTGTTTTGGAACTTGCTAACCAATTTGGAATTGTTGAGGCAATATTAGAATTGGCCAACAGAATTACCTAGATTTTTGAAACACTTAATCTTAGTTTTGGGCGCGCCTGACGTAAGGAGAATCAAGGCAACAGTAAAGTTGCCTCTGAGCTCTTAGGCGAAGCAAGTTGTGGAAGGCATGTGCCTTGTGCACCCAGGCGAAGGCAAGATGTGTAGATCGAGTTGAAAATCTAAAAACAAATTTCTTTAAATTAAAACTTACCTAGGTCTCGTGAAGAAAATTCGATCTAAAGCCCCAATTTTATTGCAATTAATCTACCTGACTTGAACCGAAATTCCTAATAAGAATTTGTGAACACTAAATCGCAAATTGTAAAATAATTAGGGAAAATAGTGGCATGGTTTTAAAATGCGGTTTTGGTCACGATCACGATGTCACGGTAGCAGAACTAATACGTCCATAGCAGGCCTTGTTGCGGTTGTCGCGCAAGAATTTCTATTTCTAATTTCTATTGGTGGATGAAACTAAAACTGGGGTTGATGCCAAATTGGAGCAATGGAGACAACAACTGGAATCTAGAGGATTTAAGCTAAGTTGGACTAAGATTGAGTATCTGGAATGCCGTTTTGGGTCACAGAGGGGGGCAAATGATGATGTGGTGAGGTTAGACGGGAAAGATCGAGATATTGACCAAGATATGGCTCACAGGATCAAGTCGGGGTGGCTTAAATGGGGAGCGGTCACAAGAGTGTTGTGCGATTGAAGCATCCCCTTAAAGTTAGAAGGGAAAATTCTACAGGACCGCTATAAGACCATTGTTACTCTATGGTACAGAATGTTGGGTTTCTAAGAAGGAGCACATTCAAAAGGTAGGTGTCAGGCTGACAAAAGTAGCTTTGGTGGTCCATCCAAAGCTGTCCTTGCGTTGGGTTGTAAGGCGAGTCGCAATCTGAGCATAATTCTGAATGAACTTTCGATAATAGCCCGTGAGTCCCGAGAACCCATGAATCTCCTTCAAATTCGTGGGGATTGGCCAATCAACGATAGCATGCTCTTTTACAAAATCCACAGCAACCCCATGGCCAGAACTCTTATGGCCTAAATATGCCACTTCCATCTTACCAAACTCACACTTTTTAAGATTAATATACAGCTCATGCTTTCTTAATAAAGTCAATACAATATACAAATGTTCGACATGATCTTTTTCAGATTTGCTATATACTCCCTCCGTAACGAATCACTAGCAACAATTTTCATTTTTAGATGTAACAAAATACTTGCAACAATTTTTTCATTCTCTCTCTTACTTTTATCATCATACCACATAATATCACCATTTACTTTTCATTCTCTTACTTTTCTCTCTCTTACTTTTATCATTATACCACCTAATACCACAATTAACCTATTTCATCTAGGAGTCCGTGCTAGTCCAAATGTTGCTACTAATTCGTTACGGAGGGAGTATTAAAATGTCATCAAAAAAGACTAACACAAATCGACGAAGACGGGGACGAAATACCTCGTTCATTAAAGCTTGGAACGTTATCGGTGCGTTAGTAAGGCCGAAGGGCATAACTATAAATTCATAATGTCCATCGTGAGTTTGAAATGCCATTTTAGGAATATCCTTTGCTTGCACCCTAATATGATGATAACTTGATTTGAGATCAAGTTTAGTGAAAATGCTAGCCCCTTCCAATTCATCGAACAATTCTTCGATCACTGGTATGTGGTATTTGTCTGGAACTGTGACCTTGTTCAAGGCTCTATAGTCAACACAGAAACGCCATGAACCAGCCTTTTTCTTTACTAAGAGAACCAGGCTAGAAAAAGGGCTATTCGACACTTGTATAATACCAGCTTGGCAGCTTTAAGCATGTCCTGTATGAGTCTTTTAATCTCATCCTTCTGGGCTGGAGAATAACCGGAACGTCGGACACTACACTAATTGGGTTGATTCCTTCTTAGAGCATGATACTATGTCCGTACCCCTTAAGGGAGGTAGGCCTTATGGGGCTTGAAATAAATCTCCAAATTTCCCCAACAGATCCTGTAAAAATTCTGCCATTTCACACCCCTCTCCTTCCACAACTTGATAAAGTTTAATCAGCAATCCCTTATCTTTGTGCAAGTTTCTAAGCATGGCTCTTAAGGACACTTTGGAGCAACCTAATCCATGGTCCCCACATATCATGAATGACCTTCCCTCATAAGTGAATTTATGCACCTATAATTCCCAATTAGCAAGCATGGTCCCAAGTTTCTTAAGCCATTGAACCCCCAATATTGCTTCAGATTTCCCATGACTAATAGGAAGGAAATCTTCCATAATTGTAATCCCTTGTATCTCCACTACTACTCCTTTACACCCCCCTATCCACGTACCTCCACACCAGTCCCCAAGGTCACCCAAAAGTTTCGTGGGGTGGTGGTGGGTAGGTTCAATTCTTGCACCACCGCAAGGGAGATGAAATTATGCGAAGCCCCAGAATCAATGATCACTACCACTTCCCCGCAATTTAGCCAATTAACTTCGTCGTTGTAGGGTTAGAAAAACCTACCACAGAATTGAGGGATATAGATGATAGCGTCGTCTGTTCTTCTTCGCACATTTCTTCAGTTTCAAGGGCGTTCTCAGTCTTCTCACCCTCATTCAACTCCACATTTGCAGCTTCGTCATTCACCACTAGTACGTTGTGCTCCTAGAGCTTGTAGCGATGTCCCAGGGCCCACTTCTCATCACAATGAAAGCATTGGCCTCGTTCCTATTGGAACTTCCACTTTGAATATGTCAATCTCCTTGTTTTCCCTGGTCATTTGGTGGTCAAAGTGAGAGGGTTCGTTATTGAGTTACATGAGTGAGGGGCTATGTTTTGGTTAAAAGAATTTGAGTTGGATGGGTCATTTTTATACTATAGTTGGAATAAGGGGTAGTGGAGCTGGTTTTTTAATGAGGAATTTGAGGGATTAGGTGTGTTAGGGTATTGAGTAAGGTTTAGTGGTTTGAGTATATGGGTCCAGCCCCAATTCTTCTATTTCCTCCACAAGCAATCTTTGCTTCCACCTTTTGTGCCAGCTCCATGGCATGGTCCAAAGGAGTGGGTTCAGCACAATAACCTCATGCCTAAGGTCCTCCCTAAGTCCATTAAGAAATTGCCCATTGGATATTTCTTCAGGTTTTCAGTCAAAGATGCCATTAACTCAATGAATTTATCAATGTAATTGTCCACCGTCCTTTGGACAATTAAAACGCCGCAAGAAGTGTAGCTCCGGCCATACACTAACCACTGGGCAAGAAGTGTAGCTCCGGCCGCCGCAAGCTTAAAACGCCGCAGGAACTTCTTTAGGTCACCCTAGGATTTCACTTGTCGTCGGTTATCCTCCCATTGGTGCAGGGCCTTGCCGTCGACGGCCACCGTCGCTCCCTCCAACTTTTCCTCCTCCGTCATCTTGTAAAATTGAAAAAATCTTTCCACCCTCAAGATCCACCCATCTAGATTCGAGCTATCAAAGATGGAAAGATCAAACTTCTTGAACCGCCAGGCCTTGAGAACCCTAATGCGGTGGTCGACCTCTTGTGAATTGTCCCCCCATAATCCTTGTCAAGGTTTCGTGGATTTATCTAGGCAATTTGGGAGCAAACCTCAGCCCTAAATTTTTCTTGTTCTTCTTGGAATAGGGACATCATGTTTTCCTAATCTTCTTGGTTCTTGTCCATCTTGTAAGAAGTAGACTTGACACCTACTCCATCCCCGCCTTAATTTGCTGCAAGGAGTTTTGTACAATTGCGGATTGATCGGCAATGGTGGCCTTCAAGGTTGCTAACTCAAACTCCATAGCTTCTGATTGTTGTGTTTGTGAAGTTCACACCATCTCGTTTCCTAATATGGTGACTCTGATACCAGACTTTGTTGCACAGTAAGTGAAAAAAACAACAAAAAAGTAAAATACCTAAGCTCACATTCGAGAGGTAAGCCAACTCTCTTGGAAAACATTTGATAAATTTCTCATTGATTTCTAACTTGTGGTTTTCAACTCTATTTATAGGAACTAATCCTAGAGTAATAGACTAAATTTCCATGAAGAGAGCCACATCTGCAAAATACTAAAAACAGGAAATTATAACTATAACAAAATATAACATAAAAGAATTAAAAGATTCTTTAATCATTTATCAACCTTGTTCCCTTTCCTAGTATATTTTTTCACCACCTTGGGTTTGGGTTGATGTATAGCATTGCGTCTCATATATAAAAGGCTCATGCCTTCACCATGCGGTTGGGTTTATAGGTGGTCTAATTGTATCTTTGTAAGTAGCTTAATGCTATGAATTAGTATGACGTCATATTTTAAGAGTAATGACTAAGCGAAGAAAATAGAACTCGCATTGCCTACATGAACTTAAATCAAAATAAAAGATAGATTTTAAGCATTCGATTGGACTTATTCACCCCCAAGAACCAAGTACAAAACTCAATTAAAATTGAATGGACCACTCTCTCTAGCTTGGTATTTTTAAAGTAAATATTTCCTACTAACTCCACCGGAATCTTCTCCAAGTATTTATGGATTTGTTAAAAGATTGCTTCCCCTAAATATCAGTTCATAGCACTTTACCCTAGGTATTGATTTTGGCTGGACATTTTTCTGTTAGATTTATAGAGAAGGTTTGCAAAAAGAGAATTTAGACTTGAGAGGAAACCATAATCGGTAGGTACAAGGTTTTAAAACGGTGAACCGGTCAAAGAAGAAAAGAAAGGAATACTAGATTGGTGGAAAATAGAAAATTGAAGATACAAAGAGGGAAATTGCATAAATTGCACGAAAGAGGTTAGAGCAAAGGAAGTACGATGCATATTGACTGGATTAGATGTTGGTAATAAGCTGTTTCTTACTTGGTTACTGCGTAATATACTTTGAGGATTTGGATAGAATGAATTCAAAATAGTGGAGGGTCAGGGGTGTTGTCAAAGCACATGTTGTTTCTTTTTCTTGAGTCGGTAAACAAGCAATTTGAAACATTGTGTTTCTTTTTCTTGAGTTGGTAAACAAGTAACTAGCATTTTGCTAGTATGAGGAATCGAACCTGACCTTTATGATCAAAGGTGGAGATGGAGATACTGCCCCATACCTCACTCAAGTCCATTGTCTTTCTAACATTCATTTTGATCATGTTAAGTGTAGGAAGGAAAGCTTGAGATAAGAGTTACGTGTAGGAAGGAAAGCATGAGATAAGAGTTATTTTTGCTAAGTGCATCGATTGTTAAAAGACACGTGATAGCCTGAATTCAAATTAGTGGAGGGTTAGGGGTGTTGTCAAAGCACATTGTGTTTCTTTTTTTGAGTTGGTAAACAAGCAACTAACATTTTGCTAGTATGAGGATTCGAACCTGACCCTTATGGTCAAAGGTGGAGGTGGAAATATTGCCCCATACCTCACTCCACAACCCCATTGTATTTCAAACATTCATTTGATCATGTTAAGTGGAGGAAGGAAAGCTTGTGAGATAAGAGTTGTGTTTGCTGAGTGGATCCATCATTAAAAGACATGTGATAGCCTCAAAATGCTAGTGCGGATTTGATTATTTGAGAATTAACTAAAAAGCAAGCAAGGGAATGAATGAATGAAATGAAGAGATTTTTAAAAGCTAAAATTATTACTCACTGTGGTGGGCAAAGTTAATTTTTGCTCCCCATTTTCAATTTCAATTTGTATATAATATAGTGAAAATGTATCTTTCACAAAGGTGGAAGTCAATTGCCCCGTAGAATTAGGAATTTTCCAAGGGAAGACAAGTGGAAAATAGGTTGGTTCATGGTTTGAAAATGCGGTTTCGGTTACGGTTGCGGGAACGGTTATGGAGTCACAGAAACAGTTATGATGCATTTATCGCGGATCATGTCACGGTAGTCGTGATGCAAATTTGATTTTAAGATAGTATATGATTAGAGCTACGAATGGGGAGATATGGAGGAATAATAAAGGATTAGAGGCATTAGTGGCGAAATATGAAGGAATCTTTCATTATATCGTTGAATAGGAAGAAACTTTTGAGTGAAACAATAGATGTAACTTTCAATACGGGGTGATTTGAAATTGGATCGCTTGATTCGGACAAAATCGCCGGGTTTTTTAACACCTCTTGTTAATATGGACAATTTCGGTTTGGTCAATTGAAATTCCTTTACAAAACGGCCCAACCAAGACGTCGCGGCCTTGTTTTTAAACCATGGGTTGGTAGGAAGGCAAGGAATGGGGAGAATAAAGAAAATCTTGTTTAGTCTTGATCATTCATTTGCCGATGCAAGGGTCATGTTTTTGTTTCACCCGTCTCACATGAGGTTAATTATGTACATGTTTGTTTTGAGTTTTATATATTTTTTTATGTATCATACATTGTAATTGCCACTTTACTGTGTGTGACTTGTATCTGCATGCCCATGTTTAAACTCCAATGTCATGTCCTTTCTAGAAATTTCATATCAGACATTCAGATAAAACACACCTGTAATGTAATATATTTTAGGCAACATCAGTATTTTTTTTATTCCTTCATGCCATTTTAGTTGAGTTTAACACAATCTCCTCTTTTTAACCTCCATATTCATTTTATGTAATACCATCATGTTCTATTGTTTTCTTCTTTCATAATCTTGAGTATAATTAGTTTGTTTCATCTGGAATTATAGTAAACTCTATCTTGCTATCTGTGTTGTTTGTTTTTTCATCTTTCTTCAATTGTAAATTTGATGATTTTGTAAAATAATCATGTTTTCAGCCTTGGGAAGATAGAATGAAGGATGCTCGTGATCAGAGAAGACTTGTTCTGCTTCAGAACTTGGATCCAACATATTCTTCATTTGAGGTTGAGGTAGATTTCTTTTTTCCTTTTAAATATGTATTGCTAATTTTTGATATGGCAAGTTTTGCTTGTGATGGTGTTCTTTTGGTATTTGTTAATGATTTCTGGATATTGTTAAAGGCTTCAAGCTAGTTGGCTGACTACTGTTTTTGTTTAATTAGACTACATGATGTAATAGCCACATAAAAGCTTACTTCTATTTGTGTTCATGGAATGAAGAGGAGACAGGAGAACTCATTGTGTATTGCAGCTTGATTGTGCCGCATACCCTTTAATATTTCACTTTTCTCTGTGGTATGTATAGAATATAGTTTGGCATGGGTTTGGGGAAGGTTGCACAGCAAAAGTGCTTCAGCATACGGAGGCATCAAGCCAACATTCTGGTTTGCCCCTATTACTATTTCATATTATCGTGATGAAATTGCCTCCTTACAGTGAAATTGTTGCAACATTGAGTTATTCTTTCTACGTACTTTTTTTTAGGACAAGCATTACTTATCTGCAAAACCCAGGATGCGGCAGAGAAGATTGTCACAATGTTGGAAAAAAAGTGTTTGATGCTCCCAAATGGAAGGTGTGTTTTTAGTGATGAAATTATTAAACATTTTGTTTTCTACATATATTGAATGGTGGGAGTGATAGGAGATACAGCCTAGTTTATATTTAATGATTTTGTTTAATAGATCATTCTTGATGTTTACTTCATTCAAAACTCCAAACTCGAGACGGTGGGAAAAAATTGACTACGTTTTTCTATCCTAATTTTTTTTTTGGGGGTAAGTTTGAAGTATTATATACCAATGTTTAAGATTTTTACATCCTACCCTAGGTGTGTGACACAAAGCCACCACCAGAATGAATTGCTATAGCTCTTAGGGACAGGCCCCTAAAATCATAACAATCATCCAACCCTGCAAAGAAAACCCAAGTACAGAGCCACACAAAATATTCCATTAACACACAGAGCTACAATACTAAATCCATTTAGGGGGACTCCCCCTAATGGTTACAAACAGCTGACCAACCAAACTCAATGTAGAAGCCTAAATCAAAGCAAAAAAGCAAGAAACCTAGGCTAACATACATTATAAATCATGGTCAAGGAGGAATCCTCCTCCCCCTTAGCTTCCTTGTGTTTCTACCCTAATTTATAATTAATAACCATGACATTATGAAGCTATTAGTTATTAATTAGGCTTCAATTGCTTGGTTTTACAAACTTAAACTCGGGAATCACTAATCTATCCATCCATTATGAATCAACTTAAGCTGAACATTCACTTCATCAGACTCAGACGCATTATAAAAAAAATATCACAACCCCTTTTCTTTGTTGTCTTTCCTTTTTTCCAGCTTATTCTCATGATCTTGCAACTCATCGAAATGATCATTCCGTTCTTCATTATGATTAGACAATTCGTTGCTTCATTTTAATCAGTGCCAACATCAATGGTCATGATGATAATTGTGATTGTTTATCTTTTCCTTTCTAATTGTAGTTGCTCTAGGAATTGTCAATATCAGCATGGTTGATTTCATTTGATTCCTATTGTTGGTGGTATATGTAAGTGTTTCAAGCAATGATTGCCTTAGAAATAAAGCTTTGCTGTCTATTTAATTGGTTCTCATTACTTCTAATTTAGCCGTGCTCTCAATAGGTATTTTTTTTGCCTTTTCCCTTAGGATGTAGTTCAACTATATTAACACAATATTCTTATTGATCATGGTTAATTAGTATTAATCCTAATGCCATCATGACGTTGGCTGTCTGAAAGCAAACTAACCAAGTCCATTGGCTCACTAATTTTTGTTCTTGAATAATTACAGAGTGAGATTGAATTGAGAGAGAGATGGGGAAATTGAATTGAGAGAGAGATGGGGAAAGAAAGTGTGGGGGAGAGAGAGATGGTACCTTGTGTTGGTTTCTAGAAGAAAAAAAATCTTTAAAATTTTTTTATCTACAAGTCCCTTTTATCTGTCAATAAATCTGTCTAAAATTACCAAACATCAAAATATTTTTTTCGCCTAGAACTATTTTTTTTCCTCAAATGGCGGGCAAGAAACCAACTTAAGATGCTTGAGAATAATATGTTCAAAAAAAATTTAATACTTAAAAATGTACTTTCTCACCGAAAAATTTTAAATGATACTCCCTCCGTAATGAATTACTAGCAACAATTTTCATTTTTAGGTGTAACAAAATACTTGCAACAATTTTTTCCAATTTCATTTTATTCCTTTTTTGGCAAAAAAACAACACAATATCCCACTTACTTTTCTCTTTCCTACTTTTCTTTCTCTTACTTTTATCATCATACCACATAATACCCCATTTAACTTTCTTTCTCTTACTTTTCTCTCTCTTACTTTTATCATTATACCACCTAATACCACTATTAACCTATTTCATCTAGGAGTCCGTGCTAATCCAAATGTTGCTACTAATTCGTTACGGAGGGAGTTCTTCCTAACAAAAAAAAAATGAACTTTATGTTCTTGAATTTATAAAAGGGACGGGAAATGGCATAAATGATAAATACTTGTTTTCTCAATATCTTTGTTGATTTGATGAATTGGTATTGTTAGTTACCAAACCCAACTATAACTATTCCTATTTCTAAGGCTCAGGCAAGAGCAACTTGATGGTATAACTTATGCCAGTTCAAGACACTAAAATTTTTCTCCCAAAAAAACAAGAGAAAAAAAAAAAACTTTCACATTGCTAGACCTCATCTTATTTACTTGGTCACACAATCGCTAAAAGCTTCTACAGCCTGTCAAAGAGCAAACCTCTTGCACGACTTCAGTTAATTTTATTGTCAACAATAACCCTTAGTGCCAGCTCTAAGATTGAACTTTTTGAACACTAGGCTCTTGCACGATCCTTTAGTAGCAACAGCACCTTCATCAGATTCTTCAGCTTTCATTTCAACAGATTATAGCTCCTTGTTTTCCTCAGCTTGCATTTCAATAGATTGCGGCTCCTTGTTTTCCTCAGCTTACATTGCAACATATTGCTGCTCCTTATTTTATGTTTACCTTCTGAATCATCTTCATTGTCAGAATGATCAGACTCGAACTCTGATGACTCAGCAGAATATAGAGAACGATCACTTTTCTGTGATACCATTGTCTCTTCTGTTGTTAAATCAACTGTCATAATTCTATCAATCCATCATTCAACTCTCAGGTTGGTGTCAGCACATCGAGTTAGAATAAGATAGTGTGCTACTGATTTGATGCTGATTCAACAAGCTGCCAACTCCTTGAATTTACTAGCGTATCTTTCTCTGGCCAAGTTTTGTGCATGCCCGTTCATGTGGTTTCGCTGTATTTTTGCTCTGTTTTACTGGCAAAGATTTTGTATTGTTGGTGTCAGCAGTGCTAGTGCTAGTTTGAGTTGAGATTTTGTATTCTGTTTTTATGTTGGGAGTTTTTACTAGCAAAGATGATTATCATAGCTAAGCATATAAAGTATTCATTCAGAAATTTTGGCCTGTGTGCCAGGTTCTTGTTTTTTTATAATGAATATTTACTTTTTAATAAATTTGACACCCTAGAAAACTCTTGCTTGTTGCCTGAATCTGTCTAGACATCCATTAAAATGTCTTCTTACCATTCGACAAGCGTGCGTCACACATTCTGTCTACCAAAATGACATGAAAATATGAAATTGTGACTTGTATGCTTTGCTCAAATTGGTAATTGGTGTGCTGTTGAAAACTCCGTATGTTTGTAATAACCTCTTCTGGTTACCCCTTTCCTTCATGTTGGAGCATACAAATCGAACATTAGACTGCAGGAGGAAATTATTGTAAAGAAGAAAAGAGTAAAAGATGAATCTTGCATTTGTGTGTTCTTGCTTGGGAACAGTATCGCACTATGAGAATGGTGAATAATCGAAAAGCAATATATCTATGGTTTTTTAAGTTGCTGAAAAAACGATTGTCATTTATTTCTTCTAATAGACTAACATATTCCAATTATATTTGTCACATTCTGAAACGTACTTGCAGCTGTTATGCCTTTGCTGGTTTGTGGCATTTTGTATGTATGGTGAAACCTGACATGTCTAGATCTTAACCTGTGTCTTTTTTCCCAGGCCTGTTATAGGCAGCAGAGAGGTTGCATGCTTTACTGCGAAGCGTTCTCCATTCCCTGGTCATCTGGTCATCGATAAGCTTAGATACCAACACCAACGAGAATCGGTATTGTTAACCTTAGCTTGGTCAATTTTCATACTTTCATTTGCTCTTTGTCCTTCCAGTTTAATTTACATCCTATGTTGGATTCTTTTGTCAGAGAGAAGCAGTATCTACATCACATTCTTCCCAGCCAAACACTATTGAATATGAGATGGCATTGGAGTGGCGTTTATTACAAGATAGATCTAATTTGTGGTGGAAGATGATGCACAAGGTTCGCAGAATTCTAATAACTAAACCTTATTTACTATCTGCAGTTGGTCATCTAATTAATTTGGTTGTTTGAATTTGCTTTAGAAACAAGGAGAAGAGATTAAAAAGTTGAAGGCAAGCCTGAAAAGTCAAAAAAGTCAAATGCGCTAGGTCTGGATTAGCAGCTCTGGTTTTCTGGTTACTCATATCGAGTTCGTCTTTAGAAGTGAAGTCCAGTAACATGTTACTTTTTTTGTAAGTGTACATCTCCCTTTTGTTGAATCCTCACACTTGCACATGTTTTGTTTCTGAAAACTTGATAAATTAATTCCAACTACTGAATAACTAAATAGTTCAAACTTTTAACCTAAAATCCTCCCGACTTCGAACTTGGAATTCTCTTCCCAAAATAGTCCAGGATGTCATGGGACTTGTGTTGAAAAGTCCTTCCAAAGTTTTGACTATATGGTGTTATTAGTATTTGAGAGTTTACAAAAGATGCAGTATAGTTTATATTGTTGTCAAGTTTCACGTTATTTTGTACATCTCTTTGCTATGAATCTGAAGTTCTGAACAGCTTGATTTGTTTCATGATACCTTAGGTCTCGTGCTGCTGAATGGTAAAATGATCTTCAGACTTGATCTCTGATTTTGTCATGGGTTTTGGGATCAAACATGTCTACATGGAGCAGATTTCGGCATTACAATGCAAAGGAATTGCTGTTAAATTTTTGGGTGTTTAAAGCTTATCAGCAATGCTTTGAGCGAGACCTCTCTGATAGCTGTTAGTCCACCATTACATTTACCATTAGCTCCATGTCTCAGACAAATGAGTACATATATGTAAATGGATACCATTTCACTTTTTGATGTTGACGATCATCCCTTTTTCTAATGAAACATTGCGTTTAGTGTTATGTATCATTTTCTCTATTTTATTTGAGCAGGAAGAAAAAACAATGAACAAACTATTCGGGTCAGGAAGGACCTTTTAATGGGTCTATTGAAACTGGGTGGGGCCGTACACATTTTCCTTCGAAAAAAATAAATAAGTTCTACGCAAAAATATTGATCAACCTCAGACGTTACACATGAAAGAGCTTTTAATGTAACTCAATCTACATTGTCTTGCTTCTCCTTGTAATAGTTGGTAGATTTCCCTCATTCACTAAGCAAAACCTTTGTTGTGTTTGACAACCACTTTTGTCAATTGTGATTGCTGTAAACTTATCAGCAGTTTTTACCCCACATGTATGAACCCATCTTTGAAGGATGCAAGTTTCTTTCTCCTTTTCAATACTTCCATAACTCTCAAGCAGTAACGCAGCCATAACTCTTTGATACACATCCTTAACATTATTTCGTTGAAAATCCAGGATGAAAGAACAAAGTTTACCAAGTTGCACAAAAAATATTTAAAACAAGTTGGTAAAATTATTGAAAAGTCTATCTAATGTTAAAACTTGTTATTGTTTAACAACTTATGGAGAACTTTGTTAAAACTTTGTTTTCCACAAGTTTTCCATAAGCTTACCATAAGTTTGTTTTTACCATAACTTTGTTTTAACTTTGTAAACTTTTCCATAACTTTGTTTTCCATAAGTTGGTAAACAAAGGATAACAACATTTAATTAAAAGTTGCACAAGTTTATCAAGTTGCACAGTAATGTTGAAAATCTAGGATATAAATAGCTAGATTGCAGAACTCAATTCTATCATCTTCCTTCTCTAATTTATATAGAATAAGAATAGTTTTTGCATGCTCATACATCTCTAAAGCCTTGTCAAATTTAAAAATATTTTTGGATTCAATCAAGGTTTTTTTATTTGCAATCAAGTAATTGATATTGGAAAACTGAATTTTCTTAATGAAATATTTTAAAAAATAAAATAAAATTGGAGTGACATTTTTAACTTAAACTTTACTCGATTCATGTTCGGATTTTGCTTCAGTAATAAGTATTATATGGACAAAAAAAAATTAATGTTATTATTCATAACTGAAATAAATATATCTTATGAATGGATCCAGAATACAATATGCAATCAAAGATCATGAAACAAATACAAACATTAATTGAATTCAAACAAAGATTTTTATTTGCAATCAAAGTTATGTCATTGATATGTAAGGAAATTGGATTTTTCATTACGGGTCCGTTTACTTGGGTGTAAAACGTTTTCGGTATAAATGATTTTCCATGAAAAATATTTTACCTTGGAAACCTCATTTTCATAAAAAAAAATCAATGTTTACTTGCACGGAAAATGCGTTTTACTCCCAAATTTGGGGGAAAATGTTTCCACTATGGTGTAAAATGAGTTTTCACTCCAAATTTTACATTTTATTTTTTTCATAGGCTGACGTCACCTACTGCCACATGTCATACTCTAAAAAAAAAATTCCCTCCAAAAGAAATGATGATGTTATCATTAATTAATTACCTCTCTCAAATTTCAAAATCTAATAATAAATGTTTCCTAATAAGAAATGTAATTGCATTTTTTTTTCCACAAAAAAACTTTTAAAAAGTATTAAATGAAAAGGTGTCGTAGTTAATTTCAAATTAAAAAGTAGTTTTTTTTGCAATTTATAGTTATTTGAAGCTTTATATTTATATTGCAACGCACAAGGTTCATTCTATTTATTTATTTTATGGATTAATAGAAAATAAAGTAGTGAAAACTTAGAATCCAACTCTTGGCCTCTTAGGGGTATACAATTCATATAATATCAACCCAACTAGGCGCTTCCGAATATTTTCGTTATTATCGTCTCAATATTGATAAAATTAAAAAAAAAAATTAACAAAAAACTCTTAGCCTTTTGGGGCTATACGATATTTTTGTTAGAATTAAAAAAAAATGTGAAATTTCAATTTTTTTAACAAAAAAAAATCATTATTTAAAATAATAAAATAATGAAAATTTAATATTGAATTACAATACATTTAAATAATAATAAAAAAATACTAATATAAATTAAATTTACTAATTACTTTGTTAAAACCGTGCATTACACGGGGTGCTAACCTAGTAAGAAAAGAAAGAAATTGGATTTGGTGGAAAAAAACGTAAAGTTGACATTTGTCATGTTCATAATAAGGGTGTGTTTGATCCAACTTATTTAAGTACTCTAATTACTATTTTAAAAAAGTTCAGTTCATATCATAAAAAATCATATCAGATCAGTTCAAAAAACTTCAGATCAGATCAGAAAAGTTCAGATTATATCAGAAAAATTATAACTATAATAATAACTACAATCAGAAAAATTCAGATCAGGTCAGAAAAGTTAAGACCAGGTTAGAAAATTTCAGACGAAACAAACGCACCCTAAGTATTCCCCCCATTTCTAAAAGCTTGAGATACTTTTCGTTTTAATACAATTTAAAAAGTTTGATACACTTTGAATCATTCTGTTAAAAACTATTTTTAAATAATAAGTATATATTATTACACTTGGGACCACTTTACATCACATAATTTTAATAATTTTTCCTTGATTTTGTTTTGGTAAAATAATTTTCTCTTTTAGATGTCAATTTTTACCTAGCTGCTCAAAATTTACTTAGTGTTTGTTTGGTTGCATTCTATTTCCATTGGAATTAAAATTCCTTAAAATTGTATTTTTGCTATGTTGTTTAGATTACAAAAATACACAAAGTATAGGAATTTATAATTCCCACATAACGTTGGAATTTACTCACCTAATCCCCCCTTAGGGAGTAAAGATCCTCTCCATTTCTAAAGAAAATAAATGGTCCATTTCTTAAAGAAAATAAATGGTCCATTCCTAAATCAATAGGATGTATGAAGTGAGAAATAGATAGATTTTTTAATTTTTTATTTTAATGCTAAATGTGGTCGGTGTCAAAATCTTAGAATAAGAAATGGAGGGAAAGAAATGGAGAGAAAAAAATAGAGAGGATCCTAATTCCCTCTTAAGTGAATCAAATTTACTAGGAAATAAAACTTTCCTAATCTCAACCAAATAAGATTAGCTAATTACTAGGAAATAGATAAGTGAAAGTATTGTGTCGGACCGTCCAACACTTGTATTTTTTTAACAACTGATGAGGTGATCCAGGTTTAGTAATATGTGTCCAGGTCAAAGAAATAGTGTCCAGGTCCAACAACACTTGTCCAGGTTTAACAATATTTTTCCAGGCTAAACAAGTTTCACCAGATTTACAAATGTCATTAGGTTTATAAATAGATTTCCAGGTTTAACAATATGTGTCCAGGGGTAACACAATGTGTCTAGGTTAAACAAATTTTCATCAGGTTTACAAATTTTTGTCCAGGTTCAACCACATATGTCCAGATTTAACAATATGTGTCCAGGTTTACAAATATGTTTCCAGGATTACAAATTTGTGTCCAAGTTTACATATATGTGTCCAGGTCTACCAATACATGTCCAGGCTTTACAATATGTGTCCAGGTTCAACAATATGTGTCCAGATTTAACATTATGTGTCCAGGTCCAACAATATGTGTCCAGGTTTACAAATATTTTTCCAGGGTTACAAATTTGTGTTCAGGTTTACAAATATGTGACCACGTCTACCAATATATGTCCAGGTTTAATAACATGTGTCCGAGTTAAACACATATGAGTCAAGATTCAACCATATGTGTCCAGGTCTAGGGGACTGGTCTGACAGAAACGTTACTGTCAGAACAGTCTGACACAATACCTTCTCAATAGATAAATGAGGTCAATTTCCATAAAATCCAAATTATATTTTACTCCCGTTGCAAGAAAACAATACGATTGTGTTCAGTTCATTTGAAATGTTCTAATCTGATTGGAAACTTTCTAACCTGATCTGATATGAGCTTTTTTTATTTAATCTGAATTATTTTTATTTCTTTGAAAAAAATATTTCTGATATGTTTTTTTATCTAATCTGATTTTTTTATTTGACCTGAATTTTTATGATTTGATCTGATTTTTTTAAAAAATTTGATCTAGATTAATAAGTACTAGAATGAATAAATAAGTTGAACTAAACAGATTCTACCTTAGGTTAGAAATGTATCAAACAAAAAGAAGGGGAGGAACTATATTAATTGATGGTTTTTATGATTCCTATTTGCTAAACTAGATACCATTGTAAAAGTCTTTGTTAAACTATTAGTATTTAGTTTTAATATTTTGTATGAATATTGAAATTAAAAATACCAACCAATCAACAAAAAGAACTTGTAATAGTAAAAAAAAAATATATAAATATTGATAAATAAAAAGGTGAAATTCTCAATTTCCATCCTGAACTTTCAAGAATTATTAGTGTTAGACATTTTTTTTTTCAAATTCTGATTGTAGCCCTCAAACAGTTTGGTATTTATTTTTTGTTTCCTTTCTAATTTGTCTTTTTTAGATTTGATTAAAGATAATTTAACTAATCCATGATTAAATTATGGTTAATTAGTTGTGATGACTAAGAACATCACCTACAATGGAAAAAATAAAATTTGTCTGAAGACATGGTTGATCCTAGCGGTCTTGTCATTCAGAGTATAAAATTCTCTCAAAAATTGTTGATTCTTTCTGTCATTCATTCATACCCTAAAAGGCAGCATACAAGGAGCATAAATACCCTATGAAAAATGGGTTGCCCCCTTTACAAGTGTCCAAATCCTATTTACCCTTAACCTAGTACCTTCTAGGAGGGCACATGATCTCAAACGGATCTTACATCAGAAAATAAGACATGCCAGCAAGTGGGCCTAATGAGCCTAGCAATAAAAGCAATAACACAGTACTAAGTGGGCTGAATTAATACAAAACAAAACATAATTGTTTTAACAATTATATTATTTACTAACTCTCCTATATTGTCATCCTTCTCTCTCTACTCTTTTCTCATTCTTCCACATTATTTTTCCACAATTCATGATTTTTCTATCATGAATACCACGAAAATACTCAAAACAAACTTGTCATCCCTCTTTCTCTTCTTCATCTACTATACCCAAAACATAGATGGTTTTTTCTGTCATGAACACCACAACAATGTAAAAAAAAAAAACTTGGTATGCTAAGAATTTTCATAATTTCCATCAAAGTTTTTCAATTTTCATGATAGAACAAAACTTGATGATTTCCATCACCTTGTTACAACACATTCTAGAAGAAAAAAAAAATTTTGAATGCCAAAGTTTTTTTTAATTTTTATTTTTACATTGTAAATGATGCTCTTATACTACGTACATATCCCTAGCGGTCATGCTACCTTTTAGTTTTAGTTGAGTTTTTTCATCCAAAATTGTGCTCCTATTCATCACCCAGACACCCACTATTTCATTACACTATTCTGTAGTGATAGTACAAGACATTAAATACCAAGTTTTTCGATAATTCTTTGTTCCGAATAATAATAAATTCACCCATATTGTAATATCCTAAAAAATGCAATCCAATTAATAAAACAATGTGTTTCTTTTTTCCCCAATACTTTCTCAACATTACCAAGCAATTTATATTTAAGGTATCAAATTTATTTCCCCAACCAATAGGAGATCTTTTCTTTCCCACATTTCTAGTTTCTAGTGTTATTCAAGTAAATAAATAGATAAGCCATAAATAAAAATAAAAAATGTCAGGCTAAGATATTCCGGCGCAAAACGAGGGTCAATTTTGACAGACACTGAGTGAGTGTGTATGTATGTATGTATGTACGGGTATTTTTTCGGGGTAGAAAGTAGAGAGAGAAAGTAGATAGAGAGAGAAAAAGAGTGACATTAGCCAACAACAGTAAGAGGAAGGTGAAGGGTATGTTTTCATTTCGGTTTCCAAACTTTCCTTGCCAGTAAATTCATTCTTGAGTTGTTTAACCTTTTTCTTTTCTTTTCTTGTTTTTTTTTTTTTCTTTTAATTTTTAATTTTATTTTTTGGGTGTCATGGCAAATTATTATTATTATTCTCTCCAATCCCACATCACTGGTTTTTTTTTTGGGTACTAAAAAACTCAGCTTTCTCTCTCTAAAACTCACCTTTCTCTCTCTTACCCTGTTGCTGTTCTTTGAGTTTGCTTCACAGTTGGGTGTTTGCCATAAAAATGGCTTCTCAAATCTCGCCAACTATTGGATCTGCTTCGCTTCAAGCTCTTCAGATTTGAGAACTCAAGCACTGAAAAATCTCTTCTTCTTGTTGTATATTGGTAAATGATAGAAAGAAATTTCACCCCCTTTTTTATGATATTTTACTGAAATCTTTTGTGGGGTTCTGATCTCTTTGGAATTACTTGCTTTCTGCGTGAAATGATAATGTGGGTACTTCTTATTTTCTTGTTTAGCTTTGTTTCCCATGTCAATTTTTGATTTTTTCTGAGTTTTGGCTTACCCTAGATTTGGATTCTGGATCTGCTTTTGTGTTTTGGGTTTGGGGCTCTGGTAATTTTTCTGTCAATGCTGTTGTTAGATTAATCAGTAGGCAGTACTAGAGTTGATACTTGGATGGTTCAATTTGTGAACTGACTGTATTAACTTCACTGTTTTTGTTTTTTTTTTTTTATTTGGTTGGTTAGTTTGTTTTTGCTGCCTTACTGCATTTGAACTTATATATATGCTGCTTTGAATGTGGTTTTGGGGCTTGAATTTTATCTTAAATGTTGGGGAGGAGCTGGATCTTCTTTATAATCTTGGTGAGCACATATTGCTCTTGCTCATGTCAAAGGTGGTGTCATTATATAATGTTATTCACAATCTTTACTTGAGGGTAATTTTTCTTCATTGTAATTGTGAGAATCCGTGCTCGAGTTTGGATGATTTTGTTATTAAGTTTTTGAGTGGTGGTGGTTGTGTTTATGGTTAAGTTGATCCAGGAATGATTTGCGTTCTTGACATTATAAATAAGTTAGGATGCACTTAGTCACTTAGTTTGAGTTATTGTGGCCTTTGGTCATTACAACATCCTATTGTTTTGATCTTCACATTGAAATGCCCCTCTTTGGAGGAGAAAGAAAAAACAAAGAAATTATATTATTTGATGTAGTACTATGGAAGGACATACTGAATAAATGTGGCTATGCCATAATGATTATGTTGATGTTGGCAGTTTGAATGCTATTGGTGGTAGAATATAGTCCTTTTTTTTTTAATTTGTGGTAGTGAGCCCAATTTACTTGACTGCTTAGTGCAGGCGATTACGGACTGAGTTCTTTGGCTGAGTATTTACTTCGTATATATTTTCTCTATTTACGCTGACGTAGCTTGTGTTTTGATTTCGATTGAAGATATAAATCAATTCTCACTTCTCAGAACTTGCCAAATGACAGATTATTATTATTATTATTATTTTTTGAGGTTCCTTGAGGAGATTTGTCTTTTGAGCTACATAAGTCATAATAATGTCTCTTAAACACATTTTTGCATATTTTTGGTGGATTAATACCGAATCCTGCTTGTGCAGTTTCTCTGTAGAAAGTTTCTTTTGTAAAAGCTGTGTGTGTACCTCTGAGTGTTGAAAGACACAAGCCTGATGGGTTCTCGGTTCCCATCCCATCAACTCAGCAATGGGCTTTATGTTTCTGGACGTCCAGAACAACCAAAGGAAAGGCAACCTACCATGAGCTCAGTGGCCATGCCTTATACAGGAGGTGATATAAAAAAGTCTGGAGAACTTGGAAAGATGTTTGATATACATGTGGATGGGTCAAGGTCAAGGAAATCTGGACCTATCAGTAATGCCCCTACCAGGACTGGATCATTTGGAGGAGCTGCTTCTCACTCTGGCCCAATGGTGCAGAATTCTGTGAGCAGGGTTTCATCATCTAATGTTGGAGGTACTGGTTCAGCTTCAATGAAAAAGTCCAATTCCGGTCCTCTTAACAAACATGGTGAGCCTGTGAAAAAATCTTCCGGTCCTCAGGCTGGTGGAGCTGCTTCTCGTCAAAATTCTGGTCCTCTCTCTGCACCAGTTCTTCCTGCCACAGGCTTGATAACTTCTGGTCCTATTTCTTCTGGACCCTTGAATTCGTCCGGAGCTCCTCGAAAGTCTTCTGGTCCTCTAGAATCCACGAATTCCATGAAACATCATACTGCATCAATTGTAAACAACCAGGCAGTGACAAAGCTCACTCAGGAGGATGAGTACTCATTCCACAAGAGCTTTCCAAAGCTAATTTTGTGGGCAATGGTTCTGCTTTTTGTGATGGGTTTTATTGCTGGTGGTTTTATTCTTGGAGCAGTGCACAATCCTATTCTTCTCATTGTCGTGGTGGTGCTTTTTAGTGCTGTTGCAGCTGTCTTTACATGGAATACTCTCTGGGGAAGGAGAGCTATTACTGGTTTTATCGCTGAATATCCAGATGCAGAGCTGCGAACAGCAAGAGATGGTCAATTTGTCAAAGTTTCTGGGGTATGTAAGATTTTTTTCAACACTATTAAAAGTCCCCTTTTTTTTTCGTTCCTTTTGTTAGGTACTTAAGTACGTTATGAGCATTTAAGCCTAGAAATATAATCAATTGAGGCATTCAGGTTCATGCATAAACTTATGATACTGTAATCAAAATATGTGCTCAACAATTGTACAATTTATTCCTTACTACATATTTGTGTGTTTATGTCCGTGGATACATACATACATCCACCGGTACATATCTTCATCAAAGTTTGGTAATCTGTTGTTAGTGTTCATATATTTGTGCATATTTACATGCATACATATTTGTGTGTGTTTATACATACATATATACATGTCTTCATTCTAGAGTGTTATTATATTTTTGTGCCATTATGATGCATGGTTGTGAGCATACTAATTTTTGTATCACTTTTTAAATCCCATTATAAATTGTCTTTAATTTTTCCCAATATTTGTTAATGAAGACTTGAGTACATTTGGTGTATAGTTAGGATATATTATAGGGAAATTTATATAGTTATATGTAAGGGTGACTTTTGTTTATTGATCTGTTGTCCTTGGATTATCAAACTATATAAATAGAGGGACTTTAATCAAATTATTACTGCTGGTTATTTACAACCACATCATCCTAGAACATACTAGACGTTTGGATTGAATGTTTAAGCTTATTGTTGATGGGTTACATCTGCACATATGATCGGCTTGCTCCTTTATTGCCATCAAGTTGGTATCCACAGAGGAGACACTGCCTTGAATTTATGTGTGCAAGTTCAAATTTTTTATGGACTTTATGGGTAATCTACTTCAATCATCATCATTATTGATCCTCTCTTTTTTTTTAAGGTAGCATTACTCTAGTGGGGAAGTGAGGAACTATGGAAGATGGGTAGGCTGCATACTAGATATAATTATAATGAAGAATCTCATGATGGTAATCAGAAATAGATTTCCAATTTCCAAATCTTATCCGAAAAACATAGGTAGAGAAGTGGCATAAAGGTTGCTTTATTCTTGATGGTGGAGGATAGCATGATTGATAGAGTTGTTTTGCCAAATGAGATTGGTGTTTTTGTGTACAATGATACATTTGAAAGTATTGTTCTTCCTTCAAATAAGAAAGAGTGACAGAGATTGTTAGTTATTGACTTATTGTTTAATTTATTTTATTTGTGGCTACTTTGTCTTATGTAAGATCGCATTTAAAGACATGTTATTGTGTATAAGTAAAAATTAATGGTGGAAAGGTTTTAGACTTTTAATTTAAAGCTGTTAGCACTGTTTTATCTGGATGGAAAGGGGTGTGCAACTGGAATAATGTAAAACAGGTAAAGGTATTACATACGTTCTATGACTGGTTAGTTAATTCTTTTGTTGGAAGCAATGAAGCATTGAGGAAAATATATAGCAAGAAGGAAAGAATTGAACTGTAGTCAACAAATTTACTCAAGAATTGTAAATTTAAATTTTAAAATAACCTGGTACCTTAGATTAATAATTCAGTTAAAGTTAATTTATAAAATCGGAAATTATTTCCAATCAGTAAATTCAGTTTTACTCAATAAAGATTGGTAGCTTTATTTAACAAAACCTTATACTAATTTAGCAATCGGTTTTGATAGGATAGCATCAATCAATTGAAGTAAAGTAGAAACAGATGCTTATTATGATGTCAACCAACGTATCAAGCTTCCTATTAACAAGGGGTTTTAGACATTAGTGTATGACTATATGCATTCCTCAGCATTTAGATTTCGACATAAACATTGTTGCTAATCATTTGTATGAATTGTCTTTTCTTGAATTATTTAAGCTGAAATATCAGTTTATAATTTCAACCCGTTTGTGGTTTGATATGTGGATCAGTAATTAGTTTCAACTTGAATTTTTGTTCTAGAATTTCTGCTGTTTTGACATGTTCAATTTCACTAGAGGAAATTTCTTCTCTTTTTGTGTTTGACTTAGCTACTTATTATAGAAAATCTGAGCCAATTTTCTCATGCTAATGTGAAGGTGGTAACATGCGGAAACGTACCTCTTGAGTCATCTTTCCAAAAGGTTCCTCGATGTGTCTACACATCAACTAGCTTGTTTGAGTATCGAGGTTGGGATTCGAAAGCTGCTAATCCTGATCATCGGCGTTTTACTTGGGGCCTCAGATCACTTGAGGTGAGATAATATCTTTCTTGTTTGACTTTTTTCGTTCTTTAGATTCACTGCACTCTTTAGATATATAGAGATCTTGTGTTTGTACTTGCATATGACATTAATGACAAAATATGCTTTCGTACCTTCCTGGTATATGGGCCTGACAGGGCCCTAGTGGCTGCGTTAGTTTTGGTGGTTTGGTGACTGCCAATGTTTTTGGGTTTTTTTTTTGCATTGCTATTGCATGCTCGTACAGATAATTTCACTTCTGTGCATTTTTTTTTTTGGACTTTAGTGAACCTCCTGATATTAAGCATGGCATCCAATATATATTTGATGAATCTCAGAAAAGTAACAGAGATTGGTTTTTTTTTTTTGGGTTTGATGCACACATCTCCATTTTCTTAAAAACTTTTGAAATAATTGGTGAACGACTCAGTGCCTTGAAGGGATGAGTTTTGCACCTGAAGTTGTAGGCTTGTAGCTGGTTTACCTTGGTATTATTGAAACATGTGTTCGTTTTTCCCCAAAGCGGTAGTAATATTTTATTATTGAAACACTTGAGAAATGTACCACCTTAACACAGAAATAAGTGTATGTTAATTGTGGGAAAGAAAAGTGAACTGATCTTACTATGTTTAAATCACACATTTGTCGATTGGTAAATAATACGAAGTAAATTTTTTGCAAAATTTATTGTGCTCATATCCCTCTAGGCTGGACAAAAATCCTAGATACATTTGTTCTAAATAGGTCCTCAAGTAAGGAATGTTGGTCAATTGCTTTCTATGCTACTTTGACTCGGTTACTAGTGTCCGACATGGGTACGTGTTTAAGTGTCAGGCTCGGCTAAATTGTGAATTTTATTCATGATTTTAGCCCAAAATGAAGTGTGAAGTATCCATACCCATGTTGGAGTGTCGAGGATCCGACACAAGTACTTGATTTAAAATGAAGAGTCCAAGTAGCATAGATTGCCTTCTCTTTTAAAGCCATGTAAAATCCTAAGATGCAGCCACCTCCAAATATCCCAAAAGTCAAATCTTCAATTTGGCAAAATGTCATTAAGGAGTGTAATTTAGGTATTCTTCTGATTATAATGAAAATTGGTTCAGTGCCAATACCTCATACTAGGGAGGTTTTGTTTGATCGGAAATCAGATCCAGTCACAAAGGTCTTGCTTGTTATTGCTGTGAGTTCTTTTTTATTTTATTTTTTGAAATAAGAAAACAATTTTGTGGAACCCATAAAAATAGTAATTTCCACTTAAAACTAACAGTGGTACTGAACAGGCTCAAAGAAAGCCGTTTAATTATCATTCTATCCTAGTTGGTTCTAGGTCTTACTGAAGACCAATTTTAATGATCAGGCCGCCTTCTGTGGTTATTTTGCCAACAATGGTGCAGGCAGAGATGGATAACTTGTGAGTCCACAGATTGAATGCATTTTGTTCTTTTATTATGACAAAAAGTTGCTATACCTATGGTTTAAAAACTATAAAATTTCTTCAAAAATTGTCTTAGTTTAGTGTATTATTAGCTGTTTGTGGCATTGATGCCCACTTACTGGTTAAAGAACAAATGAACAATTTTGGGATTGCTATACATGTCTTTAACGTACTAGGGAGCTATTCTGAACAAGTATCTGATTTGAAGCTTCCTGTATTTACAGCGGCACGTTGTTGATTTCTACATTTCTGACTTCCAATCTGGGTTGAGAGCTCTGGTAAAGACAGGATATGGTGCCAGAGTCACTCCTTATGTTGATGAATCTGTTGTCATTGACATCAATCCATCAAACAAAGACATGTCACCAGACTTTGTCAGGTGGCTAACTGAGAGAAACCTTTCTAGTGATGAACGTGTCATGCGCTTAAAAGAAGGGTAAGTATCATTTTGCACAACCCTAATCAATTTTCCATGTTTAATAGTGGCAAATTTGCCCTTCAGTTCAGGTTTTATTCTTGTGGTAGTTGCCTCATAAATCTTAGTAGTGTCCATTCTGAACTACTTTTTCATTGTGATGAACATGACTCATAAGTTGTGTCAGGTCAAAATCAGGTCACAACGGTAGTTTGAGTCTGATCCGGGTTTTTAGGTCATCTAATTTGAGTTTTAGCAAGTCTCCTGTTAGACAATCCGATAGGTTACCTTTTTGCAAAAAAAACGCATTTTTTTAGCATAAAACCATAACTTTTTTTATATAGTGTAACTAGTAATGTAAAAGGTTACAGATTTATGGTAAAAGGTTACAAATTTTTAGCTAAAAGTTCTGTCAAACAGTCTGACAGATATTTTGTAGGCGGGTTTTGTCAATTTTTTTTGGTGGACCTTTTATCCCTAGCTTTCTTCACATGCAGTAACATGTTCTATTTGGCTAATACCTATAGGTACATCAAAGAAGGTAGTACAGTGAGTGTGATGGGGGTAGTACAACGAAATGATAATGTACTGATGATAGTTCCTCCTCCCGAGCCATTGCCAACAGGGTGCCAGTGGTCTAAATGTATACTCCCTGCCAATCTAGAAGGTATTGTTTTGAGATGTGAAGACACCTCAAAGATCGACGTTATTCCCGTGTGAAACCGAAAAAAAAAAAAACGAAAATATTATTTAGGGAATCTCACAATCATGAAGGTTCTGCTATTTTGAGATTTTATGATTTGTTTAGTGGTGGTTGGGATGTTAATTTTTTTTTTTTCCTTTTTTTTTTTGTTTTTGTTTTGTTAATCTCGTGTGTATAGCTTTTATATGATTCCCTTTTCATGCTATGGGGTTTTAGGGTTTTAGATATCTTTTGTAATTTGGGAATGGCATGGTTGTTATAATGCAAAGAAAAACCATATGCCTGATGAACAAGAGCTTTGAGATATTTGGGTGATATGTTTAGATACGTTGAACATATTTTTGAGTAATATTGTTTTTGCAACTCTTCAACTCTTCCTTTATTTGCATTGATGCCCTGTTTCATCTTCACCCCCCCGAAACGGACCATGTGGTATGATTGTTCTTCCCCTGGCCCGTTCAACGGGCCAGTGGCTACCCTGACCCGTTCAACGGGCCAGCGGCTACCCTGACCCAACCTTCTAAATTATTGATATGACCCAACCCTTTCTATAAATGGGTTGGGTCACATGGTCTACGTATTAATGGGCTGGGGCGGGTGAGGGGTGCTAATTGAGCTACCAAGTAGATCGTGAGTTACTCAATCTCGACTTGGTCAAATCTCGACTTGATTTGGCCCGTGCTTGCTCGAATTAGCTTGAAACTCGATAATTTTACAGATTAATCAATAATTTTCTATGTCAGATCATTGAAAATAATTTAATGTAATAAATAACGAAAAATTTGTTTGACACTTAATATAATAAATTAATAGACTTTAATAATAAATGATTTACCTAAAGAAAAAAGAATATAATCATTAATTTTCTTTAAAAAAATTAAAATTCAATAGGGCCAAAACATTAACGAGCAACTCGTTATCAACTCAAGCTCGACTCGAAACCTAACGAGCACGAGTCGAGCAACCCCCTACTCGAGATCGACTCGCTTGATAAGCACCCGCGGGTCTAAGGTGGGTCAATTTGGGTTTATAATTTTTAATCATATTCTCAATTGGAGTTGGTTGTTTGATCAATGCATGTCATTGGTGCAAGTTGTAGATGAGCTAGGAGCAGTTTGAGAAGTGGTAGTTGGAGTGGTAAGACTTCCCAGCTCTCTTAACTGTAATTGAAATGATTTTGAAGTTCCAAAGTTGGTATGAATTTGACAGTGGGGCTAAGTTATTCAACAATACCAAAGTATTCTAAAAATATTAATTGAAAGTTTGAAACTTTTTTTCTTGAATTTGAATTAGAATTAAACAAAGACCTCTTTAGGTTGCTATCAATATAATTATATTTAATAAAAATCAACATTTTAAGATAGTTCAAAATGCAAAGTGGGTCGGACCGGGTTGGGTAAAGTGGGATTGACCTGACCCGGCCCCCCCCATATAAAATATGGACCTGTCCAGCTCAGGAGCTGCTGCCCCACTAAACAGTTAGTCCTCTGTGGCTCCATTCTCTAATTAATGCAAGATAAGTCATTGTCATAATCTAGAGATTCAAATGAGGAGAAGTTTGTTAATTCAGATGACTATTAGGCTTTGTTAATTCAGATGACCATTCCCTAATTATTGCAAGATTAGTCATTGTCATAAGTGTGAAAGTGATGACAATTAGTAAGTGTGAAAGTGATGGAGGAATGGAGAGAAGTTGCAAATCAAACAATGTTTAGCATTAATTTTATTTTTTTCTAAAATTCAAGTGCTTATTTGAACTGCAATTCTTATATTCTACATCCGGGTGTATATACACGTGGCCCGGTTGAAAACGTGCAATGTATAGAAATAATTTCACAAGCAAAATTGCTTGAATGAGAAAAATACAAACATAGATTTTAACATAGATATCTGTACCCAACTACCCAGTTGTAGGATATAAATTATAGAAATCATTTGTTATAAAATAATAAATTTCTCTCTTACCCAAATTATTGTATTTTTTTTTTTTGTTATCTTTTTTACACCCCCTGAAATTTAGCATATTTATTTCACCAAGAAAAGAAGTTGCACTGAACTAAATTATGCTCTTCACGACTTCCATCATGTATAATTCCAATACTACTACTAACACGTGTATAAACTGTTCATCTTCTTTACCGATAAATTAGACTTGATATTAAAAAAAAGGTAATAGTATAAGATATTTTCATTCAAGTTAAAACGATATATAAGTTGAACTTTATTTCAATGATTATACATGAAATATAATGGGATGGTACAAAGATTGTTATATCATGTATAATTCCTTTATTAATTTTAAGAACATCGATATTAGCAACTAAGATTCGATGGATTTGGCTCATATTTTGGTCATTGTTAATCCATTTTGACTCTTGATCTACTATAATCAAGTTTTGATACTTAGGAGCTTATTCCTTCTGTTTTATAATAGCTAGGCAATTGGTTTTAACACTTTAAAGTAATGATTGTCTAATTGAACAAGTAGCTAAAAGAAGGGACTTGGAGAGGGCTTGCTTAGAGGTGTTTGATTACTTATGTAGGCAATCTATGAGTTTGTTAGTTTAGGTGTTTGTTTGTGTGGTTCTTTGCAAGTTGATTCAATCAACTTGATGCAAGCAAGTTGATGACCCAAAAGAGTCATGTTGAAGAAATCAAGTGGAAGCCTTCCTTTTGCAAACATGGTTGATACTATGATTAGACTAAGCAATTTGATGTATTATGTACATTTTAGTTTAGATCTTGTATTTCTTTCCATGTATTATACATATGATATTATACATATTAAAAAATTCTTGAGTACTTACACATCTGGCTACAAAATTTCACCAATTTAGATTATTTGGATTAAGAGGTTGACCCTTTTGATTGAAACTAATCAATTTAGTTATTACAATAAAGATTGAAACTAATCAATTTAGCTGTCACGATAAAGAGTGACCTTTAGCCAAATTTCTAAAATATCAATATTCCGAGCTTAAATAGTGATTCTTAGATTTCAAATTCTAAGCAAACAAATAGCTTCCACAAGTCCATATCCTCCTTCTGGCCCAATATATATGTATAATCGGTGTACATAAAATAGTATTCAAGCAAATGATGTATCAAAAGAGATCTATCTTATATTTAGTACAAAATTGATCACAATAACTAGATTTGTAAGATTTACAATGGTGTTGCAATCAGTTCTGTCACATTTTAAACAGCAGCTACACACAATTTTTTCGCTCTTCCCACGCCTTGTGACAATCATAAAATACAAACTCGTCTTAAACCAAGGTAGATACAATCATAAAATACAAACTAACTCAAAAAACTTTAGGAGTGGTTGTAAGACGCATTCAGCAGGAACCCTCGGCAAGCGCATCTGTAAGTAACCTTTGTAGATTACTCAGCTCGCCCAACAAAATATGCTGCGTTAGATCTATGGAAGCCCGAATACTGATGTATGGACATAGTGAAGTTGCTTGTATAAACTACCACATTGATGTAAAAGCAAATAATTGATACTGTCAATAAACTCTTCATCACTTTGCACATGTTAATACCTACAAAACAGCGGAAATGCCATATAAAAGATCACATTATGTAGCTTCGAATTACAGCGGAAAAGTAAATTATGATTGATCAAACAGATGACATATAATTGATCAAATTCTGTACCCTCAAAGGTGCCTTGTGATATGGATTGATGATTAGGGTTCTAAATTAAAGCGGAAAAGTAGTCACCAAGAATTTTCTTACCAAAAAATTCGGACCAAAATGCTTTCAAGATGCGTTCCAATGCCTGAATTTACATATTCCACGACGACTCTCGGAAAAGGAATCACGTATAGATTGCACCAAGGAGCATATCACGGGAATTTGACCCAATTCTTCATGCTGCTCCTGCAGAGATGCTATAGGTTGATGCTATGCAATTAATAGGCAATTTAGAGATAGGAATAAAAAAAATACCACTTCTTTGAGACGATCTTCAAGGTTCCCAGATTCAGTACTAATAGGCATGAATATCTTGCGATATGCTGCTCTCAGACTCTTGATCTAGATCCTTTCAAAATGGGATTAGATTCACAATATAAACCAACAAACCTCGCATAATGGACATAATAAAACTAAAAGAGCTGTATCTATAATGATGTCAAAGGTTTCACTGATGATAGACTGAACTGTGATGCATTCATGTCAGGACATACTTTTGCATAACGCTATATATACTCGCAAATTATTGGGTGCACCCGGGACCATGCAGCTGGGTGGTCCTGGTTTAAATGAGGTTGTGAACATTTGGTACTTTTGTTGTGAACATTTGATAATTTTGTTGTGAACATTTGAAATTTTATTGTGAACATTTGGTACTTTTGTTGTGAACATTTGATAATTTTGTTGTGAACATTTGATAGTTTAATGCTGGTGAACATTTGATAATTTTGTTGTCAACATTTGATAGTTTAATGTTGGTGAACATTTGAAACGTTGTGAACATTTGGTACTTTTGTTGTGAACATTTGATAATTTTATTGTAACATTTGGTACTTTTGTTGTGAACATTTGATAATTTTGTTGTGAACATTTGATAGTTTAATGCTGGTGAACATTTGATAATTTTGTTGTCAACATTTGATAGTTTAATGTTGGTGAACATTTGAAATGTTGTGAACATTTGGTACTTTTGTTGTGAACATTTGATAATTTTATTGTAACATTTGATAGTTAAATGCTTGTGAACATTTAATAATTTTGTTGTCAACATTTGACAGTTTAATGTTGGTGAACATTTGATATTTTTTTTGTGAATATTTTATAGTTTGATGTTGATGAACAAGTGATAATTTTGTTGTAAAAATTTGATAGTTTGATGTTAATGAACATTTGCTAATTTTGTTATGAACATTTGATAGTTTGATGTTGAAGAATATTTGATAGTGTGATGTTGTGAACATTTGATAGTGTGATGTTGTGAACATTTGATAATTCTGTTGTGAACATTTGATAGTGTGATGTTGTGAACATTTGATAATTCTGTTGTGAACATTTGATAGTGTGATGTTGTGAACATTTGATAATTCTGTTGTGAACATTTGAGGGACCACAGAAAGTTCGGTGCTCCCGGGTCCATCCATTACCTATTGATGTATACTCTAAATAAAAAAAATGTGATTAAATACGTCAAATCGTTAGAATGATACTCATGCTATGTACATTAGTTTAATTTGAATGAACATTAGCATAAGGTTTAATGAACATTATTCAAATTTCAAAATTAGACCAAATGAACATTCATCATCAATTTCATTGTGAGTTGAATTTGTATGGGAGTACCTTCCTCTAATTAAGCCAAGAACCTTAAATAAAACTAACCTCTGCAGCTGAGAACCCACGACGTCGCAAGCCTTCTGAATTCAAGCCACGAAGCTCAGCTCTATCACCACAAACCATCAAGAATTTCGGGACATCTTGAGAAACCTTGTATGAATATAAAAGTATTAAAAGATGACTGTTCGTAGAACTAACTACAAAGTATGAAAACTCTAGTCAAGATATAATGTAACTGATAAAAGAATTAACACGTACAAAGAGAACGGAAAAGCATCGTTAACTCGACACTACAATCCTTGTCTAAATAAGAAAGCCATACAACTCAACATCCTTTACAGGATAAGGATTAAAGTAGAACATACCACAGAACCACCACCAATGAAACAAAAGGAGCCAAGGTGGCAATACTGATGGACAACAGTTGCACCGGCTGTGTGAATGTAATCCTAAGACAATTGTATGAGTATTTCAATATAATTGTAAATGAAAAAAAATCAATTAGAAAAAAATCCTGCAATGTGGCAAATAAAAAATTAAAAAAAAAAACTTAATATTGGAGATTAACAACTCACTTCTACTACTATATGACCTGCCAACAAAGTACTATTTGCCAAAATGTTGTTGTTACCCACTTTGCAGTCATGAGCAATGTGACAGGATCCCATAATAAGATTATTATGACCAATAATCTGTAGAAATGTGCAAAGTATGGAAGACAAATAAAGGAAAACCAAATAAACAGGTCAATAAATGGAAATAACACAGCACTTTATACCGTTTGGTCATTTCGCTTCGATGATCTATGGATAGAACTGTATTCTCTTATCTCATTATTGTCACCAATATCAAGGAAACATTCTTCTCCATCCTGAACATGTGGAAAAAAATGGAAATAAAAAGCTGGTAGGCTGCCAATAAAATGGAAGAAAATGGCCAAATACTACATCCTTTGTTCCAGCCTCATCCAAAACTGGTAATAAGAGCTAATAAAAAGTAAACCAGGAGACAGCCCTGACACAAAGTTACAAACAGGAATACACTGATAAAAACTATGTATACTACAAATTTTAGCTCAATTAAGTGGAATTTCTCCCCAAAAATAATTCTTACACTTGTAATAGCATATATGCATTGCATTTTTCTTTTATTGACAATTAACACTGAATTGGTAACACTGACAAAGAACACATAAACTGGGGAAGGGCCTAAGGGTGACCTATTCCCAATCTAAAAGGGAATTTGAAAAGGCTAGAGAGAAGGATCATGAAGGATTAAAAAAATCAATCTTATATCACACAATTGAACTACAAGTTTAAACTTGATTTCTGAAATCAAGTTAATTTATAATTGTTCTTTCATCAACCATCTTCCTTAACAAAAGTCTGCATTCATTGAATTTATAGCAGTCAATGACTTAATGCTTACCACTGATTCTGTAAAAACTGTTCATGACAAAATAAAACAGTTTCAAATGTTTATGACAGAAATTTACTTTCCACAACTATCATTTTTTATGCAGCTAGATCAAGTACTAATTAATTCTACGATCCGTCACGGTGTTCATTCTTATCAATTATCGTGTATTCATATAACAGATGGCATATACAACAAGACATCTAGCAGAAACTTTTGGTTAAAATAATTTATATAATCTATTGTACTCCCTCCGTAACGAATTACTAGCAACATTTGTACTAGCACAAATTCCTAGGTGAAATAAGGTAATAGTGGTATTAGGTGGTATAATAATAAAAGTAAGAGAGAGAAAAGTAAGAGAAGGAAAAGTAAATGGGGTATTATGTGGTAATATGATAAAAGTAAAAGAGAGAAAAGTAAGAAAGAGAAAAGTAAGTGGGGTATTGTGTTGTTTTTTTTACCAAAAAAGGAATAAAATGAAATTGGAAAAAATTGTTGTAAGTATTTTGTTACACATAAAAATAGAAATTGTTGCTAGTAATTCGTTACGGAGGGAGTACTATTTTAGTACTTTAAACTATATTAGAATATACCGCAACTGCATATTGTTTCCAGAATAACTAATCTTATGAAGACCATCCTTTGATCCTTAGTGGAGTTTCTAAGAATCAGAAGGCAAGCAAAAATAGCATATCATGGGCACGTTTGGCAATACATGATTTCAGCCATCATAACTGCTACGGTGATGTACTCTAGTTACCTTAAATGATTGTTTGGCAATGGATAAATCTAAGCTGAAATGAACTTAATTTTGATGTTGATGAAAGCTACACCTCAAAATTAGTCATCTAAACTTTTTTTAATTCTTCTTTATTTTAACCCAAAAGTATCCTATGACATTAGAGAACCAAATGATGATTATCAGTTTTATATGAGGTACCAAATGGTTTGCTGTTATAATTTTTTTAAGGCTATTGATTTTGTATTACACATTCAATCTGAGGTACATAATATGACATACAGTAAATAGATTAAGTTTCTTACTTCTATAATAGTCAATAGATATTTTTAAATAACTTGTAGTGTGGGAATTTATAAAATATCAACTACTTGTCCGTTTTTTGTTTGATGCAAGGTCATACAACACCTTTTATTTTAGGAGGTTTTAAATAAGATGCAAGTATGAAAAACTTTGTTTTTGGACAATACATTCGCTCTACCTCTCTCCTATCACAAGGGTCCCTTTTTTCTCTCTATATCTCTCTCCTAAAAAAATCTGTCTAAGAGTTCACAATTTTCTAAAGTGTTGTATACTTGTATCTATTTAAAAACACAGAAGAAGTGCTAAACTTCTTTAAAAACTAAAATTCAGACAGACATTTAGATTTAACAAAAGTGAACAGCTAAACATTGCCCACAAATTACTTAAAACACGAGTAGATCGAGAGTGGATTTTCCATGCACCTCACTTGTTCTCCGATGTAAAAAAATTAAGAGCATCGGCTGCGGTTGCCATCATCCATATAATGTCCGATTAACGCTTTGCGGGTGATATTTAACAATACCTTTCCCAAAAGGTCATGGGTATGCAATCACATACTCTGTACCATTCGATTTCAGCACCTAACATTTTGTTAATCAATTATTTACAACTACCTTGTCATTTTTCAACTGCAAATCAGCTGGTTCTGCTAAACATAGACTACATTCCAATTCACCACCTAAGACAAGTTTACGTAATCACCAAACACACACATACATAAGTACATAACTGACATAAGAGATAAAGAAAATCATAACAACAAACATTTAGTCCAAAAGATTGCAACATCAACCACTATTATTATGTTTTACAAAATGATAATGGTTTATAAAGAAACACCTTATATTTGAAATCTTGGCACTTCAAACCCACAACTGCATGATGTCCAATGACATTATTTGACCCAATTACAGTCTTTCCAGGAAGCTCATCACCAACCACAGCACCACTACTCACAATCACAATCCACCAAAACCCAAATCAAACAATACCAAAAACAATAATTATGATGCTCATAAAATTCATTTGAAAGGGGGGTAAAAAAACTGACTTCATAAGAATGCAATCATCACCCAATTGAGTATGTCCAGAAATGTGACTCCCAGGATACAATTTACAAGCATTACCCAGTTTTGCTGATGACCCAACTGTACAAAATGGCCCAATTGAAACACCCTGCCATTGAAACAAAAATCTTTCAATAAAATTCTTAATTTAAGCTACTTTATAATGTAGAGCAATTTAGTAAAATTCGAAATGGTATTAAAAGAAGAATTTGTACCTGGCCAAGAGTGGCATTGGGATGAACAATAGCAGTGGGGTGGACAAAATTAGGGTTTGAAGCATTTGCTGCAGCATCTATAATAATTCAAATGAAACCCAAATTTTGTTAAATTAAGAGAGAATAGAAGGGGGAAAAAAGAAATTGTTAATGGAGTTGGACATGGAAAAAAGACAGAGATGTAAATGTACTGGAGAAGGGTTTGAAGGATGAAATAGACGAGAGTTGGAGAAGATTGCGGGGATTGAAACGAAACCACTTCATTGTTTTCAAATTTGGGAGTTTGATTGATTGATTCTTTGTTCACTACTCTGAGACTCTACGTGGGTTCTTTGATGTTTTCTCAGTCAAACACTTCACTCTGTAATTTTTTTTTTTAAAGGATATGGGGTACTTGAACGAGACTCTACTACAGGTCACTCGACCCAATTTTAGCCAACACACGCATCTGTAAGAGGATAATAAGAAATCCTCGGAAATGCGTGTGGTGAGAATTGAATCAGGACCTCGTGCCTGGAATTCTGAAGCCCTAATCACTGGGCTATCACTTCATCCTCACTTCACTCTGTAATAGAAGAGACGAGAAAAAGTTTTTTTTTTCCGTATTTAGCAAAAAGCTTTTGTAATTATTTTAATACTTCATCCGTTCCAAAAAAACGCAACAAACCATTTTGCACGCATTTTAAGGAAGTGATTTAAAGGTGTAATTGAGCAAATTAATCAAAATAATTTTAACACAAGTAAGAATAATATTATAGGTTACTTGTCTTAAAATTATATATACTAATTTGATCGTTTAGACCTTTAAATCTCTTCCTTAAAAGCGCGCAAACAGGTTTGTTGCGTTTTTTTTTTTTTTTTGGAACGGAGGAAGTAGGTTTTTCTATGTTATGTCCATAAAATTTTCGCTATTCTAAGTTGAATTAACATGGTGGGTATTGTTAATTAAAAAACTTAAGTTGGGGGCATAGCTTAGAAGTTTGAAAAAGTATGGGTACAACTTAAAAGGGTGAAAAACTGGCATAGCTTTAAAAAAAACCCTATTTTAATTGTGAATTGCTAAACATAGCCCTCATTTTACTTACTAAAGCCTCTTATAGACGAAATTGCCCTTGACCCCTAAAAACATAACAATTCACCTATCACATCTCACCTCCACCCATCCTTTATTATATATCAAGATTAATCATGCAACAAACATATATTATTACACTAAAATCATGAATTAAAACATAAATTATAAATTGAAAGCATTACAAGTGCTTTTGTACAATGATCTTATTCAAATGCTCATAACCTTTTACACATAATTCCTTTTTAGGAGATTCAAATTTCATATGATTCTTTGTTCCGAGAGCTTCGATCTGATATATTATACGTCAAATTTCGCTGAAAAACGAAGAAGATATGAGCATTTGGACCAAATATGTAATCAGAATGGCCAGGGCGCATGGTCTATGCGCCTCGCCTAGGCCCAGGCTGGGGTGCATAGACCATGCGCTTGGGCCTAGGTTAGGGCGTATGACCTATGCGCCCAAGCCTAGGTCCAGGCGCATGGACCATGCGCCTGGACCTAGGCCGGGGCGCATAGGTCATGCGCCCTGATATACGTCGTGTTTTTTTTTTTTTTACGTCCGACACACACGTGTAGCCAAGGGCAAAATTGTCCAAATGCGGGCTTTAGTAAGTAAAATGAGGGTTGCATTTAGTAACACCCATTTTAATCTTATTGATGTTATAGGCTCAATTAATTATTTATTTTTAACTCTTTAACTCCATACCCCTACAAATACTAATTACTCTATTTTATTTTTTGTCTAATAATTTGTATCACATACTTATATAACGAGTATTGCGATACGGAGTTATTAATTTAACCAATTTTAGCAAATCATGTTTAAAAAACTATATATTTATCGATACGTAGTAAGGTTGTTAAAATATTATTACTCCATTTATCCCCTTTTCTTTGCCCCTTATGAGTAATGCACGCAAGTTAATAAAAAGAAAAAGGAAAGGAGGAGATTAATAAAGGATTTGTGTGGACCCCACCAAAAAGTGAAAAAAGTAGGCGATAAATTTTTGTTAAGATTAGAAATGATGCAAAGGACTTGAGATAACAATATGTCTATATAAAGAAAATTGTCTAAAGAATGAATGAGGAGGTAGTAGAAAATTTGCCAAAAAAAGAGATAATTTTTTTTTCTTTTGGCAAGGTAACAAGCAGATTATATTATACGAGTCATGAAAGCCAAAAAAAAGAGATATGTATATAAGCTTTTAATACATTACTGAAAAATGAAAAATTTGAAAATTTATCACAAAAGCACGTGTTGATCTGTGTTATTAGTGCTCATTTATCACCAAATGTTCACACATTGTAAAAACAATGTTCACATACTAAATACAAATATTCATCAATTAGTATTGTGAATATTATATTGCATTGTCCATGACAGTATATTGCAATGTTCAAGACTTCATATTGTAATGTTCACGACATTAGACACAATATATCTTAGATTATTATTTGCTGCAATGTTCACAAACTATAAGAGAAATGTTTACAATAATAAATACAATATACATGACTTGCTTTTTAAAAAAATCATGACTTAGGGCTTGTTTACTTCAGATTATATTCAGTTTATGAACAGATTATAACAATAAGAGGTTTGTTTATGAGCCTAAATTAAAAAAAAAAAAAAAAAACCTCATGACAAACCTCTTATTGTTAATGACCTTATTAGTTAAGCTTTAATATAGAAAGTTATGATTTTATGCTCAAAAGTTACAATTTTTAAGCTAGACAGTCTCATAGGTAAACTTGCTAGAAATAAAAAGAAGCCACAGAGACGGGAAGGGGGGGGGGTGTCAAGGAACTTTTCTTGATATATGTTAAAGAATATAACAAACTGTGCATGATTTGCAATTTTGCATCATTTATCTGTACATTCATGTTTTCAGCAAATAGTAACTCTATATATATAGTACAGTATATCACATTTGTATGGGCTTAACAAGCTTACTAGTACTAAAAAGGAGTATTAAGGGGAGAAAAAAAAACTCATACTACTACATCTTTAAAAAGAATGTTGCCACTGAAACTTGGCATGTTGCCTCTGTTCTGTGTGGTTAAACATGTTTGAACCAAGATGACTCCATTTTCAGCACTTGTTCTTCCTCTTCTCTGCACAAAATTTTTAGTATATATCCCGTACGAGTTCTTCCGAACTTGTTGCTGTACTTTCCCATATCAGCATTCTGGGCTGTATTTAGCTGATTGAGTTTGAACTCCCACTCTCCAACATCCGAAGAACCTAATGTACAGCTTATTGTCAGTACACATTCACAGAACATATCACAATGGTAGATAAGATAAGTAGATAACCATGATTAAGGCTCCGGTTAGAAGGGTGTAAAACATTTTCCTGGAAAACCTATTTCAATTTTACATTGTTTAGTTTGCAGTGTAAAACTATTTTCCATTGGAGTAAAATATCACTTACAATGATGGAAAATCATTTTTCCTTACCTTACCTCCTTACTTTCCCTTTTTGTTTCCTTATTTTCCACCATTTTTTGTACATGGTACCCCTTCAATTTCAATTTGTTGTTACATTTGGAATCTTTTTGTGAAAGGGAAAAAGTCGAAGAGTAACAAGCAAACGGAAATGGAGGGAATACTAAACAATTGAAAACTTATTTTGCAATTGTGTTTAAGTTTTCCATGAAAGTCATTTTACACCCAACTAAACAGGGTCTAAGTTAGAGGGGGGGGGGGGAATTCCACTCTGAAAATGAAAATCTATGTTGAACTGGTACAAGTACTACAGGCAGTGTACAACTCAAAACTCAAGTTCATTCTCCAATATCAACTAGTTTTTAAATCCACTTACAAAGCTTTTTCTTTATTCTTGATTGCATCATGAAAGAGCTAAATATAATCTATATTCATATATCCATTGTTTAAAGGTATATATAGATGTTCAAACCTGAGACATGCGAGGCCTTGTATCGGGATTCTTTCTGATGCACAACGAGGCACAATGTAACATAGAGCAAAGATCTTCTTTCTCATAGCTTTCCCCCAAGCATGGATCAACCAACTTTTTGATATTCTCTTCTTTGACTACACGGCGTGCCTAAATGACCATCCACTGAATGCAAATTAATCCTCTTACCTAACATTTCTTTAATCAAATATGCATCAAATAAAAAAAAAAACCATACATACCCATTCAGTGAGGCATTGCTCGCCCTTGGGCCGATTTATGTCCACAGCTTTCCGCCCCGTGACTAGTTCTAACAACACTATCCCGAATGAATAGACATCAGCTTTCTCTGTGATCTGACCACTTTGAGCATATTCTGGAGCCAGGTACCTGCATAAAAACATGTATAATTATAAATATTCTTTGAAGATTATAAAGAAGAACAGGACACTGTGAGTCTGTAACCATACCCAAATGTTCCAATTACTCTTGTTTCCTCGCCCACACCTCCATCAGGCTGGCACCTTGCTAGTCCAAAGTCTCCAACCTAACAATCAGAAAGTTTTCTTTCATAGTCAGCTTCTTCATAGCAGTAGTGCATTTTAAACACAGGACAAGTTATCCAAGTCATAAAGATTAGAATTGAACTAGAAAACATCAATTTGATCATGATTACTCATTATGAGATTAAGATTCTTTTTCCAGTAATGGATTAGGAACAGTGTTATCAAATTCACTATTTAATTCGCTTCTATAATTCACAATTCACCCAAAATAGGCAAAACATGACCCCAAACTGAACAAAATTCGTGATTCGCAGAGTTTAAGGAATTAGGTAACACTGATGAGGAAAGCATCTTTGTAATAGTATTAGAAGATACAGGAGAGAATAATACCAATGGTTCATAATCATGGGTTAACAAGATATTGTTTGGTCGCATGTCACGATGGACAATACAACCAACTCGACTCTCTTCATGAAGGTACCTAAGTCCTCGAGCAGCTCCAACAGCAATCTTCTGCCTTGCAGGCCACCCTAATGGGTAGGAGCTACGGCCTGTAAACTCCACAATTAAACCAACTTATTTTCATAAAATTTGATGTAGTGAAACATAGTAAATACCATCTCAAAATTGAATCAAAGATAATCACATCACATGATCAAAAATAGAAGGGAAGGCTCAGAAATCTACAATAAGAACTTGAGAAGTGTAGCCAACATGAAGAGATGGCTGCTTGTTCTACTCACGATTATTTTACAAAATTGGGTTAAGACATCTAAGCATCTCATAATCTCAGTAATTGACCTGAAGTAATATAACTATATAAGCACTTGAGAAAATTACCATAAAGATGATAATCCAAAGAATTATTGCATATGTATTCATAAACCAACAATCTTCTCCCGCCTTCAACACAGAAGCCTATCAGGGTTACAACATTACGGTGTTGAGCACAACTTAGAACTTCCACTTCAGCACAAAACTCCAAATCTCCCTGTGAGCTAGCCAGTTTATATTGCTTTACAGCAACAATTTGTCCATCTTGTAGCACCCCACAATACACAGAACCAAACCCACCTTCTGCTAAGAAATTGTCTGTAGAAAATCCATTGGTGGCCCTTTCCAGCTCAGCATATTTGAATGACTGAGGAGGTTTCCCGAATTTCGGTGTCTTACGCTGGCATTTTGAGCATAGTGGGGGTGGATCAGCAGGTGACTTTTTCGAAAATGAGATAGCATCCCTGACACTAGTTGAGTTTGAGTTAAGTTTCTGCTTAGGTTTTGGCATTTCAGCAACAGAGAATCTTTTCAGAAGATTCATAGATGCACAAGCCAGAATTTGATCTGTAGATCTTGGTGAACCATCTATGTCAGATTTCAAGTCTGCACTACTAATATGGGGACTATTCAGCATCCATGGCTGACAACTTTTTGTTGAACTCATTGATTCATTATCTGAATCAGAATAATCTGATTTATCCCTTTCACTAACATTTGATTGAAATTCTCTCTTTTGGTCGTCAATTGTCTCATAGATAAAATATGAAGAAGTCCCTGCATCAGAACTTGATATAGATGATGTTCCTACATCAGTTGCAGTGTATGATGTATCGTGATCTGGACTACTGATCGGAGTTACATTTGGCACCCGAATTATATCCGGAGAATCATGAATATTGTTTGGATGTGATCCTTCAGATATGGATGAAAGTGAGTGCATCATTTCAGGTTCCACATCACCAGATTCAGTTAAATTCAACCTGATAACTTTGGGGTGAGATCCTTTCATCATGATAACATTGCAATGAAGCTGCTCTGCACAGTGTTTTGCCTCGTTCTTTAAGTTTCTGAAAAGGAGCCAATTTTTTTTTTAATGAGATGCATAATAGAGTTTAGAGAAAAATTAAAAAGAAGTCTAAGGGTCCGTTTGGTAGGGCGTAAAACATTTTCAATGTAAAATGATTTTCCATGAAAATCATTTTACAATGGAAAACTCATTTTTAAAAGAGTTTTCAGTTGTTTGGTTGAATGGAAAATGAGTTATGAGAATAGAGAATGTAAAACAATTTTTCTTTGATTTTGGGAGGAAAACGTTTTCAACTATAGTTTAAAACCATTTTTGTAATGAATCAAATATTAGGATAAGGGTAATTTAGGAATTCTATAATAATATAGGTACTAGGAGATTCTAGAGTTTCTTAGGTCTATAAATAGAGCTAAAAGAGGAAGGAAAAGGGTTTTTTATGTTGAGGCGTGAAGATTAAATTTATGCTTTGTTTTGTAGATTAGTTTGTAGTGTAATGGGAGTGTAAGCTACTCAAAAAACTGTGTTTATCATTTGAATGTCATTTCACTTTCTGTTTATTATTACATTACTTGTTCATTGTTGTTATTTTGCATTAGAGTATTGTTTCCAGATACTTGCTGCTTGGTGTTGCTGTGTGGGCTAATTGCTGCTACTGTGTAGTATTTGTGGGTGTGTGAGCTGGTTGTGGACAAGGCAGTCCATAACAATTTTACACTTAACTTTTCCATTTTAATTTTCAGTTCAACCAAACAGTGTAAAATGAGGAAAATAGTTTTCAGGGAAATCATTTTATGCCCTACCAAACGAACCCTAAAAGACACTAAAAACAGAATCAACAGATTAACTGCAAAGAAGATTGAGGAAGTAAATTACTTGTCCAGTATAACCCAGTTAGTTTTATTTTTCAAGGCTTCAGCTGCCACAACTCCATCAATAGATCCTGACAGAACCTTTATCTTCACATTTATCTGCAAAGAAGTTGACAATGGGAAAACCCCTCAAAGAAATGCACCAAGATTACAGCTAATTTTCAGATGATATTCTTATTTAAAGTACTGACCTTGCATGATTTTTGATCTTTACACAACTTATGCATCAGCTCTGAGCAAGAGTCATTAATGTCTTCCTCTTGATCCAACAGACTCCCTGTGCGAGATTTCCATAATCCACTTGCACAATCAGTGGTAAACCTCTGAATTCCCCATAGCTTTTTACCTGAAAATGCGCATATCCATCAATGCACAAGTTGGTTTCAACAAAAAAGGTCACCTTATAGATTATACATGGAACACTTCTGTAGTGCTATGTATGGTAATTAAGTACAAGCTTAAAGATTATACAATCGATTAAGGAATCAGCGGTTTCCCTTTACTGTCTAACTCTATTAAGGGTTCAGTTCTTCTCAGAAGTACATATCTTAAATGACTGAATATAATTGTGAGTAATACACATTTAAGGAACTTAACATTAAACTGAACATAAAACCTCATAAATTAATCTGTGAATGGTGCACAATGAATATTATGCACCTATGTTTAAAATATAATATCCACATTATGCATTTCGAACATATATATTGAACATTTAGGACATTCATGCTTTATGTTTAGACAAATTAATTTTATAAGATAAGTATTCTGAAAGTAAAACATGAATATTCTAAAGGGTTGTTTGGTATAAATTTAGGAATGGAAATGGAATGGAAACAACTTAGAAAGGGAAAGTGTAACATTAAGTGATACCATTAATTGTTGCTTGGTGTAATTAAGAAAATGTAATGGAAACAAATTAGAGAAGAATGAATTTTGTTTCCACAAGTTTGAGAAGGGTATCAAAATGTTGGTAGGTCTAAAAAATGCTTATTTGATTCCATTTCCAACCCTTAAAAATGACAATACGAAACATGCTCTAATTGCACAACATAAATCTTCTAAATTTCTGGCACAAATGTTAAGAGCAAGTGTATTCGTGTACGGTGATCACCATGCAACTGGTTGTAGGAAGAAATTTTCACTCACAAATAAGATTGCTTTGCACTTTCCAAATTACTTCAAAGATTCTTGTATAAAAATGCATTTGCTCTTTTAAAATCCCCGAAATTGGGTTGATGCATTTTCCCTAAATTGGCAAAAACCCTAACAGCCCGTTTGGTAGTTGGTCATAAATCATGGTAATGAGAATGAATTTATAACTAAATTTATAACTAAATTTGGAAGGGAAATCAAAATCCATTCCCATGGTGGTGCTACCTTAGTTCCAATTTATCTAATTTTCTTCACAAATATTCATTCCCATCAAATACCACCCTCCCCAATGGTAATGGATGAGAATAAAAAACGAGAAGAAAATTGAAGCTTGGGAATGAAAATTTGTTTTTCATGGAGATTATAAGGTTCCTACTTAACAAAATTACACTATAAATTCATCATCATTACCACAATTTATTACCAACAACCAAACGGGCCGTAAGTCCTAACATTTAAGCAGAGAATATATCCCATTAGGCCTTCACACTTGACTTGCCACAACAGGATATAAGTACTTAAGGGACTCCTAAGTGCCAATAAATTTAGACACTTGATGCAACTACTAGCTCAAACAAGAAAATTGTTTGTTTCATACCCAAAAGAGATCAAATTAGGCAACAAAGAAGAGGCTCATTGCTCTTGTAATCAGCTCCCTTTTCCTCTTTCAAAACAGGAAAAATACCAAAATTATGCCTTTATGCACTGCAATAGCAGAATGCTTTCTTCATGTTCATCCACATTACATTACCCATCTCATTTGAAGTCATTAACATTCTAGAAACTGCTTGAAAGTGTGAAAACCAAACCAATTTTAGAAAGAAAAAAAATTCTAAATCATGCAAATTCTAAAATTGTGTAAACTCATAGCTCTAAAAAAATAAAAATAATGCAGTCTTATCCCCAACAAATGGAGATGCTGTTCCCAAAATAATTCAAGAGCCCAAAATTAATCATATAGTATTGTTTAAACTCAAGACAAAATCAGAATTAGTTAGAAGATACTAACAATAACAATTTAACCAAAGCTTAAAACAGATTATAGCAGAAATAGACTAAAATTTGGCAATAAGATTTACCATAATTTTGAGGAGAAGTGACAACCAACAACTTAATGGAATTCCCAGGTTGAACAACATGAGAAAGTGCCCACTCCATTGCAGTCTTTGGAATTTCCTTAGAAGCTTTCACAGCAACCACAACAACTTTCTTCTGATTTGAATTCATCCTTTCAATTTCTTGAAACCTAAACCTTATTTTATGTTCAATAAAACCCAATTTTGGATCAAACCCATTATTTCCCACATCAAAAAGCTATGAACTTTGATTTTTCTAGCTCCACCCACTTTCAAAAGACAAAGACAAAGACAAATTTCAGTTATTTGAATAGTGAGCAACAAAGTTTGAACCAACCTTTTTTTTTTTTTACCTAATCTAGAGTATTAATATTAATAATGGTGCAAAAAATGAGATGGGGTTTTGGATTGATCAATGTCATGATTTCAACACTTTTCCCAAGCAGCTTTTTTGCATGATAAAAATTGAAAGAGAAGAGATGGCCTTGCCAAAAGAGTTTCGTTGTTGGAACAGAATTTGAGGAATACAGTCATAAAGGGGGAATGAAAAAGGTGTTTGGACGTATTGAAGTGAAAGCTTTAATGAACAGTGGATTTGTAATAATGACAGTGAAATTGATCCAAAAACAGGTGATGATCTAATAATTGACAAATTATGGGACCACTCAAATCACTTGATTCCATGTTCTTTCCCCATTAATCAAACCTCTTGCGTGTGTTAAAATAATAGTGATACCACTTGTTTCGAATTAAACCTTTGATTATACACTCCCTAATTTAACGATTTAGCTACATAAAACCACATGATAGATTGTTACTATGAATTTAAAAATATAAGACTAATAATCAAGCAGTTGATTATTTAGCTAATAAAGTTAATCTTTTGTTTTTCGCCATATAATGACTTTACCTTTTGGTTTTAATAATGCAAGTTTAACACAGATTTCTAAATTATTATGAATTTAAAAATGGCTTTTAATTGAAAATAATATCGCCCCTTCAATTTGATATGAACACCTTGTTGAGGGAGGATAATTCACCGTGATCTACTCACACAAGTCACAAGAAGGGTACCATACTATTCTAAGAAGTAAGAAGCTTCAATATCACTATTCGTGTATTTTATATGCATCTTTATGGACTAAATAAATTTATAAATGCTATGACAAATTCAACAAACCTCATAATATTAGTTTTTTTTAAGTGTATATATACAAACGAGAGTTTTTGGATGAACTAAAAAAAATTGACTTTAAAAAAAAAAAAAGCAAAGCAAGTAAACAATTAGAGTCAAAGGTTTTTTTTTTCTAATAAGATCCTTTTATGAAACTTCAGCGGACGAAATGATTTAAATGTACTTGTAAAATGATTAAAAGTCAATTTTTTTTTTTTTGGTGCAATTTTTTCTTAATTTCATATGCTAATTAGCTAGGGTAATCTTTTTCATTACTTAAAAAATATATATAACAATAAATTTTAAGCAATGTATATAACAATAAATTTCTATGCACAAATGTCATGACTTAAAAATATAGAAATGGGTGGAATATAAATTTTACATCGTTTACTTTGGATGAAAAAATAAAATGTTTTCACTGAAAACTGTTTTCCTATATTACATCGTTTACTTTGGATGAAAAAATAAAATGTAAAACTTTGGGTAAAAACTCATTTTACACACTATTAGAAATATTTTCCTCCAAATTTGGGAGTAAAACTTGTTTTCCGTGTAAGTAAACATTGGAAAATTTATATGAAAATGAGTTTTCCAACGTAAAATGTTTTTCATGGTACATCAAAAATATTTTACATCAAAGTAAACGGACCCTAAGTGTTGCAATTATTGACACACACTTCTATAACTGCATTGCATATCAAACTAATATCAATTTGGCAATTATAGATAGCCAATTTTACAAATTCACAAATGTGAATATGCTATCGTAATGGGCCTCATCATTGAAAGTGATAATTTATTAGAGCATCAAAATGTACTTTTGAATAATTTACAATGCTTTAAAAATTAGAGGATTAATTAATTTATTAGAAATTCGATCAAAGTATGAGACGATGATTGAAATCTAATTAAAGTTTGTGCTTACAATTGTCTTTAAATGCCAAATGAATGCCATTTTCATTTTTTTATTTTTATTTTGTAAGAATGCCAATTTCATTGGTGTGCCATCTAAGGGGCAATCAATGATTGTAATATTCTTTTTTTCTTTTCAAATTTAATCATTTAAAAAAAAAGTTTGAAAGTCAACTTCATTATTCTTAGCTTGCTTATAATGTAAGACAAATATTATATAGATATAGATATTAGAAAATTTGTGTGGTATATTTAGTTAGTCTTTTATGGTTTTAGCTATGTTTTTTTTTACTCCATTCGTCTCAATTTACTTGCTACATTAACTTTTTCACATCTTTTCTGGCACGGATTTAAATAAAAATATCTTTAACTACATATAATACAGGTTGAGCTGAATTAAACTAGATCTATCATGACTATATTTTTTCTTACGTATATAAAATTAAATCAAAACAAAGCTTACATATGAACAATACCCAAAGTCAAAATTTGGCAACTAATTAAATTGGAACGAAGGGAGTAGATAACATTCACTATAGAGCGAGCTATATATAAAGAGGTTGAACCTTGTTTTCGTTGGAGTACAGGTGAGACAGATACCACTGAGTTACACTAGAAAATACTTGAGTTACACTAGAAAATACTTGTTGCTTGTTTTATTAATCGTGTTCTATCATTATTAGTTAAAAAAATTATAGTAGCTAACATTAGAAAATGCTGACAAATGAAAAATTACCTCCAAGCTATTGAAGTAAATTTCATATAGTCCCAGCGTAAGACCGTAACATAATTTTTGAGTTACACATATAGATCGAGATTATATGATGCTAGTAATAATGTTTGAACAACATATCCCTTGAATAGGAGTATGATGATAAAGAAAAAACAAAATCTATGTGTGGAGTATCGGTTGATGTATTTAGTTGGTCGTTTTAAAAGTCAATTTTTTTTTTTTAACTCAGGGCATCTCCATTCATGTATTTTTAGTTCTCTTCAACCCTCTCTTTCTCTCTTAACTATTTTTTCACTTATCCATATCATATATTTATCTATTTAAGTAAATTTTATTCACTCCTACCATATGTCCATACCCATGAACCGCATAAGCCCTTCATCCTTTTCTCCTACTACTTCTCTACTTTACCACACTTTATCTATCATTCACGGCATATCTTATTTTGATTAAATTTTAACTAATATGTATTGACATGAATTAAACAACTAATAAAATAATTTTAGTGATTAGTTGATTCGGAGAAATTAATAAATTTAGGCTGGCACTACTTATTTCGGGTAGCAATTAAATCTGATTAATTAATTTGTTCGAATTAATTAATTAAATCTTTTGTATAGATTAATTAATTAAATTAAACTAATTCGTCAGGTTGTTAGGTAATTAATTCAAAAACAAATTTTAATTTGGGTAACTTAAATAGTAAATCTACTAATCAAATTTAATGGAGACAAATAGACAATATATTGAACTATGAACACCTAAAATATTAAAAATTCTTTCGAGTGAAAGGTAAAATAAGAACAACTAAAATAAGTTATCAAGGAAACCATCGAGAAAAAGAAGGAAAAAAAGGAACGAAGAAAGGAAAGAAGGAAAGCATGTTGAAGGATGCGCAAAAAAAGAAACATGATGAAGGATGCGTAAAAAGAAAGCATGCTGAAGGATGCGCAAGAAGGAAAATGAAAGCATGTATTGCATTATTTTAAAAGAACTTTTGAGTCGGACCCACACTATGAAATGATTTATAAATTTATTTTTGTCAAGAATTATTTCGTGATTTTCTTTAATGGAAACAAATAAATTCATGGTGTAATCCATGTGTTTTTATTTCTTATCTGGACAAGAATGAAAATTTCATGGGTGTTATTGCCCTAATAGAAGACTAACTCCAACAATGCTTATGCCTTTTCATTTTTTTTGGGGGATATTTCTTACAATACCCCTACCAGCCCTATGTTTATCATTTTTTTTCATGGTGTATCATTCCTCTCAAGAAAGTTTATATGATACCTCTTGAGGTTATATTTTAGTGTAGGGGTTTTTTAGCAGTGCACTCGTATTAATGGTTTTTTTTTTTTTTTAATTTTTTTTTTATTGTGTACCATTACTCTTAGAAAAGTGCTTATGGTATCCTCTAGGTCAAATTTTTTATTTGTACTTTTTTTTTTTTTTTTTATGTTTGACCATATTGCAAAGCCAAAAGCCAATTACAAAACATCCACTTAAAAAATCTTAATTAAAACTTTTATAGAAAGATTGATCAGATTAATATCATGGAAATATTGTGTTCAAAAGCAAAGGTCACTTATATAAAGATTTTTTCAAAAAAGTTATCCTTCAATAAAAAAAATATATATACTTTCATTTATTTATTTAGAAAATTTTGCCACTAACCACCTAATAAGTACCAAAAGTTGTGAACAACTACCATAAATTATTATTTTTTTAAAATTTAACTACCAATTAAGTGCCAAAAAGTTGCAAACCACCACCCATTTTTAACACCGTTAACTTAAATCACAATTAAACCTTAATTAAATCACTTAAGTCTTAATTAAACCTTAATTAATCTTAATTAATACTTTTTATTAAAAAAAAGAAAAAAAAATCTGGGGGAGGGGGAGGGGTGATTGAAAGTTTTTTTTTTTCTTTCTAATTTTCCAGATTTTTTTTTCTTTTTAAATAAAAAGTGTTAATTAAGATTAATTAAGGTTTAATTAAGACTTAAGTGATTTAATTAAAGTTTAATTGTGATTTAAGTTAACGGTGTTAAAAATGGGTGGTGGTTTGCAACTTTTTGGCACTTAATTGGTAGTTAAATTTTAAAAAAATAAAATTATGGCAGTTGTTCACAACTTTTAATACTTATTAGGTGGTTAGTGGTAAAATTTTCATTTATTTATTATAGAAATCAGAGATAAAATTCGTTTAGCCACAACATCTAAACATCAAATAGGCCACCGAAATTGGAAAAAGCAAATTAAAGATAGAATCTGCTTTTATGGGGAAAAAAAAGCAATTAAAAGTAGAAAGAAATACTTTAATCCCAAAAAAAATAAAAATAAAAATCCAATCTTAAAATATCAACCAACAATTTCAAATGGGCCGCAAATCTAATCCAAAACAAAATTCAAATTACCCCCCACTATAAAAAGCATGCCTCTTAAAAACCAAACGGTCATTTCCTCAAATCAACTCCCCCCAAAATGGGAGGCTCAACCTCCCCTCCTCCCACCACTATCACCACCACCGCCGCCACCCCACCACGGCTGAGGAGAGAAAATTTCCGACACACCAAACACGACTCAGCCTTTTCGAAATGGAAGGTCCTTATCGGGCCGAATGATTGGGCCGATTACCGGGCCCAAAAAGAAGGGGCAGAGAGATACAGAGTTGGAAATCTGCCTACTGTTATTGGGCCTGGAGTGTATGAGATTGGGGTGGCTGTTTTCTCCTCCTTCTCGGGCCGGGTTGTGGATAAGCTCGATCCGGACCGGATTGTTGTGGTGTATTTGGGTCAGGCTGATAATGTCAGGTCAAGGCTTCAGGATTATGGACGGTGTGGATCTCATTTGGTTGCTGGTTTTGGGTTGTTTAAGGAGGTATTTTCCAGAGGTTATCCGATTCTTTATCGCTGGGCTCCTGTAAGTTGTTTGTTTGTTTTTTTTTTTTTTTTTTTTTAATTTAATTGTTTTTTTGGGGGATTGATTCGAGTGATAATCTGAAATTGTTGCTTGTTAAATTTGATGATTTTTGGTGTTTTAAAGTTTGGTTTGGAACTTTGGATCCGTGAATCTAGGTCAAGATGTTATCAGTGTTGATTTAAGCAAAAAACTGGAAAAACAAAATTACTGTTTTATTGAATGACGAGAGTGTAATGAAATAGGAGCAGTAGCTAGTACTGATTAGTGATTAGTGGTCAGTAACTCAGCATAAGCAAGGATCAGCTGTGAGAAATGAATTCGTAGCCGATGTAGCAAGTGCTTCTCAGACTTGCTAGAAGGATTGGTAGTTTTTTTTTTTTCTTGGATAGCATGTGTTACTGGCCTTGAGCCGGACCTTACTGCAGGCCACTCGACCTAATTTAACCAAGATATGCATCTAAAGGGGAAGATAAAAACCCTCACAAATGTGTGCGGTGAGAATCGAACCCAGAAGCTCGCGACCGGAAGTGTGAGCTCTTGACCACTATGTCTGAGACATCATACTCCAGAACGATTGATAGTGTTAGCTTGTTATGTTGAACAATACCATGGACCCATGGTTGTAACTTGTGGTTAAAGGTGGAGAAAGTTGACATTACTTTCACTCATATTTACTCCCATAAATCAATATCCATTCCTGTGGTTGTGCTAGCTTCAACCAGTAGACTGCGGAAGAGAAGTTGGAGACAGCTGTGGTAGCGATGGAGGGGAACGTGCTGCTGTAGTACCAGTGGGAGAATCGGCGGAAGAAGATCACCTCGTGGAAGGAGTTTAAAGGCATGTTTCTAAGGCAATTTCGCACAGAGGACACCAGATTCCTATATGAGCAATGGCTGGCTCTGAGACAGGAGGACACCGTGACAGAGTATAAGAGGAGATTTTATGAGCTTTTAGCACCATTGGAAAGGGATTGAAGAAGTGAGTCAAGTAGGGGTGGAAGTTCGGTTTTCGGTTTGGATTATGGACAAATCCAAATCGAAATAATTCGGTTTTAGAAATGTCAGACCGAATCCAAACCAAATTGGTATTCGGCCCAAATCGAACCGAACCAAATATTTTAGTTTTCAAACGGTCAGTCCAATCCAAACCGAATTTTTGCAATTAGTTTTTTTCCCATAAATTCTACTTGGTTTTTTTCCCCTAAATTTATACTCTAATTGTGATTGTTACAATAAATAAAATAAAAATCTAATCAACCATAAGTTCACAGCACATGCAAAAAGTGATAAAGCCACTTGTCTTTGGCCGTTTTGGGCCTTTACATTATAACAACCTAATATCAACAGTAAAATAAAAGTAGCAACATTACAATAATATATAAATCCACAAATATATAAAGTAGCAAAACAAAGTAGCAACATAATCATCTATCAACACATCTAATTTTTCAGCAACACTTAATTTTTTTAGCCATAACACAACAACATCAGCAGCATCAGCAACACATCAGCAGGTTGGCAACTCAGGCATAATATCAATCAACATTGACATGGTCGAATTCTTCCGCAAGTGCCATATTACCCAAGTCTAACAAAAGTGCAAAGCAAATAAATAAACAAGTTAAATAATTATATAATTGTATGCTAATATATAAATTTGAATAAAATGATTATTGCTCTTTTATTACCTTCTTCAAGACGCTCAACTTATTCTAAACATTCTTCAATATTCAGAAATGGAGAAGAACACAACCAATTTTGCGCACATACAAGACCTTCTACGACCCGTGGACTTAAAGAGCTCCTAAATGGATCTAGAAATCAACCACCGTCCACCGGTGATGAATGCACTCTCAGAAGTCACTGTTGAAAAAGGGACAACAAGCACATCCCTAGCCATTCTTCCTATTGTAGGAAACCTCGCACTATGGATCCTCCACCACCCCAAAATATCAAAGTCCTCATTCTCTGTTTCCTCATCCAAATACTTATCCAATTCAATTTTAGCATCACCCCTTTCTCAAACTTGTGTTTCTTATATTTAGATTTTAAAACCTCAAATTTTTTTTTGTTTGGGAGAAAATTGTGTTTCATCCTTACTTGATGACACCTCTTCCCTAATCACATTCACTTCATTTGATGAACTAGCACGATACTCCTCATATAAAGCAAGCAAAGCCTCTTTCAAATTATTCACCAAGCTAGATGTAACTTTAGTATCATTAATTTTAGTTATCATCCACTCAATATAATCAAGCTTATAACGAGGATCAAGGAAAACAACAATAAAATAAGCATGTTCATTTTCTTCAAATCACCCTGATATTTATCATATTTCTCCTTCATTTTTCCAGCCATAACACAAAGATCTATATCATCACTTGAAACTAAATCTTTCAACATTAGGGTAACATTGACCAACTCATGAAAGAATAAGTTCGAAGTCATAAATAAAGAACCAGATACACGCAAGGTAAGATCATCGAAAGCTTGCAAAAATTCAGAAAATCCCCTTTTCACATTACTCCAATCATCAAAACCAGGTTTACCCTTCCCCTCCCTTTCATTTAACTTAATCTCATAGTGAGGATCTTCCTCACTATACCTCTCAAAAGCACCTCATGATCAATGGCCGCACTGAACTTCAAATAGGTGGAGTTCCACCTAGTAGACACATCAAGGCATAACAACTTTTTTGTGTTGATTTTTTCTTCAGAAACACATTTTTTAAACTTTAACAACCTAGCAGGAGATTGTTTGATGAACCTCACAGCATGCCTAACATGAGTAACGGATTCATTAACTGTTTTTAGACCATCAGTGACAACCAAGTTGATTATATGAGCAACACAACGCATGTGAAGAAACTTCCCCTTAAGAACCCTAAATTTCCATCCATTAATTTTCCTTCTTAAATACCCTATTGCAGTGTCATTAGAGCTAGCATTGTCAACTGTTATACAAAATATTTTCTCAATCTCCCAATCAAGCATTTCTCAACCTCTTTACCTACTTGGCTACTTCCTCACCCTTATGACTTGAAATAGGACAAAAATTCAGGATTTTTTTCTGCAACTTCCAATTATTATCAATGAAATGAACCGTAAGACACATGTAATTGATTTGTTGTATTGAAGTCCAACTATCAGTGGTTAAAGAAACCCTTGAATTATAAGTCATTAACACATTTTTTAGCTTTCTTTTTTCAGTCAAATACATTTGAAAACAATCATTTGCTATGGTAATTTTAGAAGGAACTTGAAATCTAGGCTCTATGACATTGCAAAAATGTCTAAACCCTACTCCCTCAACAAATTTAAAAGGTAGCTCATCCCCAATCACCATAAAAGATAAAGCTTTCCTAATGCTACCCAGATCATATTTTTGATATGTTAAAGAATTTGTATCATCAGCATTCTTAAAAGAAAGTAAACTTTGCTTTGAGTCTTTAGGAGTGTTGTAGGAATACTTACGATATCTATTAATATGAGCCCATAAAGGACTAGTGCCATTCTTCTTCGGATTGCACAAAGCTCTATTACACCATTTTACAGGACAAAAATTCAGGATTCTTTTCTGCAACTTCCAATTATTATCAATGAAATGAACCGTAAGACACATGTAATTGATTTGTTGTATTGACGTCCAAGTATCAGTGGTTAAAGAAACCCTTGAATTATAAGTCATTAACACATTTTTTAGCTTTCTTTTTTCAGTCAAATACATTTGAAAACAATCATTTGCTACGGTAATTTTAGAAGGAACTTGAAATCTAGGCTCTATGACATTGCAAAAATGTCTAAACCCTACTCCCTCAACAAATTTAAAAGGTAGCTCATCCACAATCACCATAAAAGGTAAAGCTTTCCTAATGCTACCCAGATCATATTTTTGATATGTTAAAGAATTTGTACCATCAGCATTCTTAAAAGAAAGTAAACTTTGCTTTGAGTCTTTAGGAGTGTTGTAGGAATACTTATGACATCTATTAATATGAGCCCATAAAGGACTAGTGCTATTCTTCTTCGGATTGCACCTGTACACCATTTTACAGTACTTGCACACAGCTCTCACTCCACATGGTGTTTCCTTCTTCACAAAGTGCTCCCACACCTGTGAACGGTCTTTCATTTTCTTCCTTTTTTCCCTGCTTTTTTTAAGGTGTTCAGGCCTCAGGGCCAATTACTTCCTGCACCTCATCATCCTGTTCTTGTGAAACATGTGTTGGATTACCAACGTTCGATTTCTTTGACATCTAATTAAAATAAAATCAAACCGTACCAAACTGAACCGAAAACCGAACCGAACCAAATTAGATTTCAGAGAAATCGAATGTTGGTAATCCAAAACATGTTTCACAAGAGCAGGATGATGAGTTGCAGGAAGTAATTGGCCCTGAACACCTCAAAAGAAGCAAGGAAAAAGGGAAGAAAATGAAAGACCGTTCAGAGGTGTGGGAGCACTTTGTGAAGAAGGAAACACCATGTGGAGTGAGAGTTGTGTGCAAGTACTGTAAAATGGAGTACAAGTGCAATCCGAAGAAGAATGGCACTAGTCCTTTGATGTCGTAAGTATCCCTACAACACTCCTAAAGACTCAAAGCAAAAATTACATTATTTAAGAATGCTAATGTTAATGCTGATGATACAAGTTCTTTAACATATCAAAAATATAATCCAGGTAGTATTAGGAAAGCTTTATCTTTTATGATGATTGTGGATGAGCTACTTTTTAAATTTGTTGAGGGAGTGGGGTTTAGACATTTTTGCAATGTCATAGAGCCTAGATTTCATGTTCCTTCTAGAATTACTGTAGCAAAAGAATATTTTCAAATGTATTTGATCGAAAAAAGAAAGCTAAAAAATGTGTTAAAATATTTTGTATAACAATTGACAATGCTAGATCTAATGACACTGCAATAGGGTATTTAAAAAGGAAAATTAATGGATGGAAATTTGGGGTTCTTAAGGGAAAGTTTCTTCACATGCGTTGTGTTTCTCATATAATCAACTTCGTTGTCACTGATGGTCTAAAAACAATTAATGAATCCGTTACTCGTGTTAGGCATGCTGTGAGGTTCATCAAACAATCTCCTGCTAGGTTATTAAAGTTTAAAAAATGTGTTTCTGAAGAAAAATCAACACAACAAAGTTGTTGTGCCTACTAGGTGGAACTCCACCTCTTTGATGTTGAGTGCGGCCATTGATCTTGAGGGTGCTTTTGAGAGGTATAGTGAGGATTGAGGAAGATCCTCACTATGAGATTGAGTTAAATGAAAGACAGAGGAAGAGTAAACCTGATTTTGATGATTGGAGTAATGTGAAAAGATTTTCTGAATTTTTGCAATATCTCGTTCTTTATTTGACACTTCGAACTTATTCTTTCATGAGTTGGTCAATGTTGCCTTAATGTTGAAAGATTTAGTTTCAAGTGATGATATATAGATCTTTGTGTTATGGCTGGAAAAATGAAGGAGAAATATGATAAATATTGGAGTGATCCGAAGAAAATGAACATGCTTATTTTTATTGTTGTTGTCCTTGATCCTCGTTAAAAGCTTGATCATCTGGCTTGGTGAATAATTTGAAAGAGGCTTTGCATGCTTTATATGGGAGTATCGTGCTAGTTTATCAAATGAAGTGAATGTGATTAGGGAAGAGGTGTCATCAAGTAAGGATGAAACATAATTTTCACCCAAACACAAAAAAATTGAGGTTTTAAAATCTAAATATAAGAAACACAAGTTTGAGAAAGAGGGTGACGCTAAAATTGAGTTGGATAAGTATTCGGATGAGGAAACAGAGGATGAGAATGAGGACTTTGATATTTTGGGTGACCCTAAACCATGTCAATGTTGATTGATATTATGCCGAGTTGCCAACCTGCTGATTTGTTGCTTTGTTATGGCTAAAAAATTAAATGTTGCTGAAAAATTACATGTGTTGATAGATGATTATGTTGCTACTTTGTTTTGCTACTTTATGTCTTTGTGGACTTATATATTATTTTAATAATACTTGTAAAGGCCTAAAACGGCCAAAGACAAGTGACTTATATCACTTTTTAAGCATGTGCTGTGAACTTATGGTTGATTAGATTTTTATTTTATCTATTGTAACAATGAAAATTAGAGTAGAAGTTTATGGGAAAAAAACTAAGTAGAATTTATGGGGGAAAAAAAAACTAAGTACAAAAAATTCGGTTTGGATTGGACTGACCCTTTGAAAACCTAAATATTTGGTTCGGTTTGGACCAAATACCAATTTGGTTTGGATTCGGTCTGACATTTCTAAAAGATTAAAACTGAATTATTTCGGTTTGGATTTAGATTTGGGTATAATCCAAACCGAACTTTCACCCCTAGTTCAAGCTATGGATCTAGCTTCGAAGATAAAAGGAAAGTTGAATTGGGCCACCCCAGGAATTGGGTTAGGCCTAAACTAAACCAACCTGGACTAAACCACCAATCTAACATTCCAACTCCACCACTAGAAATTACCCCACCTCTACCCAAAATTCACCCCTCAGTTACTAACATGTTCCCACTCACTTACTAACATGTTCCACAAAAATTTCCCAACTCCACAATCTTCACCAAGAACTCCACAAACAGCCTGAGACCCCCCCCCCCCCAACCAAGCTAGGAAAACAAGGCGTTTGATCAACCAAGAAATCCAGGAGAAGAGGGCCAAGGCAAGTGTGATGAAAAGTGTGTAGGAGGAAGGAGCTAAGTGATTGAACCGGAGGGTGAGGGGATAGAGTGGGGGATGGGGAGCCACTGGATTAGAAAGTGTGGAATGCAAATACCAAAGCAATAAAGTTTTGCTAAACCTTCTGGTTTTGTTTAGCTACTAGCAGATAATGTAAATAGACTAAATACACCAAGTGATCTTAAAATGAAAAGGATATTTAGTGACAATTTTGTTAAGAAGAGATCGGAGCTCGTCTTCTAAAGAAAATGCCCTCCTTTAGTATTTCCAGGTTTTGAAAACATTTCCTGTATGAGCGGTTTCATTGCATAATCGGATGTGGCCTGTTGCCTGTTGGTATATGTCTAAGTGTCAGTCAGACATGGCAATTTTATGAATAATCCGAATGTTATCGCCCAAATAAATCATTCTTTTTTCTTTTCTTTTTTTATATTTTATTTAGCATCTTGAGGAAGTACGGCATGTTTTAAGTCTCATACCGATATCCAAGGGTCGAGTATCCGACACAGTTACTTGAGGTGAATTACAGAGTACGAGTAACATATCATATTACAGGACTTAGTAGACCTAGATATGAATCCTATATGCTACAGCATGAGTTGCTTAATGCTGTGTCAGTGTGGGAAGATGATTTACGCACCCCTCCCCCTCACATGAACAGTGCCACACACGCTGTTCATGTGAGAGGGGAGGGGTGCCGAAATCAAATGAAGGGGTGCGGATATCAGTTGCCGTCAGTGTAAAGCTATAATTTCCTGCAGCATATGAATTGACATCTACTTTCTTCCTTCATGTATATGACTATAATACACTGCCAAATTTTCTCCAAAACCTAATTGCCAATTTGTTTTTTAATCCAAAACCTTGCATATGATAGTTCTGCTACTTAATACAGATGAAGAGCAAAAGTGATGCTGAGAGGACAGAAGCTAAGCTACTTCAAACATTTGATTATGCTTGGAACAAAATCGGAAATGGTGCACGCCGTCCTAATGATATTCTAAGTAAAATTGAGAAGATCTCATCTCAAAACAGCAGTTTCCCTAAGATTATGAAGATACTACAATCTCTGAATGAACAGAAAGTAGGCATCCCAATCAAAGCAGAGAAGCTTTCATTAGGCAACAAACCACCAAGCCATGATATTTACGACGAAAAGCTCAACCTCTTTGATCGTGTTTTCAAATTTTCTCGGTCACAACCACGATTAGTCCCCACTAATCCAAACCCTGGCATCGAAGACTCGAACCCAAAACACATTATTTGTGGTGTGATTTCAAGTGATGGATCAACTTGTAGCAGCCCGCCAGTTAAAGGCAGAAAACGATGTTCCAAGCATAAAGGCTTGAGAATGAATCAACCAAAATCGTCGAACCTTAAACCTGTTGTCGAAAGACCTCAATGTAATGACTACATCGCAGGCATTTGTGGAGTGAAGTTGGGTGATGGGAGATGCTGTGAAAGACAGCCAGTGAAAGGAAGAAAGAGGTGTGAGCAACATAAAGGGATGAGAGTTGATGCATATGTATCTAAGTTATCATCATTAAGAGATAAATGGCTTAATTCAGAGCATACTGATGATTTTATCTTGGTAAAAGTTTGACTGTTCTAGTTGTGGAGGACTGCAAAACACAACCAGAGGCAGGCAAAGGTTTATTTATTTATTTATATGGGTGGTACTAGGATTTGAATCCTACTGCAAGTCGTCTGATTCAATTGAGTCAAGATACTCATCTGCAAGGAGAAGATAAGAAATCCTCACAAATGCGACAGACAAAGGTCTTGACGACTTGACAGGACAAGACTACAAGAGTATGCTGTTTTATTTGTATTTTTTATAATATTTATTGTATTTGTTTATTTAATACCAGTTGCATAGAAAGAAAATAAAGTAGCAAGTTTGTAATTATACAAATGAATTAGGTGAATGGTGTAACTAGATTATAGCATGTTCCATGACAAATCAAAACACAGAATAGAATGAAAGCATGTTTGTAATTATACAAGGTAGTGTTAATTTAATTGCTGCATGCGGCTGCTGTAAGCTTTTTTAACATTAAATTATAGTAATTTTCTTGTACAAGTACAAGGTGCATATATAAGAGTATAATCATACTCTTAAAGAAGGGTGCGTTCTCTTCATCTTTAAAAAAAGTTTCAGGTTTAATAAGTTCAGATACGTTCCAATAAGTTTAGTTAATTCAGATAAGTTAAGGTTTAATAAGTCGAAGAGAACGCACCCTAGTAGAAGAAGTATAGAGGTAAAGGCTTTATCATAGTAACAATTTGACAAAGTTAGTTATCCGGACATTAGGTACGATATCTGGGTTTGAATCTCAACAAGTTCATTTGATACGGTTTCTTTATCCTCAATCCTCATCTTCTTAGTCGCTCGGGAGCCTCAAGTAAAAATAGACCAAAAATAAAATCAAAAGTAAAGGCAAAGAAAAGAAGAGAGGTTCAATATAAGTTGAAGGTTTTTTTTTTTCCACGAGTAAAAACCTCTCAAATGCAAGTAGAATTCACAAGTCTTAGCCCATGGAAATATTTTAAATTATGTGTCACTGATTCTCATTAAATAATTGAAACTAATTTTAATTTTATTTGTTTTAAAAAAAGTTAAAGAAAACTTGTGATGTAGACCAATCAAAATTGATGACACAAGTAGTGGTACAAAACAGCGTGACAAAATATTTAGATTATGTTCTTGCCTTACTATCTTACTCTCATCTTGTAAGGATTTTCCCCTACTCTCTCCCGGGATGTTTAGACAAATTAAGTTAGAAGTATCGTATATAGAAGTGTTCACACACCGGTGTAGACTGTGGACAAGGCGATTCTGGTCCAATGCTTGATCCTTGAAAAAGGCGATTTCAGTCCACCGGTTCAGTCCGGTCAAAACTTGAAAATTGCTGCATTGAATCTATAAAATATATATCATGTGATTAGTGACTTTAGGAATATGTTTAAATACATTGAAGACGAAAAGAGTATATTATAGAATTGTATACATGAAGGGCTTTCCATATTAATGGTAAAGAATTTACCCATTGATAATAGGAATAATTACATTAATAGGTACCAAGTATTGTAAAACTAAACTACATGTTTAAAACTTGTTAAAAGAAGTTAACTTCTACCGACTACTCTTTGGGTGCTATAACAAACATAAGTACTTTTTTAGGCTGAACTAGATTACATCGTGAAGAACAATCTCTAACCATAACATAGACATAAATAGAAATGGCATACATCATGAAGAACATCTCTAACCATAACATCACATAATTAAATAAATGAGAAATTATTAGTGCATAGTTGAGATGTATCTATATAAGCTAGAGCTGTTCAAAATGATCCGATCCTAAATATCCAATTTTTTCAATAAAAATTATTCGATTTTTCGGGATATCCAAAAATTTCCGGATTGGATTCGGATTGGAGAATTTGATTTTTAGGATCGGATACTCGGATTTTTCGAATCGGGTATCCGGGAAAATATATTAAATACATAAAAAAATAATTTGAAAAAAATCAGACCGGATCAGATATCCAAGATATGCGATTCGGATTTGGCCGATCCGATTTTTTAGATATCCGACTTTCGGATCGGATCGATCCGAATGAACATTACTAATATCAACTACAGGACATAACTGTTTTTTTTTTTTTTGTCTTTTTCCAAAGAAAAATGATAAATTATAGTTATTCTGTAGATGATATATATATATATATTATATACACCAATAATATATCTAATAAACATGTCATGATTCTCTCTTCTAATCTCTCATTATTTCATCTCATACTAAGGACAAAAGATATACTCCCTCCATAACGAATTAATTTCACCCTTTGTTTTTTCACGCATTTTGAGGAAGCGATTTAAGGGTGTAAACGAATGAATTAATCAAAATGATTTTAGTACAAGTAAGAATATGATTATAAGTTACTAATATCAAAATTATTTTAATTAATTTGGTCTTTTACACCCTTAAATCGCTTCTCCAAAATGCGTAAAAAACAAAAGGTGAAATTAATTCGTTACTGAGGGAGTAATACTTATTTGACTCGCTAATTTTAAAAATGACTTGTCTATCTTCATCCACCTCGCTCCCAATGACCATTTTAACATACTTAACTATACCTTCTTTCTGTTATATATATACTTGTATCAACTAATTACATGTTTATAATATAATTTGTGAAAATATATTACTAAATGGATGCCAAAATATGGATCTTAAAAATTTATTACCAATGGTATGTATTGTTAGTTTCTAATTTTCTTTCTTTAAAATATAGCCATTATTAAAAAAAGGTTTATGCTATATGCAGCCCTTAGGGCTGCATATAAAAAGCTAAAAAAGGAAATAAATAACATTAATTATGCATTTATTACATTGATCAATGTGTAATTTTCACATAAATTCACAACTTATTTCCATATTAGATAATGTAATTAATGCTTATATGCAACCCTAAGGGCTGCATATAACATTTTCCTTAAAAAAAAGGCAAAATATAATGTTGAGCATAGTGTCTACATTGATATTTTTTAGGAAAAATTGCATTTATTAATCCGAAATTTGACCCATCTCCACTCATTGATCCGAAATACTTTTTATTTTTTAATAATCCGAACTTTAAGGGGTATCTCCACTTATTGATCATTAACCTATTGTTAACCTGTTGAACATGTGGGCCCCGCTATTAATTAGTATTTCACTCTTTAATAAATAATTAACTCCTTTAATAATTACATATTAACCTCATTTTGAATATGAATTACAATATATTAATTTTTTTTTTTAAAAATAATTTATTTTCCCCAAAGAATCCTCCAGCCACTCATCCCACCCCCAATTAGCTAGCCACCCACCGACCACCCTAGCCATAGCCCCAATCCACCCCTAGCCCCACCAACCACCCCCAGGCCCCAGCCATGAAACCCCAACCCACAAGATCGCACCCACCCACACACAATACAAATCGCCGATAAATTGCCCCCACCCACCTACGATCGCCTCTGCCCATGAAACCCCCCACCCACAAAAGCCCTAGCTAGCCCCACCCAAGAAACCAGCCCCCACTCACGAAATCTATCGCACCAACGAAATCACCGGCAACTCCCCCACTCAAATTCGAATTTGCCGTTTTTTTTCCTCCATTATTAAAACTCGAATTCGCCGATTTTTTCCTCCATGATTTACGCAACTCCATCTTGTGATGAAGGTGTAGAGCGGAGCTAGTAGGTGATGAGCATTCGAATTCGCCGATTAGCTTGATGAAGATGATGAATATGAAGGTTGGTTGATGATTGATGAAGATGGTGATAATTGATGGTTGATGAAGATAGTGATACTTGATGATGAAGATAATGATGGTTGATGGTCGACTGGGTTAGGGATATGGCTAGGTGGGGGTGATCGGTGGGTGGGTGAATGGGGAAGATGAAGTTGAAGATGACTGATGTTTTTTTTTTATGCAAAGATGACTCATGTTCATACGAAGAAGAGTAGAAGACTGGTTTTTTTTTTTTTTTTTTTTTTGTAGCAAAAATCCCAAAAAGCATTAAATGGTGGGTCCCACAAGTATTTTTAACCGGTTCATCAGGTTCCCCATCATCCCAGATCAATGAGTGGAGATACCCACTAAACTTGAGATTATTCATAAATAAAAAGTAGTTCGGAGTAATGAGCGGAGATAGGTCAAACTTTAGATTAATAAATGCAATTTTTCCTATTTTTTATGACATACAAATATACAATGATACCCTTAATAACATGGTTGTGATCAAGTTTAACTGTTTAGGAATCAAACATGTTATGATATGCAATTTTATATCACCATTGGGGAATGCTTTAATTATCGTATATAGATATATGTTTTCTCTTTTTTTTTTTCAAGGTCAAGCAATTAACTTCAATAGAACTATATAAGTTCTATAGGATTAATTGTTTTAATTTATAACCTACAAAACAAAATGTTCCGCCCCGTCAAGCCCAGGAAGTACCAGAAACCCTAAAAAAAGTCTAGAGTTAGGTATTAAGCAGATAAGAGAGGATCAGTATGTAAATGACACGTGTCATGGGCTAGGTCCTGGTACTAACTGGAACCGACTTATTTTCCACCCTAGCCGGGTACGCATGCCTATAGAAGGATCAGTCACTATTATATGTCAGGTATCCAATTCATTATTCACAAACTTTATACTTTTGACTCATTTTCATTCCAATATCTGACTTAAGCATCGAAGGGGCATTCACGGGATCCACCACCGGGTCAATAACCCATCCTTGGTTTGCAGGCTTGAGTCCGAAGATAAGTGTAACAAACACATCAAACCTACTCAATCAAAGAGAGAAGTTACAAAACATGAACACGAAATTATACTTTTGTAACTGAAAATTTCAACTTTTTACTACATACATACTTTCTCAATTTCAAAATAATTGCTCAAAATCTATAACTTTTACATGACTAGTTAATCATGAATATTAAAAAAAAAATTGTTACAACTTTTTAAGAAAAAAAAAATTATCCTCTAAGATCGTCTAATCAGAGACTAGCTATTCGTTACACCTATGGCATGTTTACATCAACTGAATACAACTGAACTGAATTAAATACAACTGAAAGTAATATTTTATAAGAGAATGAAATCGAGAACTAAATTGAACTTAACTTAACTGAATTTAACCAGAAGTAAAGAGGCCCTAGATAATTTAACCAAGCCAAAGTCAAATTGTTAGAATTTTACATGATAATTTGCTGGCTAAAAAAATCAAGTGGTATGACCAAGCCAAAGTCAAATATGAGCTCATTATCATTTTGGTCTACTCATCTAGATAAACTCTAATAGTAACGTAGGAGTATCATAATCATAATAAATAACTTAATTTATCATGATATATGAACATTCCAAGCGCTACATATATTTATTTTTAAAAAAAAAAAACCGCGCTATCCAAAGTAGACTTTTCTTATCTAACAAAAAAAAGACTAAAATTTCATTCATTCTTTTGGATTATATATACCCCATGTCTTCTTATAACTTATAAGATTACCTCCAATTCCTTATTCAATTTCCATCAATTAAAATGAATTCTTTTAAACCCATTTTCGCGGTGGTCCTAGCCATTCTTTGTGCCACTAGCATGGTGGTCCAAGTCCGAGCTCAAAATTGTGGGTGCGACACAAATTTATGCTGTAGCAGATTTGGTTTTTGTGGCACGGGAGATGACTATTGTGGTGACGGGTGTCAACAAGGACCTTGTAACACCCCTGTTACCCCTATACCCACATCACCTAGCGGTGTTGTGGTGTCAGATGTCGTGACCGACGAGTTTTTTAACAACATCCTTGATCAAGCCGAGTCTAGTTGCGCTGGTAAGAATTTTTATAGTAGGTCTGTTTTCTTGGATGCTCTTAGCAACTATCCCAAGTTTGGTACGGTTGGATCTGTTGATGACTCGAAGCGTGAAATTGCTGCCTTTTTTGCCCATGTTACTCATGAAACTGGACGTAAGTTTTCTTCATTCATGAACTCATACTTTTAATTACCGTTTTGGTTATGAATGTTTTTAATATTAAGAAAATTCAAATAGAACCCTTGTGGTTTGTTTGAATAAGAGGAAATAGAATGAAAACAAAGGAAGCGAAAGGAAATGGTGTAAAAACCTCATTTTGGATATACATTTGGGAGAAGGATGGGAAGGAGGATAGTGAATAGATAGTGATCTATTTTAATTTCCCTCCCTTTTTTTACATAGATATTACCAAAATTTGTTAGATTTGATTGAAGTTTAATTCCACCTTTATTTTTCTCTCCCTTTCTTCCACCTCGATCTTTCCTCTTTCCCTTCCTTTTCCTTGCTACCTATTATCCAAACATGTTGTAAAAGGTTTTATATATTATATGGTGTCAAAAGTAGAAAAATTTACTTAAATTAAACATTAATCACGCCAAATAATACATGATTTTGACATACGATACGACCACTTTAGGAATTCTAGTAAATATTAATTATAACCCTTATTAGTTATTATAATGTTAAAGATAAGTAGATATTTTTAATGTCCGAAATTATTATGCGTAAGCACATGAATGCCCATTATTCGTCAATTATCATTATTTTATTTTATTTTATTTTGGCATTGAATATTGATGTTGACAAATAATAAATTCCATTAATAAACTTGCGACATAGTCTCCCCACCCATATGAAAAACTAGCTTTCAATGCAAAATATACTTGTGTTAAATTTTGAGCTTAACTGTTATTTGGTCATAAAAAAATAAAAATCAAAACCAAAACTTTGAAATGTATGAAAAAAACTATATTAATGTAGGTGTCAATTTATAGAGAACTAAAAATAATAATTTTGGTATTTGTGTTTTTTTTTTTTGAATTGTATATTTTGTAATATTTTCATTTTAAAAAATACAAAATATTTCTTTTTAGTATATTGGTATTCGGAATATTTTAAATGTTGTTTTAGACTTTTTGAGGGGACACCATAGCTCCCATGACTTATATAATAAAACTGATTAGTGAAAATATTTATTTATAAAAGAGTCTCTTATAAATTTAGTAATGATAATTTGTTTGAAATCGTATCTCATCTACGATCTACCATATATTTATGTACTAATTTACTATCACTAGAAAAAAATTGTCATATTCAATGATTTACGCAATTTTAATAATGCAATTTGGCCATCAAAAAAATAAATAAATAATGCAATTTGGTGTACCCACTACCCATTATTAAAAAGCTTTTTTTCCCACTCTTATTAAACTGTTGTAGTATTTTAGCAAGTCTCCCGTCAAACATTATTGACATGACAATTTGTTGCTGAAAATTTATAATTTTTCAGCATTATATCATAAATTTCTATATAATTTTTTACTAGCTAATTATATAAAAGTTATAAATTTATGGTAAAATGTTACACTTTTATGAATTTATAAAAAAAAATTATTAATATTTTTGGATCATTTGTAACATGCACAGATTTTTGCTACATAGAAGAAATAAATGGAGCATCAAAAGACTATTGTGATGAAGAGAACACAGAATGGCCATGTAACCCAAACAAAAAATACTTTGGTAGAGGCCCAATCCAACTATCATGGAACTTCAACTATGGGCCCGCGGGTCAAAGCCTTGGGTTTGACGGGTTGGGTGCACCCGAAACTGTTGCCAATGACCCGATTATCGCCTTTAAGACCGCGTTTTGGTATTGGATGGACAATGTCCACTCTAAGATTATATCAGGCCAAGGGTTCGGGTCAACCATCCGGGCTATAAACAACATAGAATGTAATGGTGGCAACACACCTGCGGTGAATGCACGTGTAAAGTACTTTCAACAATATTGTAGTCAAATTGGTGTTTCACCTGGGGACAACCTTACTTGCTAGGTTTCTTGTTATATTACCAACTTTTGTGCATGCATGTATTATGAATGCAATTTATCATTGATTTACTACTAATCTACTATTAGGGTTTGGTAGTTAACTATATTTTGCAATTACCAAACTTTTTTATTTTTTCAAAGTTGTGTAAAAGTGGATCCAACTTAATAAAATTGTTGCTACATTTCATCATTGACTTACTGTTGGTAAGGTAGAGAGGGGTAACAAAGTGGTATCAACTGCCACTAGCCTCTCGTAGTCTCGTATCATTGTAATGCGATGTTCGAACATCGAATTTCCTTTCTTAATTAAAATAAATGCCTTACAGTTTGTACACGACTACATGTAGCATATAATATATATTGTGATGCCTATTTTCGAAAAAAAAGTAAATATTTTCGGAACTTATTTATTAGCTAGTTTAGAAATTTAATTATTTACATACATAATCAAAACCCTCAATCTCACAAGTTCCAACTGAGTATTCAAATAATTAAGCTAACTAAATTTTTTAAGTAACTTAGGGCTTGTTTACTTCAGATTATATTCACTTCAGTTAATCTCTATTCAGTTCAGTTCAGTTCAGTTCATCTCTATTTAGTTCAATTAATACACTTCTATTCAATTCAGTTCAGTTCAGTTCATCTCTATTCATCTAATGTAAACGAGCCCTTAATATAATTAGGTGATCGTAATTTTGGAGCCATATTTTTGGCAAAGTGAGAAGTCACACCAGTGTGAAAAGTTTGAATCAGATTTTTGGACATAGACAGATAGACACCCTCTAATGCAACGGTTCAATAAATTAGAGAATGGAGCCTCCATCCTAATGCAACGGTTGGGTGAAAGAATTGAAACCATTGCATTAGACATTAATGTTGCATATTAAAGGCTAATGCAACGCTTACTACTTACGGTTGCATAAAAGCACAAAACCGTTGCATTAGATATAAACGTTGCATTTAAAATGTTATGTTAATTAGATATAAGTGTTGCATTTGCCTTTTAATGTAGTATGTATAAGAAAAATGACCAAAATAATTAATATTTGCGAGGTTGCACTTCTAGGCCATGATTTTTTTTGAAGGAAAGGTAAACAAGGAAGTCAGAATTTCTTCCTCTCAAAGAAACATCGTGACTTATCAGTAAAGAGAAAATAATTAAATTTAGCATCCAAAAAAGGATCTATATCAATATGCGTAGGGGTCTAATAATGCTCTAGTGACGCTATGCAATCTACTGTACGGTTGGCTTCCCGAAAGATGTGACCCAAAGACATCGAACAAAAATGATACCCTCTTCACTTCTAAATTATGTTCATCTTTTCCTTTTAAAAATAAGAGGTGTGATAGGGGGAGGACAGCCCTGTACCTAAGTGGTGCAGGACATGATCCTTTTTGAAATTTTATTTTATGTTATTTGCAACTTAGTCCTTTTATAAATACGACTTTAATAAAATGAGATTATATTAATATAATACTATAATGATATAATTAATGCTAAACAGTAATATAATAATTAATATAGGAATTAAATGCTTGATTAACTTTTAATGACTTTAATGGTACTAGTTATCACTTTTCTACTACTGATATCATGAATAAATTAATCACTATGCTTAATAGCCCACCATGCTTCGCATTAATAATTATAGATAGAGAGTTTTGACCGAAACCTGAACTTAGTCGGCACTGGAACCTCCGGCGTTCCTAAGCTTCTGACTTTACTGTGGTAGCTAACCACAACCTTGCTTCCCTTAGATCAGGCACAACACAGATCTAATACGTTTCCTACCTTAGACCGTAGTCTCACTCTATAATATTTTATGTTTAGATTATGAGAGTTTTAAGCAAGAAAATTAATCATATAAGATATAAGGTTCGAAAGGATAACGTTCCCTTCTAAAAAACTTTTATTAATTTAACGAAATATTACAAACTTAAACACTCAGAATGATTTCTAGAGATGCTCTGCTCTTAGGAGAGATGGAATCCCATTCTTTCTCTTAAGGCTATCTTTCTCTAGATGACTTGAGTTTTTCTCTCTCTAAATTTCCCTAGCTCAAGTCTGCCTTCTATATGCTTTCTAAACTCTCTATTTATAGAGGAAGTATCCAAGCATTGGATCCCTTCTGAATGGTTACAATTTCTCAACTAATACAAACCACACTTCTAAAAGTAAAAGTAAAAGTGACAATACAGAATAAAGTAGGCTGGTATTTTACACATGTTTATTTCTGGTCCTACTCCATTATGATGTTGTACATCCCCTCATCTCCAACATTGGATTCCCAATTTTCATGATCAGCAGTTTCTTCCATGAAAATCTCTCCAAAATATCTAGCTGCATAAGTCTCATCCTAAGTTAGAAAAGTGTCTAGTAAATAACCTTTTCCTTTTTCTGATAAGAATTTTCCAGCTTCAACTTTTTCTAAGTAGTCATGGACGGATTATGTATGAACTAGCCCTTCTCTAAAATATGGTTGCATTTCTCCTGGTGCTATTACTGTGGTGTTTCCAACATGGAACATTATAGGAGCTTCAATGAGATGTTATGGACTATTTTGCCTTTCCAAAGCTCGATTGATATATTAAGCAATATAGAAGAACCCAAATGCTCTTGCCTTTACTGGATCATCTACTCTTCGTTGTCTTCTACTTATTGGCTCTTGTACATATCGAACCTTTTGGTTTAGCATTATGAGATAATGGGGGGGATCAATCTTCCCTTCTTTGACCTCTATATTTGCACATTGTACTTCCATAGTTGTTCGGAGATCTTCCTTTCTGTAATCCTCGACCCTTTTAAATATATATTTCTGGAACTTGGTGAGATGCTCAAATAGGTAAATTCCTGGGAATGGTATAGAATGACATCCATGTACCATGCCATACTTCCAGGCCTGAAGATTTGCTCTAGCATACCCATAATCATGATAAATAGGATTCACATCTATTACCATGGTTCCTACACCAGAATTTTTAACATAGCGTATGTGGCTTCCCCACATATCAAATATATCGTAGAACTTATAACTTCTTGTTACAACCTCAAAGTACCATGCTTTGAAATCATTAACTTTAAATTTATCAAGAATTATATTTTGTAGATCATAGTTGAGTTTTTGTAGGTTTTCTTGTATTTCTAACACAAGAAACCTTCGGACAGCTCTGTGGCATCCTTTGACTAATCCATCTCTGCATTTGTTCTTTGCTGATGCTATTAAGGCTTGCATCAAAGCCTTTGTGGTGGGTGACACCTTCACCAATTCTTCTTGTGTTTCTTTAATTAGAGTTTCTCGTTCTACAGCCAAGAGTCCCCTTGTCTCTGTAGAAGGTTGTTGTTTCATCTTCTTGTAAATTGGCTTCAGGTTGGATGATGATGCCATTGGCTAATTCTCTAGTTAAACTGTCAGCTAGAGAATTCTTTGATCCCTGTATATGTTCAACAGTAAAAGAAAATTGATTAAGCCATAATTGCCAACGCAGGAGTCTCCCTTGCGCTTGCATGTTAGATAAATTCTTTTTGACAAAACCTAAGATTCCTTTACAATATGTCCTTACTAGGAATTGTTTAGGTGCCAAGAATATTAGGAACTTCTCTATTCCTCTTATTACTGCTAGGATTTCTTTCTGCATTGTTGGATAATTGTATTCAGCCTTGTTAAAGCTTCCACTGCTATATTTGCAGAGTTTTTCTCCTTCCTTTCTTTTTAAGACAACACTCCAATGCTCATTACTTGCATCTGTTTCTAATATTAGCTCATCGTCATTAGTTGGTAATGTTAGAACAGACAGATTTTTACATAACCTTTTCAGGTTTTTAACATTGCTCATATCTTCAATTGACCAGTTCCATAACTCTTCTTTCTTCAGTTTTTGTGGTAATGGTTTTCTTAGTAAAGCAAGATTTTTAATGAAATCAGAAGCATAAGTTAAGCATCCTAAAAATCTTTCTAGTTGCTTCCTATCTTCTATATTATCAGTGAATTTTTCTATTTTCTCTAATATATGTTTTTGCAATATTATTTGTCCAACTTTTATTTCTAATCCTAGAAACTCTATCTCTTGTTTAGCAAAAACACATTTGTCCTTTCCAAGTATTATTCCATGATCAATGCATTTCTGGGTTACTGCTTTTAAATCATTTTTATGTTGCTCGAGATTTTTTTGAAAATATTAGTATATCATCTATGTATACTAGGCAACAATGATTTAGTTCTTTGAAGATACTATCCATTCTTCTTTGGAATATTTGAGGTGCATTCTTTAGTCCAAATGGCATTACTAACCATTCGTAATGTCCCTGTGGGGCACTAAACGCTGTTAGTGGAATGCTTTCCTCTTTCATTTTAATTTGCCAATACCCACTTTTGCAATCCATTTTTGAAAACCACGTAGCTCCTTGGATTTTATTAAACAAAACAGTTTTGTTAGGAATATAATATCCATCAATTATAGTGTTATCATTTAGCCTTTTGTAATTGATTACCATCCGGGCTTTTCCTCTTTTTTCTTCCGAATGATTTCTTACCATAAACGCAGGGCTATTATGAGGACTATTACTATTCCTAATAAGTTTCTTTTTTAATAGTTCCTTAATCTGTTCATCGAATTCTTTTATATCTTGATACGTATATACCATCTGTTTTACCCTTATAATTTTATTAGGATCTGATAGTGTTATTTTGGCATAAGCTTTATCCCTATCCCAATGTTTTAGTGGATTAGTAGAATATAATTTCTCACATAATTTTTCTTGTTGCTTTGTTATTTCTTCTTTTATAGTAGACTCATCTTCAGATATTGTTAATGCCACTTCTCTTTGTGCTGGGGTGACTTCATACTCATCACCACGCTGGCTGCGTTTGAATTCCATAGTTTGATGTGTATAAGCTTTTGACAATTTTGTAACCGGGACTGAATGACCATTTATTGTAAACACTATGTGCTCTATCGTTTGAGTGCATGGCGAATATAACCTTTGGAAATTATTTCCAATGATCATGTCATGAGAAGGCTGAGTAGTTGCCCATAATACGGGAATTATGCATTGAGTTCCACCAATTTTTATTGGTAGATTTTCAATTATGTCTGAATGCATCATAACGCTATTATCTGCAATTTTTACTCTCATTGGAGTTTTGGCTTTCTTCCTCATATATTCAGGGAATAACGTTCTTTTCCCAAAGCAAACTGAGCATCCACTATCAACATAAGCACATAATTCATACTCTTTTTGCTCTTCTAAACATATTTTTATAGGAACGTAAATGCTATTAGGATTTGTTTCTGTAATTTCATAGCTCATTTCCATTCTCATATTCATTTCATCTTTGTAAACCGGCTCACTTACTGTTTTTGTGATGTATCCTCTTATTTTCCGTTTTCCTATGCTTTGATCACTATTAGAGCTTGAACAAGACTCTAGATCTATACTTTGTCTAGGAGTTTCTTGTAAACTCTTTTTCTTTATGTTGATTTTTTCTATTAATCGTCTTAGCTCTTCCTCATCGTCTTCAATGCTATTTGGGTCATAATTTTCAGTTTGGATAGGTTTTCTTATATTCCTAGATGAATTGAATCTACTCATGCTATTACTTCGAATACTTAAATTTCTTTGCATTCTTGGAAGTGGGTTTACTCCGCTATGGAGGTTTCCAAGTTCGTCTATTACTAATTTACTTGATTTGTTGGCCATGGTAGGGTTCATAAAGAATTCTTCCCATGTTTTCTCTATGACTATGTCATTAGGATTTATTTTAATGGGATTTATTTTCTGTTTTGGTCCTCCACCTTGCTCATATTTTTCAGCATTCACTACCCTTTTTCTTTCGAAGGTATCTATGGTGTTTACCAATTTATATATTATCTTCCAATGAAGCCTTATAGGTCGAGTTCCTTTAAACATATCTTCTCCGATTGTTAATAATTTAATGGCTAGGAACCTGTCTTTATACGAGTCTTCTAAGCTAACATAATACTTAGGCTCACAAATATAGCTTACCTTACCTTGGCTTAGATTGCATGTGATGCCACTAATTATTTGATCATAGAATTTTCTATGTCTAATATCACAAACGAAGCTTAAACATTTGATATCTTTACCAAAATCATGTAAAGGTTCTATGTAAACTTGTACAGCTCCAACACAAATATAACCATAATTTCCTTTTTCACTATGTTCTTTAATTCGCTTCCAGTTTATGATGTTAATTTCAGCGGCTCTTTTTTTGCAATCTCCAATAACTATACTTCCTTCCATTTCTTCACAAACGTATTTTGATCTTGTTTTAAAGAAAGATGTTTTGAATATTTTATCTTTTGTTATCTCAGGGAAATTCCATCCCTTTTCTTTCATTTGTTCCATTTCTTTGTCATCCATGGCATATTCAGCTTGCCTTAATTGACCTATAGTCATTTTTTGTTCAATTTCATCGTCTTCATCTTCAAAACCTTTCTCGCTTTCCATCACATTATTAATTTCTTCTAATTCATTTTCTTCTTCATAATAAGAACTTTCAATTTCTTCAATGTCATTATCTTCTTCGATAATTTCTATTATGCCTTTATTATTGCTTAACGCTAAGTCTAAAGCTTCATCTTCTGAGGTTTCTATGCAATCCCAGCTTCCTAAAGCTTCCATTAATTTAAGGTTTGCTTTCTTACACTCATTAGCATAATGTCCTATCTCTCCGCAAGACCAACATTTACAATTTCGTTTCTTTTCTGGACAATATGTTGCTTTTCTAAAAAACCGTCTTGGCTTTTTATATTTATGCTTGTAATACTTCTTCTTATATTGTTCTCCTCTATTTTTATCAAATTTATTTCTCTTATAGTATTTTCTTTTATTATCAGATTTTCTATAACTATTATAACCATATTCATTAGGCATTTCCCAACATGTAAGGAATTGTTTTTTAAGATGTTGTGTTCCAGCTACTTCCCTACATTTCTTTTCAATCCATTGCCTTAGAAATGTTATTCTTTTTCTCAAGCTATCTCCTGTACCATATTTTTCTTTCCATTCTTGATATTTTTCCATTATTTCTTCATTAATAGGACTTGGTAATTTATGGAAGAACATTTTTAGATTAGTATCATTTTCTCCAATTTTGTAATAATATGTTTCAAATTCAGCAATGTAACTCTCAACAAATTTTAAATTACAAATCATCAAGTTACTTAACTTTCTCTGATATTCTAGTATTTTTTCACTTGGATCTGCTTTATATCCTACAAATTCTAGTTCTATGAAATGACATAGTTGTCTAAACATAGTAGTAGGTAATTCTAATTGTCTTAATTGCATTTTGGTATCCTCGCTTATTGCCTCATACCAATCAGCAACGCATCCATAGAAGCTATGTTCTATGTAATTTAAGAAATTCTCCGAAGTCCATTCAGTATTTAAATTCAGGACACTACTCATGCTTTTCTTCCATTGATCTAAGACTTGAACTCTATTTCTTACGCCATCTAGATTTAATTTGTATCCAGATTGACTAATAGGCTCTAACGTTACTTCTTCTTGTTTTGGGGTTTTATTTGGCATAAATTTGCAACTAAACCGAGTAGTCCTCCCTGGGACATATTTTGGTTTACTAGTTTCCCCTTGGAATTTCATTACTTGATTTTTCATAAAATTATTTTCTTTAGGACATACTTCTTCACCTGTTTCATTATTATCTACTATTTTACCCATTTTGTTTTCCATTTTTTGTTGGATTATTTCTAATGGTATGTTCTCTAAATCATCCAGTTTTATTAATCCCATTTGTTGATATATATCTTCTTCTATTGATATGTAGTTTGTTTCTTTGATCTCTTCTTCTGGGACTATTTGCGTCTCTGCTATTTTAGTCATTATTTCATTTAATTTTATAGGATCTTCTTCTTAAGCGAACATTTTTTGTAATTTTTCTAGGTTATTATTGTTGTGAAGATTCTGGCTCATCCTTTTTAACTTGTTTATTTTTCTCAAGGTCTATTACTGTAAACTTCTTATTTTTTATTCAAGTTTTGAAATGGATAACTATATTTATATGGGGTAGCTTTAGTAGGAGTTTTATCTCGTTGAGCACGTTGATGTCTAATTTCGTGAATCAAGGCTAATTTTATTTGTTTAACTTCGTCTTTAAGTTCCTTGATTTCCTTTTTAAATTCTTCTGTAAAAGAAGAAATTTTTCTATCAAGATTAGTGCAAGTACAAGAAATGCCCTCTACTTCTACCTTTAGATCACTAATTTAATCTACAATATAATTTAGTATAGCTCCTGTAGCAGTGCTACCTTCAGGTAAATGAAATAAATGTGGACAAGTGGGTTCCTTACACTCTGGGAGAGGGGGAGCCCTTGAGCGAAATGACATTAATTAATTGATAATACTTAATAAGTGTTAATTAATCTACTAATTATAACTCTAATTATAATTAATTTTATAGCGTGGCTCTGATACCAAGCTTATACGGATCGTTAATTTACCGTTAATTTTACTAATTGTGCGGAAATTAAAATTATTTTTATATTAAATTTTGACTTAAATATATTAAGTTATATATTTTATATATGTCTAGGGGTTAAATTGAAAAGAAAATAAAGCTTAGGAACTAGCTTACAATGCGTCCTGTGCAACTAGCTTATAGGACGGTTCTCCCCTGATACTTCCTCTAAAAATAAGCATTATTTATAATCAAGTGATCTGAAAAGTTCTTAATTCTTGTTGAATGCCCATACATGTCACCTGAGGCATTGTTCTATCCAACAATATATATATAATATACAAGTAATAACTAGCTAGTTAATCTTATTTTTTATTTTTTTATAAAATATATATGACTCATATATATTTCATGTGCATCTTTATTTAAATTAGTTCAATGACAGAAAAACAATCCAATCATTTTTTTTATTATAAAGTATTTATCTATTAATTGATCACTATATTTCAATAAAAACAACAATCTAATATATTAGAACAAACAAAATGGTGTTTTTTTTTTTACAATGACAGAAGATAAATAACATAATGGAAATAAATTAAGGGTGTGTTTGATTCAACTTATATAAGCACTCATGTGCTTATTTTCAGAAAATTCAGATTCAGATCAGACCAGATTAGAAAAATTCAGATCAGATCAGAAAATATCATATCAGATCAGATCAAATCAGAAAATACCAATTAAGTGCTTATTTTTATTTTTATTATTTTTTATTTTTATTATTTTTTATTATTATTTTATTTTTATTTTTATTTTTTTTTTTATTTTTTTATTTTCATTTATTTTTTATTTTTATTTTTATTTTTATTTTTATTTTTATTTTTATTTTTATTTTTATTTTTATTTTTATTTTTATTTTTATTTTTATTTTTATTTTTATTTTTATTTTTATTTTTATTTTTATTTTTATTTTTATTTTTATTTTTATTTTTATTTTTATTTTTATTTTTATTTTTATTTTTATTTTTATTTTTATTTTTATTTTTATTTTTATTTTTTTTTTATTTTTTTTATTTTTATTTTTATTTTTTTATTTTTTTTATTTATTTTTATTTATTATTTATTATTTACTTTTATTTTTATTTTTACTTTTATTTTTACTTTTATTTTAATTTTTAATTTTTAATTTTTAATTTTTAATTTTACTTTTAATTTTACTTTTATTTTTACTTTTATTTTTATTTTTATTTTTATTTTTATTTTTATTTTTATTTTTATTTTTATTTTTATTTTTATTTTTATTTTAATTTTTATTTTTACTTTTATTTGATTTTTATTTTTATTTTTATTTTTATTTTTATTTATTTTTATTTTTATTTTATTTTATTTTATTTTTTTTTTTTTATTTATTTTTATTTATTATTTATTATTTATTTTTATTTTAATTTTTAATTTTGTTTATTTTAATTTTTTTTTTAATTTTAAAATTTTTTATATCTTTTTTCTTTTTATTTTTATTATTTTTTTTATTACTATTTTTATTTCTATTTGAAACAATATTAATAATAGTTGCCATTTACAATAATGCACAATTAACTTTCACCAAAGATCAGATTCATACCAGATCAGATCAGACCAGATCTGAAATTTTCAGAGCAGATCAGATCAGATCAGACCAGACCAGATTAGGTCATAAAATTTTAGACGAATTAAACGCATCCTAATACATTGTATTATGAAAACTTCTTTATTGTAGTGTGATTATGGTAGTTTACTACTTTCTAAAATGACTACTCAAACTTTACATACATTTTGCTTTATACTCCTTTTCCCTCCTCTTTAATTAATTCTTTACCCTGCATAATCTTGGATACTCCTGTGAACACCTAAAAAAGTGCTTTTTAAAGATTTTTACATATTTAATTTTCTTATATATTTTTAGAATATGAATAATATAAAAAAGGTATAAAATGTAAAAAAGAAAAAGAAAAATATAAGATGGAGCGAGCACGTAAAAACTAGTTACTCACGAATATCAATGGGTCGGGTCAACTGCAAGACATGCCTCATCCCCGCCTAGTGGGGCAAGATGGGGCAGCTAAGTTTGGCGGGTTAGTGAGACTGAGATTGGGATGAAATGATAGCCATCACAGGTTTGATTTTAGGTTGTAACTGCCCGCACTATTGTAGCTCGATCATATATATATATATACACACACATATATATATATATACATATATATACATATATCAATACTCTGTTAGGATAAATGTGTTTGTGGAAATCGGATATACACTTCAAGGCACGGAAACTAAATTTTCCTATTAGTTTAATTTCGCTGCATTTAGGATCATCGGGTTCACACTAAATAACTAATGAGATACAATGAAGATTATTCACTTTTAATGTTCTCTCAAAGTGAATCCTAAAAGTTTTATGGTTTAGTTGTGTTTACACTCAAAGAAAAGTTTGCAAGAAATTTCTACAATAAGCAAGCAAAAATTTAGGAGATAGATAGAAATTCTGAAAAATTTACCAACTTATGAACAACCATGACCTATTTATAGGCTTATAGCCAAGAACATAGAATAGAATTAGCCAAATATATGAGCATTCACCATCATTATACCATATTAATATTCTGATTTTAATTCTTAGTTTAATTGATGTAACTTACAAAATGATTACATACAATTAACACCATTAATCATTAGAATTAACACTGATATGATCTGATTTAATTTAATGCAATGGCATTTAAAGCTCTACAACCAGCTTAAACATGCAAGAAATCCGAAGAAAATAATTCAAGAAAAACCGAATTGACAATGAAGCAAGGCAGAAACTTCATCACAAGGTGCGAACACTGGTCAAGTGGTGCGACAACATAGTCGTGGGGCGCGACGAACCCCCTGCGGCCCTGCCTCACCCACTTTAATTTGTTCCAGAATGTTTTCACCAGTCGTGAACTATGTTGTGTGACACGATTGCTTCTGTCTCAATTCTTATCTTAGCCTTATTTCTTCTTTATAAGTCTATAAATTCAAGATCATTTATACATAAATGTTCCAACATACTCTAGAAAATAATAATAATAATAATAATAATAATAATAATATTAATATTAATATTAAAAAATAATAGATAAAAATAATAGTGTTTTTAAAGATTACAATATTATATATTGTTAAATTACATAATTTTAATTTATGTTAAGTATTTTTATATTTTGTAATACAAATTCTAAAAGATTGAACTTCTGCCATGATTCTCTATTCTTTATTCTATCTCTTCCTTTTTCCTCTACCCATGCAATTAACTTATCAAAGTATTTTGAATAATATATTGATGTGGTCAATGAAATAATCACATAGATAAATAAATAAATAAATATGATTTCAAATTTTCAAACACTAAGACCTAATGCTTTTTAGACGATATTGCATAGCCTGAAGCAGCACAAATCCTCAAGATGGTTTATTTCAATGACGTTATACCACCTTAATTATTATTATTTTTTCCAAGGACTTTAAACAAAGTCCATAATCTACGGCTCTACGCCATGATTTCAAATAAATAATACTAATAAAAATTATAAAATAAAAAGCATATCATATAAGCTAGGTCAAGAGGAGTGTACAGTTAGTTATTGTTATTCTCACATTATATATATCTTGAGATAGGAGTTTGAATCTTATGATCCCCTTCTAAAATCAATAGGTAAGATTTTCTTATCTAATAAAAAATAAATATTAAAAAAAACATATTATGTAAGCTAGCTCAAGAGGTCAATTGGCTAATATAATTAGAATCAACTATTACAATCAACTTGTTAAAGCAGCTATTTCAATCAGCTAACCTCTATCAACTAATTTCTAACAGTTAACCACTAACTCCCACACATAGTCTTATTACTTTTCCTACTGGAAAAAAAAAACCTAGTTGAAAATACTTCATATATATACCCCCCCACACACACACACATAGTAAGGTAGACTAAGCCATAATGCAAGATTTTTTATCAAATGACTACCCAGTTAGCATTGCCTATTAGAAGAGGGGTAGAGATAATCGAATTCACAACCTCTCAATTATTGCAATGTGTATTTCAGCGCCACTACACTATAGATGGCTGCTCAAAATATCTTCCTATATTATGAATGGTGACGTCTTTATCTTAATACGAATAGCCTCAAACCTCCTTGAACAAGTCACACTTACACTTAGCTTACACATTACAAGTCTCACTGCATGCACTTAAGAGGATTTCTTATCTCCCCATTTCAGATACATGCGTTAGCCAATTAAATTGGACCAAATAGCCTGCAATAGAACCCGATTCAAGGTCTAATACCACGACACCAAAAAAGGGTCACACTTATACATTCTTGACTCAAATCATTACGTATACAAGTATATTAGTTCAGAATCCAACAATGGGGCGAGGCATACTAAAGTCAAATTGTCAAGATTTTGAACAGGTCAAATACTTGACCAATGTTACTATAGTAATCATCATTGTTGACTCAAATTATTAGATTGTGGATATGTAACAAACATTGCATCCAAGATGACCCCTAATTTTTCCTATATAAACTCATTTCCCTTACTCTAATCTCCTCATCCCACATACATTTCTTTCTTTCTATATACCATTCACAAACACAAAATTGTGCTACCAAAATGACTTCTCTTGCACCACTTATTTTCACACTCTTGGCGATTATTGCTTGTATGTCAAGCATGATCGTCATGGCACAAAATTGCGGTTGTGCTTCCAATTTATGTTGTAGCAAATACGGTTATTGTGGTAGCACAGATCCCTATTGTGGCGAAGGGTGTCAACAAGGACCATGTCACTCCTCGGGTAATGCCCAGAGTGGTGGCGGTGTTTCTGTCTCAAATTTGGTGACGGATGCGTTTTTTAATGGGATTATAAACCAAGCAGGCTCTAATTGTGCTGGTAAGAAATTCTATACAAGGTCTGCTTTTTTGAATGCTGCAAAATTGTATTCTAAGTTTGGAACTGGTGGTTCATCTGATGATACTAAGCGTGAAGTTGCTGCCTTTTTTGCTCATGTCACTCATGAGACTGGACGTAAGTATCTTGCATACTAATAACAATCTCATACTTAATTAAGTATTGTATTTATTACTAATATACTTCTATTTATAAATTAAATCTACTTGCATACACTCTATGTTCTTTTTAGATCTCCTAAGAAAATATGACCCCCATGTGACTTGCTTATGAAGGGAGAGCAAAAAAGATACAAATTACTACTCTCCTAAGTACCTTTTTTTTGTCAATCTCTATATAATATAAATTAATCCATCCGTCCACAATTAGTTGCACCACGGAAAAGTGACGCAATTTTTTAGGAGTCATACAATTTGGTGGGGGACTATGCTAATATATATAGTAAAAAGAACTTATTTTTAAAATTAAATAGAAAGGACAAAAAAGGATATATCTGGAAAGTGGTTGTAGTAAAGATAATGTACATGAAAGTGACTAAATAAATAAAGAAATTATAGATATCCAAAAAGGAAATTGTAGTAAATAATTATGGACAAAAGGTTATTTTTATTCAAGATTTCATCCCTCCTACAACCCCCCTATATTCTAATTGGAGTGAACTTAGAGGAACGAAGTGATTACATATATAATTATTTCGTATCATTTTGCACATTGATTCATCTGTTCAAAAAAAAAAAAAATCTAATCGGTAAAATCAGTTAGTTTATTTCAATAATTTAATTGATTTAGTAAAAAAAAAACTAACAATATGATGAATCTTTTGATTTTTTTTATAGATTTTTGCTACATAGAAGAGATAGCAAAAGATACATATTGTGAAGCAAGTGCAACATGGCCATGCAACCCTAACAAAAAATACTATGGAAGAGGACCACTTCAAATCACATGGAACTACAATTATATACCAGCAGGCAAAAGCATTGGCTTTGATGGTTTAAATGCACCCGAAACCGTCGCCAACAACCCCGTCATCTCCTTCAGGGCGGCGTTTTGGTTTTGGATGAAAAACGTCCACTCACGTATTGTCTCCGGTCAAGGGTTCGGGTCAACCATTCGGGCTATTAATGGCGGCGAATGTGGTGGTGGAAATACTCCTGCCGTGAATGCTCGTATTGGGTATTATAAGAAATATTGTAGTCAATTTGGTGTTTCTCCTGGGAATAATCTTTCTTGTTAGTGGATCACTTGTTTACAAATAATAAAAATGTATCTACGTTACTTGGGCTCAATCTGGTGCTGCACTTGTACATGTATACGTGTCAGATCATTGTGTTAGACACTTAGATGTGACTATATAAAGTGTGCAAATACTTGATATGTAATCAGGTCGGGGTGAAATAAAGAGTTCAAGTAATATAGTCTATTCATACTTTTGTTTATATTTATGTCTTTTTTTTTTCTTTTTTTTTTGATGGAAGTTCCTATTATTCACAATCTTTTGCCCTAAACATAAGGTAATGTTAAATACTCCCTCCGTAACATAAAGATTTCAACATTTGTTTTTTCACGCACTTTGATAAAGCGATTTAAGGATGTAAACGAAAAAAGTAATCAAAATGGTTTTAATACAAGCAAGAATGAGATTATAAGTTACTAATATCAAAATTATTTTGATTAATTTGGCGGTTTACACCCTCAAATCGCCTCTTCAAAATACGTGAAAAAACATTTGTTGAAATTTTAAGTTACGGAGGGAGTACATCATTTAGGACTATAAATAAACATTCAAATATTAAATATATTTCCTAAAGGAAATGCATGTCAAAATCACACTTTGTTCGGAGTAGTTATGCTTGATTTTAGTTAATATTTGTGTTTTTTCGCTTTTTATATACAATACTAAAGGTTGTGTATTTTCTAATAAAATGAGGAGATTGAAGGAACGGGTGTGAAGGTAGGATACTTATAGCATGGCTACTTTGGCCAAAATATATATTAATTCGAAGCATGGTCTAACATTCTCTTTTTTTCAAGTTACATATATATTCTAGTGATGTTTTGCTACATAGAAGACATAGCCAAGCAACAGATATATATCCTGCAGATATATACAGTTATACACCACTTAAGAAAGCAGCATATGCTTGTCAAAAAAAAAAAAAAAGAAGAAGAAGAAAAGAAAGCAGCATATGGAATCCAAGATGAAGACTACATCAAAAACTATTTACTTCCATTCACTTGGCAAAAATTCATGTGTTTTCGTTCCAAACATTCATTCAAATAGACCTGAATGCTGAACGCCGAAGATAATCTTGTGGTACAAGAAGCTACAAACAACTTACAGGATTAACACTATATCGCTAAGGTAGCTAAGCCGTATACCAACATGGTATCTACATACAGTTGAAATCTGTTATATCTACAAGATAATCAAACTTATTCAATGCTATACTGAATCAATGTGTTATGTGTAAGAATTTTTAGAAATGAATTGATTTTAAGAATGTAGAGAGGATGAATGGTTATCTGAGTGATTAGAAGCCACCTCAATAACAGCTACGGCTCGTGGTGGGACTTGCAGGAACAATTTCATTGAATCATACACAGTGAAGCTAATAGCCGTTGAAGGTACAACCTGAAGCAAAAACAGGTAAAAAACATAATTCAGACACACTCAAATAAGTATACGTTGGATTGTGAATTGTGAGGCATTTGAAGTGAAACATAGATTAATTACCCTCAAATAATTCAGACTTAGCCCCGAGAACAAATGCTTCCACCCTTGCTTACGCACTATACTCAAAAGTGCGTGTAATGTTCCTTTTGAATTAGTATTAGCACTGGACATAGGCTCTACCTGTCAAATTTGGAGGGGGAGAGAAAACACATATTTTTTTCAGCCTCTGGCTCTTAGGGTTTGCAGAAGATCAAAGTGCTTCAATGAAGAAGCTAAACTACCTGCATTTGCCGCCTGACAACATCAAGAGGATAAGTGAATGTTTGGCCCAGCAATCCAGCTATGGATCCACATGTCAGTTTCGTAAGGATATCATTCCTGCGTTCCTTGGGAATATGGCTCTTCATCTCCTCATAAAAGTAAAATTTCAATCCCGCATATGGAAAGATACCATAAAGTGAAGGTACTGATAAACAAATAGCATATGTAATGTTAAAGACAGATTACAGAACAAATAAGGAAACATGAAAATATAGCATATGGGGACAAATTACAGAGTTAAGCACTGAAACACACCTACTCCCCGGTAAAGACCTTTTAACCCGGCTTCTTTATAGGTATGGAAAAAGCAATCGCGAATTCCTTTGTACAGTTGTTCATGATGAACGTAGCCTTTAAGATTAGAACTAGAAGATTCGACAACCTGTGCTACAGTACATTCCAATTTTAGCCACACTGAAATACACAAGTAGAGCATGTCCCAAATAAAGGCTCATAAACTGTTTTATGAAATTCTTACCTGATAAGCTAACCTTGTCCGCACTAAATCAAGGGGATATGTGAAAAGAAGAGCTGTTCCACCAGCGAATGATCCTGCCACAAGATCAAGCACAGGGCCTTTCCAGACATCAGGGTAAGCAAGCATTATTAACCGCCTATACTCTTCATATGCCATGAAGTGCAGTGCTGCATAGGGAACAATTCGTGCAGAACTTGCTCCATTGCCTCTGTAAATTAAAAATATGTACTCTTTTAAAACTAGCACTACCAAGACATAACATCTTCCGCTCAGTAAAAACAAAATAATTAAAAATGAATTTCAAGTTCAAATCTATCTCAATTTGTATTGCAACCAGAGTACCAGACCAAGTTCGTGCCAAATTAGAGTTGAAGAAAATCTTAAGTTTAATTTATTCTTTAAAATCAAAGATAACTTAATCAACATAATGCTGGACCTAAACTCTTGAGCAAGTCTAACCCATTTATAATTTTTGAGAACTTGGCCTAATATAGAGTCAAGAGTGAACCCACGAGAATATTTCCACTCTGAAGAACTAGATAGGTTAGGTTTGTTTAAAGGTTTGGTAATTATCTAAATATTGAACCCCTCATGACACATGAATAGGGAAAGAATTCCCTACCTGTAGAAACCAGTTATTCCTTCTGTCCTAGCTATCTTAGTAAAGGATTCTAATAACCCAATGTTTCTGTACACTGCCTGTCTTGTCTGCAAAACAAAGAAAAATTGAATTTATCATAATAAAATGTCAGCAAAACAACAAGTGGTATCAGCTATAATCAATACATGTATTTTTTGCTCTCTTTTTTTTGTGAAAGATTAAACCTTAACCCAAAACTTATAGATCGAGGGTTCAATGTAACATTTTGATATTTTTCTTTTTCACATAGATTTTAGAGATGATAAACACTCAGTAAGTCTGTAGATACAGAGAGAATCAGCAGAGTTAAAAGACCTGCAATGTTGAAGTATAGCAAATACAAGCCATTACAGTACAGAGAATTAAATTAAAGCATACATATCAGGAAAAAGAATTTATTAACCTGTAACAAGTTAGAAATTCAAAGTTTATTAACATTTTTTTACCTCTTCATACAAAAGTTGTATGAATTACTTAAAATTTTGGGGTTCATACTACAAATGCTGAACTGCACCTCATGACCAAGTGCAAGTCATGTCTAATACTCCCTCTATCCCCTAAAATATTATCCAATTGCTAATTTTCAAGTTAAAATATCATGTAGGATCTTGACGTCTGGGCTAAAAAATTGCTAGAAAATCAAATTGCTAAAGGTTTGAGGAACAGAGGGAGTAGCACCCTTAAATATTATGCTCCCTTCATATTTCATTCAAGGGTATAAGGCAAATTCATTCCCACTTACCTAAAGTAAGTATGCCTAAATTGAGCTGCTCCACCATGGAGTTAAAACCTAATTCATCGATCAACAAGATGGCAACAAAACACAGTGGTTATATTGTAGTTGCTAGAAGCCAGTACAATAAAACCACATGACTACATGAGTGCTCAATAAGAATTACATAATGATAGACTGATAGGTAACATGTACACAATAAACTAGCTAAAGGCATTTTATAAAAGATTTCGTTGAGTGTGGGAGTTGAGAATGAGGGTGAGGGAAGGTATACAAACAACCAAATAAAGCCTTGTTTAACCTATAATCATGGTCTGGTAAATGCCAACCCCAAGGATCTATATCATTAGCAAAATTTCTAATCTATATAGGCTCCACAAATGTCTCCATTCTAATTCAGCTTATTTCGGCTTTGAATAATGAAAATATATTAAACATCAGACTAGGATTGGACCATCGGGCAATTTGTCCATTTAGTAGGGAATCGACCCTAACAGCTCCAGGTTAAACAGGGGATCAACACATAGGTCAGGTGAATAATTATAGCAATTGCATTGAACCAACTTGCTGAAATATCATTTTATTATTTAGAAAGCAAGACATGTAGGTGAAGAGACAGGACTCAGGAGCAACCAATGTTCCCTGTGGTAAACTGAGACTCCACCTAACCAACTCACTCTAATTCAAATTATTTCTCTGAAAGTGATCCAGAGTAGGAACAAAAGAAACACTAAGTCATACATGTACGACCCAAGCTAATATACAGAGCTAAGGCAGTAAGCCCCATGCGGCCATGCAAATTAGTTCAAATTGCTGACCCGTTAACTCCAGGATGCCACAGCAAAATTTAACTGATCACTAAATTCAGTCTGCAAGAAGCAAAGCTGCTTTCTCTCATTGCAGTGAGAAAAGGTCAATGTACATTTTATTTGAAAGCATAGACTACTGAATGAAAAGAACAATTCTGAATTACATCAGACAGGAGCACATTAGTGAATGCCACATGAGTCTGAACCAAGCGAGAAGCTAAATGCATCTCTCAATCCTATAACAAAACCGAAAAAAACTACTAGTAAAAACTAGGGAGTATCATTCCTTGTACAAGTTTGATTTTTAATTCCTTTTTAATTCCCTTATTGGAAGGGACGGTTGTTTACATTCAGCCCATCAGCAAGGAATAAGATACAGGCATCAGGGTTCGGGATTCTGAGAGTTGCTTGGCACTCTAGCACGTATAGAACAAAAATCTATAAAAATGACTAAAGTGCCAAAAAGCATATGACTTTAACAATTTAACATGAATCATTAATGTGATTCAGGTTTCACACTCTCACCATTGAAGAAACATCTGAAATCGCAAAGACAAAGTGCTTTCCAGATGGTTTTCCACAACTATTCACCATGCACTACCTGGGTGTTCATAGTGGGAGCACAGCAATATCTAGATTAAAGATTAGTTTATCATAACATATAATTATTCAAGACTATATGTTAGAGCCTAGAGGTAAAGTAGGCTCATGCACTTTAATAACATGAAGATTTTTGTCATACCATCAGAAAAATACTCAATAATAACATACTCACTCAACAATCTCATACTCATATCAACTTCTTTTGAACAATTTCTGTTTAAGAATTAAGCATTTAAGCCATCACAAAATAATTACAGAGGTCCCTACAGATTATCATTCCAGCCATATTCTTTTATTTCAGCAAGGATTTCTATACCATAAAGGAGGATGAGTAGAACATACTCTTAATCCATCAAGAAAGATACTTATAAGTTCATAACAAATTAAGCTTTCTTCACATAATCTTCAATAATCCAATCCCACATTCCACAAAAGATGATACCCTTACAAATCCCAAATCCCCAAACCCCACTGCATCAAGATACATAATTCTGCAGTTCTTTTTGCTTCATATCATGATGAAAACATTCTCAGCATACTTCAGGGACAAGATGACCAAATGTTCAAAGTAATTTTAGAGACCATTCATACTCCAAGAAATTCATTCAGTTCATTATTTCTGAAAGTCAACCCATATTCGTTTCTCCTTTAGTTGCTAGTACTCTAGTAGTACCTAATAGGAACAAATGATTCAACTAATTGCAATGTATACCTAACTTCCAGTTCTATAATCAAAAAGACCATAAATCTATTAAGGCAGCACGTACTAATTCCAGTTAAAAATTCAAGAATCACACAAACTAATTTCACCAAACTAATTCTAATAATCAGAATACTATAATCAAACCTTTACAAACTAATTTCATCATCACTATACAAACATAAACCTCTCATCACACAAACTAATTTCATCAAACCTTTATTTAATTTCATCACACCAGCTACTTTCATCAGAAAGTTCAAACTAATTCATCAAGAATCACACAAGCTAATTTCATCAAAAAGTTCAAACTAATTCATCAAGAATCACACAAGCTAATTTCATCAAACTAATGCTAATCACTATACAAACATAAACCTCTCATCAAATGTAAATGGACGCTCTAAACTCCGCAATTATTCAACATCACATGATATCAACTAATCAACATCATAACTCTGCAATAAAACCATAATAATCAAACGCAAAGAAAAATCACACAAAATAGAAGATCGGAAAATGACCTGAAAAAGAATCTTGACACGTTCAAGAGGAGCAACAGCACTTTTAGCAATGCCACCAGCAACAGCACCAGCAAGAAGCTCCTTAGCGAAAAGAGGCATACCTTCGATCACTCCACTGACAGAAAACCAGCTTTCTCTCTCCTCTCTCTTCGCCATTGAAATGCAACTTGCAAAGAAAGAGAAGACAGAAAGAGAAATTTGGAAGAGAAAAAAGCAAAAGGAATTGAAGATTGGACAGTAGTAAAGATGCTTTGTGATTGAATCGTGTGATTTTGAGAGGAATTGAATCAAAGGTTAAAGAAAATTGGAATTTGATGCTTTTTATTTGAGATTTTGTTTATATATGTTATGGAGAGTTGAAGCCGTCAATTTGGAGGAGAAAACTTTTTTGAGTTTAAAATTCTAAAATTGGAGGTAACAAAATACGCATGGGTGTGTTCGTATTTAACACGGGCCTTGTTTTGGTTGGTCTAAGAAAATTTTGGTTGAAATTTTATTTAACACCGGTCCTGTTTGGCAAACAACTGTTAGAGTTTGCTATTAGAGTTTAGAGTTTGTTGTTAAAGTTTTTTACTTTTTTGTTTAGGGTATTTGACTGTTGATTTGACTGTTGTTTTAATAGTTGTGTTTGATAACACTTAGCTGATTGCTAAAAGTTATTTGTGTAAAATGACATTTATAGACATTTGTTTTTATAATATATTTATTTATCTTTATTGAAAATCATAAATCAATGTGGGTAATTTTGTCCAAAAATTTTAACAATTGCAAAACTCTAAGGAGCTTTTTCAAAATTAGTGTTTTGGAATCAAAACTCTAAATTGAATCTCTTCCCACCAAACAAGAGTTTAGAGTTTTAATGGGTCAAAAACTTTAAAACATGATCAAAACTCTAATCTGTAAGCAAAAAGCTTTTTGCCAAACATCCCCAATTATAGGAATATTTCAATATTTGATTCTATAAACTAATAATCTGGGGTTGGATTAATCGAATAATCCATGGTTAGCAGTTAGCACCCTCAATTGAACCAAACTTGAAAAAAATCTCTTATTTACAATACAATGTTAGTTATATTGAATGTGTAATTGATTAAAAAATCTAAGAAAACAAGAGATAATTGATCTTGATCTATATAGTGTGTCATTTGCTTATGTTATTCCCGAATAATCCAAAGTCTAGATTATTGAATTGGCTGGGAATGAGCCAAAGGTTTGATTATAGAATCAAATATACCTTCTTTATATTGTAAACTCAATGCACAATAAACATTATAGACTTTTTTTTTAAAAAAAATCGAACTTTTTATATTATGCATATAGAACATTTACTTTGAGTATTTAGAACATTTCTTTTATATTCAAACCACTTAAATTTAGAAGGAAAAAAATGTTCAAAATGTAAACTATAAGTGTTCAAAATTGTTCATGTTCTAGAACTTCTCGTGAATAGTCAACGATCTTTTGGTGTGTGATGTGTACTCTGGACGGTCCTCAATGAAGCTGTGACCTGCAAAACAGTCAGAGATTGCTAACCCGGGGGGTGGAACCCGGGAACGCCCCTCCGATGCTTAAGTCAGTTATCGGAAACAAGGAGTCAAAGTATTTGGTGAGTTTGTGGTCTGTGAATTGCGTACCTTTGGAATGATTGGACTGATCCTTATATAGGCATTAGGTTCTCCCGGTTAGGGTTTCACCAAGTCAGCTAGGTTGATGCGTGGGCTTGGCCCATGACACGTAGCAGTAACCTGGTCAAGGTTTTACTAAGTCCGCTGACACGTGGCACTATCTCATTCGTCGTAGAATATATGATGTGTCCCTAGCCCTATCATAACTGGGCCTAGGATTTTGGGCCCACTAATACGGGTTTGACCATCTGGGTGGGCCCGGAACAAAAATATATAATATAAATGTTTGAAGTGTATAGCATAAATGTTCAATGAATGTATGCCGAGCACCTTGCACCCGAGTGCACTATATAATTTGCATTGAATATAAATTTTGTTAAGAGATTAATAGGCCTTATTTGAAAATTGGCTACTAATTGCGGCTTGCTGGTTATTTGACTTATTGTTTATATAAAAATATATTTGCATTGGTAATTTTGGTTTTTCTTTATTGGTTGTTATGGTGCAAAATGATTTCTTTGGACAATTATGTTAAACTTTATTTATATTAAAATTTCTTTATGCTATTTTTAAATGCAAGCATTTCATTTAAAATGATGCATGGTTCTGAGTCAAATTACTTCTTTGAGAAATTAAAAAAAATATATATGAAATTGAATTTGACACAATTCCCAACCCAAATCATAACAATTAAATGATATATATTTCTAGAGGTAGCAAAAGTAACCCAACACGAATTGAAACCCGAAACTTAAGCGAATTCATATTATTATTTACCTGAACCATACTCAAATTACTCAACCATTAAAGTGGGTAACCTTGATTCGTATGCCCTTTAAATCTATTTTGTAAAAATATGACCCGAACCGACCTGAAACTAGAAGCCGGCCCCCTCAAACCTGAATCAACTTGACCCGAATCAACTCGACCCATACCCGACTTGAATACCTCTATGTATTTCAAATACTTGACCAAATCATGTCATTTCAAAATCTATAAAATAGCTCAAACAAAAAATTGGAAGTTGAATTGTTTCAATCTCGAAAATTGAATTATCAATTTGAAATGAATTCCGCATATCCGAACTCTACCTTATATTATTGTATGAGTAAAAGTTAAAAATAGTAATTTCATAAATGACTGGCCAAAAGCCAAGTTGAGAAGCTACTTGGAGTAGCTTGTGGTTGTTGGCTTAAAAGCTATCTGATAAACCAACACACAATTCAATAATGTAACATTATTTTTTTACAGTTTGACTATTCAGACAAGTTGCAAACCAAAAGCTACCCAAAAAACTTGTAGCCAAATACCTTATAATAAGTGGCTTGCTAAACGTCGCCCGTATATTACTTAAAATCACCCATAACCAAAAGTAAAAAGATAAAATTGCCTTTGATTTAAAATTACACCACAACAACTTAGATTAAATATACAACGACGTCGGACACCACGCCATGACATCGACCACCACCGCCGCTGCCACCACCACCACCACCATGGTGGTGGTTAATTTTTTTTTTAATAAGGGAAGGGGCGTCCAGATCAGACGCCCCAACAATATACAACGACGTCGGACACCACGCCATGACCTCGACCATCACCGCCGCCGGTGGTGGTGGTGGTTAAATTTTTTTTTAATAAGGGAAGGGGCGTCCCGATCAGACGCCCCAACCATGGTAGGGGCGTCTGATCTGGACGCCCCTTCCCTTATTAAAAAAAATAAAAAATTTAACCACCACCACCACCATGGTGGTGGTGGTGGTGGTGGTCGAGGTCATGGTGTGGTGTCCAACGTCGTTGTATATTTAATCTAAGTTGTTGTGGTGTAATTTTAAATCAAGGGCAATTTTATCTTTTTACTTTTTATCGTGGGCGATTTTAAGTAATATGCGGACGACGTTTAACAAGTCCCCCATGGTGTTACAGTTATCCCAAGCTTCCTACTTCACTTTGTCACTAGCATCTCTCTCCACATTCCCACTAATAAACTCTAACATCCTCATACAAGGCTACAAGCTAATGTTATTTAGAATGACCTATTCCATGGTTTGTAAATAGAAGAGCCTTCAAGATATTCTATTGTAATAGAATTGCTTCCATCAAATGGATGCAAAAATAATGGGCTAGTGCAATCTATGGAGGTGTTGATACTCAATTACTCATCTATCTATAACTATATACTAAAACATAATGTGTTGATGCCATCAAACGCCACATGTCAAATTCTCGTGATATTTTTTCCCTCCAAAATTGATGATGACATCATTTTATTCTAATTTCAATCCTCCCAAGTTTACTAATTAATGAATGTTTCCTTTCAATACTAATTAATAGATGCTTCCTTTTAATTCTAATTAATAAATACAACCTTACAAATTTAATGAAAATATGATTACACTTTTTCCATAGAAAAAATACGCAGTATAACATTTTTAGAACAAACTAAATAAATCGTGCAATCGCACAGGACTAACCTATTTTTATACATTTTATATTAGTACTGATTCACTCCAAAAAATAAAAAAATAAAAAAATAAAAAACCGAAACTTGCATACATAATCCATTACATTGAATTGAAATACTAGCCTAAGCTAATGGCATTTGGACTCAAGGCCCAATACCAATTCTTCTATCTCGTTTCCCCTCGGATCATAAACCTCTATCCATCTTCTCTCACTACCATGGGTTCGTTAAATAATCAGTACAGAGGATGGGCCCCATAAAGCTCCCGGTTTTGATGGTTTTTGGCCAAACAAATTTTAGTCTTATTGGCCCATCATTTCTTCAAACTTATGTAAAGCCATTAGAGGGCATTAGAGGGTTTTTCATAATGGTATCGTTCTCCACCAAACTAATCATACTATTTTAATGCTAATTCCTAAAAATGGATTGTCTTGAATGGGGCTTCTTTGGATAGCCCTTCATAGTTTCGGATTTTCCTAAAAATAGATTTATTGGATTCGTGCTTGTGTAATTTCCGTCTCCTTCTCCCCGTCTATCAATGGTCAAACTTCTAACCTTCTGTTTCCATCCAATTGCATTCACCAAGGAGACGCCCTAACAATAATACATACGTGAAATTTCTCAATAATGTTTAAAAGGGTTACAGAGTTTGAAACAAAGAAAGTGGATATAAAGAATAAGGTAAACACGCGTTGATCATAGAAGCCTCTCTAACAGTGATCATGAAGTGTTTTTAAAGCTGCAAATCTAAAATTGAGAGAAGAATGAAAAGAAAAGAGATTTAATGGTTGAATATAAAATGAGAAGGTATGTATTTATACACCCATCAAGTGGTGAGTATATATAGATATTTCTGGGGAAACTCAAGTCCTCATCCCTTGCTTATATAATAGAGATCGATCAGATCTGAGACATTAGCCCAATAACACAAATTTATATTTCCATTTCCGCTAAAAAAATCATTTATGGGGTGAAAAATTGGGGCCGATAAATATATTAAGGGTTGTCGTAGTGCTATCACTTCGTTAATGGAGAGATGAATTTGAATCTAGAGTCATATCTGAATTTGAATTTATGTTCAGATTGAATTGCTATTCATTTACAATTTCTTCTGGATAAAAATATAAAATATATGGGATCGGATTGTTTAGCCTCAGAGAGCCTAGACATGTTGAAAGTTGGACCTTATTTCCATGAACAAACAAAAGAATTGAACAAGAAAATAACAACTTTACTAGAAACCTTAAACTCATGACACCTAATGAGAGAGGAAGGAATTAATAAGGTGACATTCCTCTGAATTGAAGGGCATGATTGAGCATGATGAGTGCGCCAATTTTGAAAATTTTGTATATTGTATGATAGTACGTATGAATGTCACTAGGCCAAGGAAACTATGCATGCAATTGTTGACAATAGCATTATTGTACATACTACTACACTAGTAATAATCACAAATAGTAGACAAGGGGTGATGGTGTAGAAACTTTTTCTATAAATACCGATGATGAGTTCCTACAATAGGAATGCACTGAAATTTACCAAGATACAAGGTCCTCTTCTTAATTCTCATAATTTTGTATTTCTTATAACATATATAAATTTTTTATTATTGTTGTCAGCAATGTACACAATATTATTGAATTTGAAACAAATAATGATTGTCTAATATGATCATTAATATTAATGCATGACGATAATGCAATATAGATAAGTGAGTTATTATATATGTTGAAAAACAATGATCATATTATAAAAAATTAAAGATGATATGATTGATTTATCATTTATAGGAATAGAGGAGTAGATTGGTACAATTTATTTGGATTGTATTTTTTTGTGCTAATAACTATTGATTAAACTTTCTTTTTATTTATTGATTGACAATTAAATTATCTTTCTTTTTATGTTTAAAAAAAAAAAAGAATTGGGGGAGTGTTTATTGACATATAAAGTTACAAACCAATCACCTCAAGTACATTAATGTTTCAAATAAGGCTAATATAGAAAATACAAAATAAAAAATACAATGGATCCATATATAGAAGTCCTTATTCCAAATAATTAAACATGTATATGGTGTAATTCACATGTTGCTCATTACATTATTGAATTGCATAACAACTTTGGTCCCTGCAACTTTTTAAGTAGCTTTTTGTATCCCAGTAATTGCCCCAGATGAATCAAGTGTTATAGAATCATATCTTAAGAATAAATGTGCCAAAAACAAGCATGCTGTGAGAGGCACATAATCACTAGCTGCACATTGCTTATTTGATGCATCTGGCTTTCCAGTTTGGGGCCCGTTTGACCAATACAAATAATTCAACAATTCTCCCCCTTTTTCGCCCATAAACCGGTCCGGAACGAAATTTTCTGGGTCTTCAAAAATCTTTGAATCCCTCATAACGAGCTGTTGGTACCCACAAAGCAACTCCCCCTTTTTAATCTCGAACTGCGAGTCATGGGACCGTAACATAAAGTCCTTCCTAGCACGGCCGTACTGAAGCGGCACGGGGGGCTGTAGCCGTAACGTCTCGTACACGAACGATTGTACATTCGGCATGTCCTTAATAGCACTAAAACTTAATAAAGACGGCGAATTACACTTTCCCCTAACTTCATTTTTTAAAGTCTCTTGAATCCCACCTTTGTTTGAACCCAAATTGGTAAGCAAATTAGGTAAAAACCTATTAAAACCACCAAAAGCATTAAACCCTAAAATGAACAACAAGTTATGAATGGTTTCTTGTTCACCCAAACCATACTCCGATTGACCAGCCTGAACCAGCTCGCGAGCTTCTTTAGCAATGAAGCTCGCGAGCTTATTGTAATCCCCTTTAACTAAAAAAAAGGGGTATGTGAAAGAATGTAAGAAAATCTCTTCAAGGGGTTGGAATAAGCCAATGTTGGCTACAGGTAGAAGTTGTAAAGCAAGCCATTTAGTGATCATTACATGACCTGATTCAGCAACTTCAGGGGAGTAATTAGCAGGGTCAGCTCTTAACATTCCTTGTGATAAGAAGTTGAAAATACACTTTTGAAGTGGGGTTGATAATGGAGCTTTCCCATCTTTGGTCATGGTTTTTTCAAGGGTGTTCCACATTGTGTCCAAATTTGATAACAAAGATGATACCCATACTCCTGAGCTTTTCTTTAGAACATCTATTGCAAACTTCTTTACCTGTCATTAATTTCCATACATTTCAATATATTCTATGTAACCTTAATTAAATGTTGCATATACTTGCATTGGGGTTGGGGCATGTATAAAGAATATTTTCTATAAACAACTATATATACTAAAATAGAAGCAAAACTGACGAATGATGGTAATGGATATGAATTTGTATGTACATATACCATGAGGCAAATTGGGCAGCATATTACCTCGCTTTCTTGGGTCATTGGACTCCATCTCATCAGGACATTGATCCTTATGTAGATGCAAAATTTGATTATTTTGTAACTCTAAATAGACTAGATAGATTAGAGTTTAGTCTTGTGAGAAAACAACCCTAAATCTTTTGTACTTTTCCATCCAAAAAGAAAATATTATAAACATTTATTTTACATTTTCATTTTCTTTACAAAATCTCAGGTCAGTCATGGATAGTTTGACAAAATTTTAAACATTATAATTTTTAAATATAAGTATCTCGTTTTTTGGATAACTAGCTAGACTTTAAATAATAACACTAAATTTTATGCTAACGAGTTGCATTATCTTGGCAACAAACGCAGAAAAGATCGATTTCAACAACACGGTAACTTGCTATTCACTTTTTAAGTTGTAGGTATATGCTTTTAGACAATGTTAAACACAACCCTTAGGGCTAAGGGTTATGTTTAAAAAAGGTTAAAATAGAAATAAAATTTCAAATCAAGCATTTATTGTCTTGAATTTTGTCAATCCTAAATTAGTTCCAGTTTAAAAAGTAAATTAAATACTTAAACTTAGCCCTAGGCGTTATGTTTGACATTTTTCTTTAATTTTTACCGAAAAGTACACATAAACCACCCTTAGATCCTGTATGTATCAAGATACCACAAACAGACGGGACGGTTATGTCAAAAAAAAAATGTGATGAAATTTGAACCCGGAGCATGGAGCCATGGAGGTATAAGATAACTTCCTTACCACCCTAGCCATGCCATTGTCCAATACTCCAACGTCTTGTTATCATTGGGGTTGTTGATGTCGAAAGTCTATCAAAAGTAGGACCATAAACGTGTTTCTTGTTTTTCTAAAAAAGAAGATGACAACTCAGACAACTTGGACCATCAACGTGGTTCGTGTTTCGCATAACTCACTCCACAAGTCCATATGTACTCCTGTATAATATATATATATATATATATGAATTTTTTGTCCAAAACTACCTTATTTACACAACTTTTTGCAAAAAAAAACTATCTTATTTACAAAAGTTTGTCCAAAACTACCTTTATTAGACAATTCCTTGTTGACCACTACCTTGTTCGTTGTTCCGGCGTTGACTTTGCTTTATTCTTGTAAATAATTAGCCCGATGAATGTTTTGGGGTCATTTTTTCTCTAAAAGGGTTAAATATGAGGTTGGAATCTACTAAAAAATTGTCGCATAAGCTTCTATTTGCATTACAAAATTTGTCTTGATATGCGTTCATTGGTTTGCGTGCCAAAAAAATTTATCCCTATCAAGGTTTTGGTGGGTCATTTTTGTCTTAAAGGATCAAATTGAAGGTCGGAATTTGCAAAAAACGACCAGATTAGCCATAATTTAAAGGCAAAGTCAATGTTGAAATAGTGAATAAGGAAGTGGATCAACCATAAATTTGCTAAGTAAGGTTGTTTTGGACAAACTTTTGTAATTAAGGTAGTTTTTTATAAAAAGTGGTGTAACTAAGATAGTTTTTGACAAAAAACCCTGTATATATGTGTGTGTGTGTGTGATTTTATCATATCAATAAACGCAAAAGATGACAATTTGGACAACGAAACAATAGTAGTTTAGCACATATGGTCGACATGGATGATTGTGGACGACCATAAATAATTGGCACAAAAAACCAAATCCGTATATATCACTCCATCTTTTTAATAAGTTTGATTTTAAAATTTGCAAATGATGTAGAGATTATAAGATATTTTTCTTACATAGGAAAAAAAATCTTATTTACCCGGCAGTATAGTACATTATGACATTGTTGTATTATAAATATGGTGCTTAAAAAACATGGAAATTATTAAAATTAAATGGTCAAATGGTTTAGAGGATATAATAAGGAAATTGTTCCTTGCTTCGAAAAAATATATAGAAAGAAAATGTTTAACGTAGCTCTTAGGGCGATGTTTACGTTTAACTATTAAATTCACTTTTTAAAATGAAAAGAATTTAAAATTTTAAAACAAAATTACGTATAATTTCAGACAATAAATGCTTGATTTGACTTTTTTACTTATTTTAAGCTTCTTAAACATAGCCCTTAGTATATTGGATCATCAAAGTCCCTTGCACAACACTTATTATCATCCAACTCCAGCTTAATTTTATGCATGTTTAGTTCATCATGGAATTAAATTTACACGTGAAAAGAAGTACTTCCTTCGTCCAACTTAATTTGTTACATTATACATTATTTATTTCTTAAAAAAAATTACAATATTTATTTTTTAAGAGTTAATTAGTATTGACTTGGTACTTTAAGAATTGACTTTTTCACATTATATCAATCTTAATTTTATTCTAAATAGTACCATTTAGGCATTTATGAATTGTTTTTTTCACATGGTACCATGTGAAATAAAATTATGAAAATTGATGCCTTAATGGTACCATGTATTGTGAGATAAAACTATGAAACTTAATGACTTAATGGCACCATGTATTGTGGAATAAAATTATGAAACTTAATGATACCATGTGGAATTTGATTGAAAAATAAAAATCAAAACCGTGGTTCCACGTAAAAATTAAAAAATAATAATTTTTGAATGTTACCATCCATATAGAAAATTCCCCCCCCCCCCAAAAAAATTATGCCAATTTACTTATAAATTTTCTAGAAATGAACTTAATTTGTTTAGTTGACATAATAAAAATCATACTTTTCAGATGAATTTGTACTTATCGATCAAGATGACTTAGGTAAGTTATTTCCTACATTTTATAAAAAAAAAATTTACTTCCTACAAATCAATGTCATAAACTCATGAATCTGATTGAATTAATTGTTTCACTATAATTTTTTCTTTATAGTATAGGTTCAATTCCATTCCTTAAATTTTAACATACACTAACACACTTACACACATATGTATAATATATAAAAAAAAAGTTTATTAAAAAACAAAATAGACTGCAATTAATGCATGTTAGAACATATCACTAATTTAATTTTTACACCATCCAAAAGTCAACAGTAACACATGCTTATTATAATTATGGGTTTTATCTTTTTTTTTTTCTTATAAAAAAATATGTTAATGTACCTTTAAAATATCAACAATTATATTTTATTATTAAAATATAGAAGCTCGCGCTGCCGCTCACATTTTGAGCAGACTCAGATTTGCAATAGCTAGAGGGGTGGAGGCCCAGATTGTATCTCGACACCTCCACCAACTTCTTGTAATTCTTTTGACTCTGTAGATTTTAATTGTTTAATAATAATAATAATATAATCTATAAAAAAAAAGGAAATAATATGATTTATAAAAAAAATAAAAAAAAAGAGGTGAATGAATATGTAAATGTATGTAGCAAAGTAATAGAATTAGTAAATAGTAATAATAATAATGATAATAATAATAATAAGCTAAGATTGAAAAAAATAACAAACCTTAGTATGGTGTTCTTCAATGGTATCACGATAAATACCAACCCTCATGTCCCCAGTAAACTTGGTACTAGGCATGAAATCTCCAATAAGAACATTTTTTTTATCAATGATATCCATATCAAATAAATGACTAAAAGATGGGACATCAAGAACTGCTATTACATTAGGGTTAACTCCCACAAAAAATGGGAAACATGGTGGAACATTTGTCCTAAACACACTACTATTGTGTTTCTCCATTTTTTTTCTAAAAAATGTGTCTTGCCCTTGGAACCATGAGTAGTTTAGCCTATCGCCGAGCGGCCCCATTACTGGTATCCCATAGGACCCTGGTAGGGTCCTAACCGGTAACGTGCCGCTCGGCGGTGGTGTTGGGGTTATTGTGTTTGGGGTTGGGGTTGGGGTTGGCATTGTGGCTGATATATTCATCATTTTTTTGGGGTTTTTTTTTTTTTTTTTTTTTTTTTGTAACTAGTGTGGTTTAAATGTTACTACTATATGATATGATATTTTTTGGGGGGTGTGGGGGTGATTGGTTTTGGTGAATGTACGTTAGAAAAATATAAGTGTGAGATATTTGTAGATGTGTTTTGGTTTTGGGTTGTAGATGTGTTTTGGGTTTATATCATGGGATGAATGAGATCTTAGAAGATAAGGCAAAGAAAATTGTTACTGGACGACAACGTTTGGGCTGCCTCTTACATCATTTTATGCAAGGGCTATTGGGATATTGGGATGTAAAAACGGAAGAAACAATCGGTAACAGATCTGTCAAAAATATGATTGGTCAAAAAACAGTCGGTCAAAAACATGTTATATGAGCCCTTCAGTGGTCTTATTCGATATCCGGGCGAATTCAGTGTTTTCCTTGGCGGGTGTCAGTCGGTTTCGGTACATTAGTTATCATTCCAACCGATGTCGGAACCAAGTCACATTCAACTGGTCACAAACATTTTTTTACAGGTCGTAATTGTTGAATATATTAGTCCTAGTTAGTTTTTAGTTAGTTTTTTTTCTGTTTTAGTTTGTTAGCAAACTGCTTGCAAGGGCTATATATACTCCAAAGCTGGCAGCCTCACGACTTACTTTTTCATTTCTATTTTTTACATTCTTCTTCTCTGTTTTTTTTCCTCTGCACATTCTACACTGCTAGTGCAGTAATTCTTCTTACATTGTTACATAAATAAAATTCAGTTCATTGTGTATTCTTCTTTCTATTGCTTCCTGTGAATCTAGCTTGAACTCCTGCAACAGTTTTGACATGGTATCAGAGCTTGGTTTGGAGGATTGAGCAAGTTTTTTTTTTTTCATTCAGACATTTATTCGAACACTTGGTGTGTTTTTACAGAGTTGCAGTGAGTTTTTTGTTGTTTATCCTCTTCTACTTCTTTATTCTTCAGAATCACTGCATCCACTCTTTTTCTTTGTTTTTCTTTTAAAGTTCAGATTCTTGGGTATATTTTTTTTTAATTCCTTTATTGCAGAGTTCATTTTTTTCTTCTTCGTTATATAGTTTTCATTTTTTTGTTTTTTTTTCTGATTTTTTTTTAACAAAAAAAAAAAAAAAAAAAGAAAGGAAGGAGGAATTATGTCTACTACTCTAGAAGCAACTCAAGATCCTAGTAGTGTTTACTATATTCATCCATCAGATAGTGGATTACAATCTTTTGTCACAGAAAAATTTGATGGAGAAGGTTTTAGCTCATGGAAAAGATCTATGTTAATTGGTTTTTCCACTAAGAACAAAATGGGATTTGTGGATGGAACTCTGTCAAAACCTGCTACAACTGATGCTAAATACAATGCATGGGTTAGGTGTAATGATATGGTAATAGGTTGGATTCTTAAAGCTTTAGGTCCCATCCCAGCAAAGAGTGTTTTCTTTTTCAAAACGGCTAGTGCAATGTGGAAGGATTTGGTGACAAGGTATGGACAGACAACTTCAACTCAATTGTATTCATTGCAAGAAGAGATAGCTTCTTTGCATCAGGGTAATGATTCCATTCCTGAATTTTTTGCTAAAATAAAAGTGTTATGGGATGAATTAGATGAATTGTATCCTATGCCTAGTTGTGAGTGTGGGGGAACTTGTACTTGTAATTTGAGTGCAAAGTTTCTCAAGATTCAAGAGGATAATAGGTTGATGCAATTCTTGATGAAGCTTAGGGATGAGTTTAAACAGATTAGGAGCAGTATTTTAATGCTTAAACCTTTACCACCCATTGCTGAGGTTTATAGTATGCTTTTACAAGAGCAAAAACATAAGGAACTATCTGAACAACAAGAGCAAGTTCAGAATAATGGGGTGGTCCTTGCAGCTGATAGGAGAAGGAATTTTGATGACAAATCTTTTAAGAACACTAGGTTCAGGACTTCTTTTAATGACAGGAATAATTCTGAAGATAAGAGGCCTTTTATGAGGAGGAATTCAGGACTGACTTGTGATCATTGCAAGATGCAAGGACATACTAAAGATAGATGTTATAAACTGCATGGATATCCTAATTCAGGATCAAGTTACTTTAATAATGGTTCAAGAAATTTCAATCAGAAAAGGTTGGCTAATTGTGCTTCAACAAATGAGAATTATCAGAATGATGGATGTGCTTCTGATGTGATACAAGCTACTTTTACTAAGGAACAGTTTTCTCAGATCCAAAGTTTCTTGGATAAGCATTCTGCAGTGGAGGCCGGACAGCCTACTGGTAACCCTGATCCACCTTCTAATTCTGCATGCTTTGCAGGTAATGTTTGTTTATATTCTAATTTTAAATGCCAATGGATAGTTGATAGTGGTGCTACAGATCATATTTGTCATGATTTAAGTTTGTTTAGTTCTTATTTTTCTATGGCAAGTGATAGTAGCACCATTACCATTCCAAATGGAGCAAAAGTTTTGATAACTCATTATGGCACAATTCATCTTTCAGATGACATAGTTTTGCAAAATGTTTTGTTTGTTCCAGATTTTCATTTCAATTTGATTTCTGTAACTAAACTATGCAAGGATATGAATTGTTCTGTTATTTTTTCTGACAAGAATTGTGTGTTACAGGGGCCTTCCTTGACAAAGGAAATAGTTCTTGGTAATTTCCAATCAGGATTATATTTTGCTGCAGAGTCTATTGCTTCTGGTTTATCAAAAAATCTAGCTAATGTAGCTACTTGTAAAGAAATGGATGAGATTAAGCTTTGGCATCTTAGATTAGGACATTTACCTTTTAATAAATTGTCTCATATAGTACCTTCAATAAGTAGTAAACATTCTTGTATAGATTCTATTTGCCAAATTTGTCCTAAGGCAAGGCAAGTTAGGTTGTCTTTTCCTAAAAGTGGAATAAAATCTGTTAAACCTTTTCAGCTTTTACATGTTGATATATGGGGACCATATAAACATGTTACTTCTAATAATTGCAAGTATTTTCTTACTATAGTGGATGATTTTAGTAGGGCCACTTGGGTACATCTTTTAAAGTATAAGTCTGATTGTGTAAGCATTTTGGGAGATTTTGTTAAGTTTGTTGAAACACAATTTTCTACTGTTGTTCACATAATAAGGTCTGATAATGCTAAAGAACTTTGTGAAGGGCCTATTTTAATTTGGTATAAGAAAAAAGGAATTTCTCATCAAACTAGTTGTAGTAATACACCACAACAAAATGGGGTGGTGGAAAGGAAACATAAGCATCTTCTAGAAACCACTAGAGCTTTGTTGTTTCAAGCAAACTTGCCTATATGTTATTGGGGGGATTGTGTCCTCACTGCTGCTTACCTTATTAATAGGATGCCATTGCAAGTTTTAGGTTTTGTTTCTCCTTATGAAAAATTGTATAATGTTAAACCAAATCTGGATCATGTTAGGGCTTTTGGTTGTTTATGCTATGTTTCAACTTCCCCTATAAATAGATCCAAGATGGATTCTAGGGCTGAGGCTTGTGTTTTTTTAGGGTATCCAGCCACTCAAAAGGCATACAAAGTGCTGGTTTTAAAAACTAAATCAGTTATTATTTCAAGAAATGTGGTCTTTCATGAAAATTTTTTTCCTTATCACTATGATTCAAATAAATCTTCTAAGCAAGTTTTTCAGTTTTTTTTACCTTCTTCTAATCAGGGGTGTTTATTTGAGGATCTAAATCCAGAAACTTATGTTCCTCATATTCCTTCAATTGATGTTAATTCTGAAACATCTACTGATGTCCATTCTGACATTCCTCATAGTACAGGAGCAGATTCAGAACTGTCTTTTACTGATTCAGAGGTTGTAGATTTGTCTGTTGGAACTTTGCAGTCTCCTGAGTCTGTTGTTCCTACTTCTACAGGTAGTTCTGAATTGATGCACCAGCCTAATGATAATGTTTCTCAAAATTCTGTTATACCTATTAGAACTTCTTCTAGGGTAAGTAAGATTCCTGATTACTTAAAGGATTATGTTTATAAATTGCCTGGTAGCAACACTACATCAGGACTTTGTTCCCATGTTCATTGGTGTAATCTTGTTTCTCAGCAGGACATAGTGCATTGTCATAAAAATGTTTCTTCTTCCCTGACTTTCCCTGTAGAGCCTACTACTTTTAGTGTTGCTTCTAAAGACCCTATGTGGATAGAAGCCATGAACAAGGAGATTCAAGCCCTAGAGCAGAATCATACTTGGGAAGTTACTGACCTTCCATCTACTAAGAAACCCATTGGTTGTAAATGGGTTTATAAAATCAAACTTAAAGCTGATGGTTCCATAGAAAGGTATAAGGCTCGTTTAGTTGCTCAAGGTTACACTCAAAAGTATGGTATAGATTATGAAGAGACTTTCTCTCCTGTGGTTAAAATGACCACTATTAGAGCTGTCATAGCTGTGGCAGCACATAGAGAATGGAGTATATTTCAATTAGATGTCAATAATGCATTTTTGCATGGAGACCTTCATGAGGAAGTTTACATGAAAATGCCTCCTGGGATTACTGCTGCTTCTGGTAAGGTTTGTAGATTAAAAAAATCTTTGTATGGGCTTAAGCAGGCTTCCAGGCAATGGTTTGCCAAGTTGCTTTCTGAACTTGTTTCTCTTGGTTTTAAACAATCAAAAAATGATTATTCTCTTTTTACCTTTTTTAAAAATGGAAAATCAACAATTCTTGTTGTATATGTAGATGACATTATTTTGACAGGAGATGATTTAGTTACTATTGGTGACCTCAAGGCTCATCTTCATAGAATTTTTGGAATCAAAGATTTAGGTAAGTTGCATTATTTCTTGGGAATCGAAGTCAATTATATGCATCAAGGTATTGCTCTTACTCAAAATAAATATACTAAAGAGTTATTACAATCTTCAGGCATTAGTTCTTTTAAGTCTGTTGTTACACCTCTTCCTTTAAATTTAAAGTTAAATGCTACTGATGGAGATCTATTGCCTGAACCTGAGTTGTATAGAAGTTTAGTAGGGAAGTTGAATTTTCTTACTAATATTAGACCTGATCTAGCTTACACTGTTCAACATCTTAGTCAATATATGCAGAAACCCAGGTCTACTCATTTAGCAGCTTTACATCACACTCTTCACTATGTTGCTGGAACTGCTGGGCAAGGAATCCTTCTGAGTGGAGATGCCTCTCTTATTCTTCAGGCTTTCTCAGATTCAGATTGGGCATCTTGTCTTGATTCAAGGAGGTCAGTATCTGGTTATATCCTCAAGTTGGGCAACTCTCCAATTAGTTGGAAGTCAAAGAAGCAGCCTACAGTTTCTAGAAGTTCTGCAGATCAGAATACAGAGCAATGGCCAGTGCTGCTGCTGAGGTAACATGGCTAGTCAGGCTCCTTGCTGACTTGGGAATTTCAAAGCTTCAACCTGTTACATTGCATTGTGACAACCAGTCAGCCATTCATATTGCTAAGAATCCAGTCTTCCATGAGAGGACCAAGCATATAGCAATTGACTACCACTTCACTAGAGAGAAGCTTCTTGAAGGGCTCATTCAGTTGACATACTTACCTACTTCTTCACAACTTGCTGATATTTTTACAAAGATTCTGCCCTCGACTCAATTCAACAGCTTATTATCCAAGCTTGGAATGTTGCCACATTCAAGCTTGAGGGGGGGTGTTGAATATATTAGTCCTAGTTAGTTTTTAGTTAGTTTTTTTTCTGTTTTAGTTTGTTAGCAAACTGCTTGCAAGGGCTATATATACTCCAAAGCTGGCAGCCTCACGACTTACTTTTTCATTTCTATTTTTTACATTCTTCTTCTCTGTTTTTTTCCTCTGCACATTCTACACTGCTACTGCAGTAATTCTTCTTACATTGTTACATAAATAAAATTCAGTTCATTGTGTATTCTTCTTTCTATTGCTTCCTGTGAATCTAGCTTGAACTCCTGCAGCAGTTTTGACAGTAATCGATATAAATGTCTGATCAAACAAAATCGATATGCAAGTCATATTAATCGGTTGGTCACGGTCGATATGCAGGTCATAACCCGTTGATCACAATGCAATCTGTAAACAGCTGGTCCTAATACAATCGATCAATTCAAAACTTCGGATCAGATGTCAATTTTCGGATCAGGTCGGAAATTTTTTTGGTTAAAAGTTGGGATTTGGAAAATTATGTCCACCCTTAGATTAAATACAAAGTCAATTTTATTTCCTTCGGGTAAAAAACTAATGTCAGATCGAGTTCACAACAATTCGATTCAGAGCGGATCTAGTTAGGATCTATTCCTATGGAAAAAAACATATATTCCGACCAATTAAGATCGGGTTGTGCGTAATTTTAGTTTACAAAATCTTTGTAATAATGGCGTAAATAAGTGACTAATATAAATATTTATATAAAATTTACTAGTGTTTGACAAGTTGGTAAACATGTAAACAAATCGATTTAAAACGGGTCGTTCCAATACAATTTCGGTTAAAAAGGTCTGTCTAAACAGGTCTTTAGCGAGTCAAAAACAAGTTCAGTACCAGTTGGACTCGTTGTAATAATGTAGGTCGGAAACAGGTTTTGGTTTAAAACAGGTTCAATACCGATCAATTTCGGTATGCGATAAACAAGTAGAAAATGGTTTCGGTCTACATTTGGGTTCGGTAGTGGTCGGTATCCAATCACTTGTATTTGATAAAAAAACAAGTTTGGTATCGATCGGTAAAACAGGTTTTTGACCATATTTACACCGGCACTTGTATACTCGGCCACTAGTATGTCCGTATATGTAAGGTATCTTTTTTTGGACCGAATTAATATTAAAAGAATTGAACTGAAATAAAATGAATTAAATCAAATCTTAGACTCAACTGAATTGAACAGGATTTGTTTCAACTGAAAGTTTAGAAATTAAGTCCAAAAGAACAAGAATTCAAAGAAGGTACACATATGAGTATCTAGAGAAATGTACTCCCCATACAAATGTAACTCATAATTAATTAATGTTCATTGTTGAAGATAAATATCCATTTGGTCTAATTTTAATAATGTTCATTAAATCGTATACAAATGTTCATCTTAATTGAACTAATATAAATAGCATGCGTAAGTGCGTAACATTTGATTGATACACATGTGTACAGTGTGTGTACACCTTCTAATCTAGACGAGGGCCTAAGTACACGTGAACATTGAGGATGGGTGGTTAAGACCTCATAATTTCAATATTTCATATACGAGATTATGGTTTCATTCTCACCACATATGAGCATTTTACTATTCAAAGCCGGTCCTTGAAAACCGGGCCACTTGGTCAAATTGATTGGGTAGGCCGATACCCATTATTTTTTAAAAATTTTCTTAAGGGCGATACCCATTATTTTAATTTATTACTTTGCTTTATTTATTTAATGATCCAAAGTCATTAAGTCAACACATGTTTCCATTAAATTAGAAAGATAAACTACCTTATCTCTATTATATAAGCTAAGGAGGAGCAATGGTTTCCCCCTCGAAATGTCCAATGTACCCTCAAAACTTTCTATAATCTTAATTTGTATCACCCCTATTTATTAAGGAAAGTTATTACAGTTTTTAAACATTTTTAAATGAAAATAGTACAAAATATAAAATTCGAAAAAATAAAATAAAAATTTTAAAATTAATATTTTTAAATTCTCTATAAATAGACATCCATATTGATATATTTAATAAATAAAAAATTACATTTTGATTATCGTAGAAATTTGGTAGCCAATAGAATATCGTAAATAAAACTTTTCTTTCGTTTATTGTTGTGGGATGACCGAATGAAAGGAATTTTTTTTTTTAATAAATAAAGTTTGTTTAGACAGATTAATAAATATATTTAACATAATATCGCACGCAAAGCGTGTATAGAAGGCTAGTTAAAATACAACATAACTTCGATCCCCGTTGGAAAAAAAAAAATCCTTCTGTTTACTTTTGTTTGTCTTATTTTCCAAAATGAAAATTTTAAATATTTTTCGAAATCTTTTCTATTTTAATTCCAATTTTATCCTTTTTTTATAGTAAAATAATACATATCTATATCTATAATCTATAATTATATACTAAAACAAAATGAAGATGACATCATCTATACTTCATAAAAAGATATGTGTCATGCTCTCCTTTAATTTTTTTCCTCCAAAAACTACATTAATTATTCTTTTCTTTTCAATGTTGTATTTTAATTTATTTAATAAATATTTTGTTTAAAAATCTTTATAAGCCTAATCTATATCTATTTATATATACTAAAATAGAGTATACTTACAACATTCTATACACATATCATATTTTATGCAATTGCTGATGTTATGTTTGACTACTTAGTACTCCTACCATCTTATAATTTTCTAAAAGTTTTCTTTTAAATCTTCAAACAAAAATGTGTAGAATCATATTTTTAGCCATTATTTTGCTTTATTTTTTAAAAATATTTTATTTTAGAATTATTATTATTATGATAAAATTACTTATTATTTTATAAAATTGATAATTTTTTTGTGTCAACCGTGCATTGCATGAGCATTTAATCTAGTTTATTACTATTCTCTCATTATTTTAAATAAAAGTTTATCCACCATCTAAATTACTTACAAAAATTTACTGTCTAATACAAATTCATTATCTTATCCCATTATAATAATAAATAAAAAATCCAACAACTCTTTTTTCAAGTAAAACAAATGATGATGTCATCTTTTTTATCATTCATTAATCATTTCAAGTTTTAAAACAAGATGATTAATGTTTTCCCAGGAATTCAAATAAAAAAAATTATAAGTACACTCTTTTTTCCAAAAAAAAAAAAAGTAAATACTAATCTAATTACAAGAAAAAATGCAATAATTATTTTTCAAATTACAAATACTTAATTTGAAGCTTTACTTGAATTAAATTACAAAAATTTGATTGTTTTTCAAAGGCTATAATTTGAAAATTGGCTACTTTAGTCTATTTCGTTGTAAATTACGTACAATGTTTATTTCCTTAAAAAAAAAGGCGAACTATACAATCCGTGCAACGCATAGGGCTAATTCTATTTGTTTATTATACAGATTATAGAGTAATACTACATTAATAAAAAAAATAAAGTAACTCCTGATTAGAACCTAACTATTGGCTTCTTGATCGAGGTCCACGATTTATATAAAACAAACCCAATTCGGTGCTTTTCAATATTTTCCTTATTATTGGCTCCTTTGGGGTACATGATTTTTTTTTTTTGTTAGAGTTATAAAATTGTGATTTTATAATTTGACATTTTTTTTATTAAACAAAAAAGTCATTAAATAAAAGAATAGAATAATAAAAAGTTAACACTAAATCATGATACATTTAAACATTATTTAAAAAATACCGATATAAATTAAATTTACTAAGTAATTTGTTAAAACCGTGCATTACACGGGTGCTAACCTAGTATCCACATATAGCTAGTAATATATGCACATTACTTTTGATATCCGCACATCAATTTACCCATTAATATTACTCTCTTAATTGACTTTTGGGGTGTGCAATAATCACCAAACTTTGCAGAAATCATTTCCCACGAACATTACACCTATCATGATATAATTAAAGTTGTAGTTATGGATAGTAGGCCGAGCAACGGTTCTAGGTACCCATCCACGGGACTGGACCCGGTTAGGAACCGATGGGTAATTACCTAGACCGGTTCAACTGTGTCTGGTTCCAGATCCAAAAGTTACTACCCGTATCCAGCTGGTTCTGGTTGCAAAAAATTTAGACCGGGTACCCGATTATAATGGTTCCAATTTCGGGTACCTGCAGTACTAGACCCGTTTTCGATGGTACCCAGTACATGACTTGATTGACTTAGGTTTTATCTATACTTTAATTTATCCAATTGTAAATAGTAAAGTACTGAAATAACTACTGACTAAACCAAAATATAATAAAACTGCTATAGTAAGTAACTTAGGGTACTAGGCTACAAGTTTCACTCCATACAAGTTAGAATAAGGTATAATAAGTTCGATTGGGTCTAATAATTTTTAATATGTTCAATTAGATCTAATAATTTTTTCAACAAATTCAATCAGATCTAATAAGTTTAAATCATGTCATATAAGTTATAGTTATTTTTATTTTTACAATTAGTGCAATATACAAATTATTCTTAACTATAGAGATAATATTTTCACGATTTCAATACTAACTAGATATAAATTAAGTATTCTAGAATAATTATGGTTACATTAGTAGTAAAGTAGTAAAAAAAGTATTCTCAAATAACTAGTTATATTAATTAGTATTATTGGATAATTAGATATATAAATGAGTAATGAGTTTTACAAAATATTATTGGGTGATTAGTGATACAAAATATTTTACATATCTAGTTGTTATAAAATGACTCGTAATCAACGAGGATGTGTTTGGTATTTACATCAAGAGGTTTTGGGGACAGTGAGTTTTCGCACCCCGCGAAAGACTACTGGAAGTTTTGAGTGCAAGACAAAATTGAAGCAGCAGTGGGTCGCACCCCGCGACGGAGCTCGCGGCCCGCGACATAGGTCTGAAATCAGACCCTGTTTTTCCGCGTGTTTAATTACTTGTTCGTATGGTTATAAATACCCAATTACTCTTTGATGGCTGGTGTAATTCAGATTAGACAAACACATAAACATTATATTAGAGCTAGAATTAGTGATTTTCTTGTGCTCTAGTGGTATTAGTGATTGTAAACACTAATTGACATTGCAATAAAACATTTCTCCTTCTTGGGTGGGTTTTATAGTCTTCAATCAAATTGATTGAAGGATTTTCCCACCTTCCAATTCTGGTTTTGTTATTTTGCTTCTTGACTATCGATTTCCGATTTCATTTTACTTCAATTGCAACTATAATCAATCAATTTGCACTCACAAATTGGTATCAGAGCTTGGGTAAAATCTTGGAATTTCTTTGTTTTTTCTTGGTTGATTGGAGTTGATGTTTGGTGATTGAAGGTGAACATGGGAGGTTCTAAATTCGAAATTGAGAAATTCGATAGGTCTACAAACTTTGGTTTGTGGAATTGAAGATGAATGTTATTTTGGTACAAAATGGCTTGGATGAAGCAATGGGTGGAATTGGCAAGAAACCATCATCAATGACCAATGATGAATTTCTGAAAATTGATAAGAAGGCTCTTACCTTGATTCAATTGAGTCTTTCTAATGAAATTTTACGAGAGGTGGCGAAAGAAACAACGACGGCGGGGTTATGGTTGAGGCTAGAGTCTCTTTACATGACAAAATCGGTCACAAACCGACTTTTGTTGAGGAGTAATTTACATGACCTTAAGCTTGAAGAGGGTAAGTCATTGAAGACTCACCTTGATGATTTTGACTCCATTATTATGGACTTGCAAAACATTGATGTCAAACTTGATGATGAGGATTTGGCAATAAGATTATTGTGTTCTTTACCTCCGGAATACAAACACTTTAGGGAGACACTATTGTACGAAAGGGATGAGTTGGCACTAGAGGATGTGAGGAGTGATTTGTTGCAAAGGGAGTTGATTGAAAAACAATTGACAAGGCATAATGACCTCGAAAATAGTGGTGAGGGTCTTTATCCAAGGGGTAGGCAAAAGGGCAAGTCAAACTCCGAAAACCGGAAATCGAAGTCAAGATCGAGTCCGAAGGGTAGATGGAAAGATACTATATGCCATGGTTGCCGGAAGAAGGGTCACATTCGAAGGTTTTGCCCGGACAAGGGGAAGAACGCAAAAGGGAAGGGTGACAATAGTACTTCGTCCAACAATGATTCGGCGGCGGTAACTCAAAGTGATAGCGACGATTCAATACTTCTTGTGGTGGAACCGGGTACTAAGAAGTTCAATGATAGGTGGATTCTTGACTCGGGGTGTTCTTATCATATCACGGCCAATAGACATTGGTTCTCTACATATGACAAGGTTCAAGGTGGAGTGGTACTAATGGCAAACAATGCGGGTTGCAATGTTGAAGGGGTCAGGTCGGTTCGAATAAAGATGTTCGATGGCATGATTCGTACTTTGTCAAATGTTCCTCACGTTCCGGATATGAGCAAGAACTTGATATCTTTGGGTACTTTGGACAGCAATGGTTGTAAGTGCACTCTTCAAAAGGGTGAACTTCGTGTTTCGCTCGGGGCCCAAGTGATAATGAAAGGCAAGAAGGAAGTATCACTTTATGAGCTAGTAGGGTCAACGGTTGAGGGTTCAACAGCGGCGGTGTCCACATCAACGACCGAATCTGAAAATACAAGACTATGGCACATGAGGTTAGGACACATGAGTGAAAGGGGTTTGTCGGAATTGTCCAAAAGGGGTCTACTAGGTAATCAAGGAATCAGGTCTATGGAATTTTGTGAAAATTGTTTGCTCGGGAAACAAAAGAGAGTGAGTTTCAAGGCGGCAACACATAGAACGAAGGAAACACTTGATTACATACATTCGGATTTGTGGGGTCCATCGAAGGTGCCATCCTTGGAGGGTCACCGGTACTTGCTCACCATCATTGATGATTATTCAAGGAAGGTGTGGGTTTTCTTCTTGAAGAATAAGAATGATGTCTTTGAAGAATTCAAAGATTGGAAGACTATGATCGAGAAGCAATCCGGAAAGCAAGTGAAGAGGTTACGAACGGACAATGGTCTTGAATTCGTTGAGAAAGAATTTAACAAGTTTTGCAAGAAGCTTGGGATTGTTCGGCATCGTACTTGTGTGGGTCGACCGCAACAAAATGGGGTGGCGGAGAGGATGAATAGGACTTTGCTTGAGAAGGCTCGGTGTATGTTGTTCCATGCGGATTTGAGCAAAGGGTTTTAGGCTGAAGCGGTAAATGGCGGCTCACATTGCAAATGTATCTCCACATACGGCTCTTAGGTTAGAAACGCCGGAGGAGAGGTGGTCGGGCTCGCCGGGTGATTATTCCGGAATGAAGATCTTCGGGTGTCCAGCTTATGCTTATGTGAACGATGGAAAACTTGAACCGAGAGCAAAGAAGTGCATCTTCTTGGGATACACAAAGGGGGTCAAGGGCTATAGGCTTTGGGATCCAAGTACATCAAAAATCATCAACAGCCGAGATGTTACTTTCAATGAATCCGTGTTTCTCTGGAAAGAAGATACCTCAACTTTTGAGTTTACCGAAAAGGAGGTGGAGAGTGGTGAGATTCATGAAAGGAATGAAGATGATATTGATGGAGATGGTGGTGTTCAAACACCACAACGTGATGAGGTAACTTCTTCTACTTCCACCCCTAGGAAGGCCACTACACCTAGGATGAAGACATCATCACGGGTACAAGTGGAGAGTCTTGTACATGGGAGGGCTAAAAGAAATATTAAACCTCCAACCCGACTTGGTTTTGAGGAGATGGCGGCATATGCATTGAGTGTTGCTAGTGATGTGATTGATCATGAGCCATCTACATATTCCGAGGCTATGAAGAGTGTTGACTCCGGGAAATGGCAAGTTGCTATGGAGGAAGAAATTGAATCTCTTCATAAAAATAAAACATGGGAACTTGTTGAGAAACCGCGAGGCAAGAAGATAGTTGATTGCAAGTGGATCTACAAGTACAAAGAGGGGATACCGGGGGTTGAAGAACCAAGCTGCAAGGCAAGACTAGTGGCACAGGGTTTTAGTCAAGTTCCGGGTATCGACTACAATGAAATATTCTCACCGGTGGTAAGACATACTTCTATTCGTACTTTACTTGCTATTGTTGCCATGCAAGACTTGGAGTTGGAGCAACTTGATGTAAAAAAGGCGTTCTTGCATGGAGAGCTTGAGGAAGAAATTTACATGCGGCAACCGGATGGCTTTGTTGTTGAGGGTAAAGATGAATGTATGTGTTTGTTGAAAAAGTATTTATATGGATTGAAGCAATCACCTCGGCAATGGTATAAATGGTTTGACCAATGTATGTTGGGGCATGGTTTCTCCCAAAGCGACTTTGATAGTTGTGTGTATTTGAAAAAGGTGAGTTCTAACTCTTTGGTTTATCTTTTGCTATATGTTGACGATATGCTTGTTGTGGCAAAAGACATGTTTGAGGTTAAGCAGGTGAAAGAAATGCTAAAAGGGGAATTCGAAATGAATGATTTAGGACCGACAAAGAAAATTCTCGGCATGGAGATCATAAGGGATCGCAAGAGACGGAGGTTGTATTTGACCCAAGAGAAGTACATTGAAAAGGTCTTGGTGCGGTTTCATATGTTGGATGCCAAGTCCGTATCTATACCTTTAGCATCTCATTTCAAATTGTCATCTTTGGATTCTCCAAGTTCTAAAGAAGACAAGGACTTCATGACATCCATTCCTTATGCTAATGCGGTTGGGAGTATTATGTATGCAATGGTTTGTACTCGACCGGACATAGCTCAAGCCCTTAGCATAGTGAGTAGGTACGTGGCAAATCCGGGTAAGGCTCATTGGCTTGCGGTCAAGTGGATCCTTAGATATTTGCGGGGTACTACAAGCACTTGTATAGAGTATGGTCGGGAAATGGATGACTTGAAGGGTTATGTTGACTCCGATTATGGTGGAGACTGGGATGGTCGGAAGTCTACTACGGGGTATGTGTTTTGCCTCGGCGGTTTAGCTATTAGTTGGAGATCGGCATTGCAAGATGTGATAACATTGTCAACAACGGAAGTTGAATACATGGCTATGACGGAGGGCTTCAAAGAAGCACAATGGCTTGGTGGGTTTGTTGGTGAATTGACAACCGGTAAGTGTGTTCCTACGGTGTATAGTGATAGCCAAAGTGCTATTCATTTGGCGAAAAAATCAGAACTCTTTTCATAGGAGGACAAAACATGTTGATGTGAGGTATCACTACATTAGAGACACGGTAGCAAGTGGTAAAGTGTCCTTGGGTAAGGTGCATACTTCGGAGAATCCGGCGGACATGCTTACAAAGCCATTGACGGTTGCAAAGTTTGAGCATTGCTCAAACGTGATTGGTTGCTATTAATAGTCATGGAGTTTGACACCCTTGAATGGGTGGTGACACCCTTGAATGGGTGGTGACACTCTTAAGTGAGTGGTTACACCTCTTGGATGAGGTGGTTACGTCTCAAGGTGGAGATGGCTACACTCTTTGTGAATTGAGTGGTTACTTGTTGGGGTTGATTATCTCATCAAGGTGGAGATTTGTTATAAAATGACTCGTAATCAACGAGGATGTGTTTGGTATTTACATCAAGAGATTTTGGGGAAAGTGAGTTTTCGCACCCCGCGACATAGGTCGTGTAACGACCCGACTCGCTTAAATCGGCGCGGAAGAAACCGACGAGTCGAATAGTTAGAAACTACAACTCAAAACTTAGGAAATTAAACTAATTCCTCAAAAGTATTATTAATATCCAAAAACATACAAATACCCACAAGTTTGTACATACTAGTCCCAAAAGTCAAAACAGAAATACTAAAAATACGAGTAAACTCCATCTACATGTCAGAGTCTTAAACAACGTAAAAGAGTCCAATAACAACGTATAAAATCTATATAACTCCAATACTATCTATAAACAACAGAAATAGAAAATACATCAAATAACAGAAATAGTAAACGTCGCTCGCCCAACCCAAAGCTAAGCAAGAGTATCGTCATCAGAAATACCTGAAAAATATACAACAGTCCACCATCAGCGGCGAGTAACATAACTGACTCACCCTAATTGGAATACACATGCACATAGCATAAATCAAATAAACAATATCATATCAATACATCAGAGTACAAGATCAACCCACACGTGAACTCGACTCAAACCAACCTAATCAACTATCTTTGGCGCAATCAATCATATTCTAGACCGGACTGTGCTCGTACGAACGCATCTTACGCATTCGAACTTTCTACTATGCTCGGATTTGAGAATCTTACTCCCAAACCCCATGAAACCAATCTTACTGGAAATCCATGTCCCGTGAAACCAATCTTACTGGAAATTCACAAAGATCACAAAGTATGACTCCAACTATCCCCATACCGCGGATGGAATAGGGGCAACGTCTTAACCCAAATACAATGAATCTTACTCAAAGTACCAGGCGTCTAAAAATGAAATCAAGCTAATCTTTAATTAAATCTTTAATCATTTTAATCATGTTATTATCTCAACCTAACTAAATTATATTCAAGAATTGCCTCAATGCCTTGATTCTTGAAAATAACTAGTTAAGACATCGAAGTTATACTCAAGATTGCCTTAACGCCTTGATCTTGAGCCTAACCAACCATAATTCATCAACCTTTAACCATTCATTAATCATATTAGGCACAATCTTTAACTTTCTTTATCTTTTAAACCATTTTCTTTAACTTTCAAGATTCAACCAAGAACTCATAAAGACTCATCAAGAACTCATAAAGAACTCAAAGAACTCATAAAGAACTCATTCAAGAATCAAGATCTTCAATCAAGAACTCAATCAAGATTCAAGAACTCAACCAAGAACTCAACCAAGAACTCATCCAAACTCAATCAAACTACACGCATAACATCATCATCAACCAATCAAAAATTCAACTTTTACTCATCCAAAATTCATCAAACTTTAACACATTAATCATGATCATATTAAAACATATAATCAATCATAAAAACATGAAAAACCTTTATCAAAACATCATTAAATCACTTTAAAATCAGAATACAAATCATACATAAAATCATGGATAATCAACATCAAACAACCCAAACATGCATTTAATTTATACTATAGACATAGTATACCAAATAGGTTGAGAAAGCATGTTACCTTATTGAAGGTTACACACAAAATCAACACACAAATGCAGCCCGAAACTCGAACAACACGGACCCACAACACACGGCTGTCCACGGCCTTGCACGGTGCACCACCACCACGCACAGCTACTGCACGGCTGCTGCCCAGTCACGGCACCACCGCACGGCACACGAGCACCACTGCACCACCACGAGCACAGCCACGAACACTGTAGCACGGCCCCTCACACGAGCCACTACACGATCACCCACTTGATCACGAACACGAACAAGACCCAAAACCAACCCGAACTAGTGATCTTGTATGAACTAATTGTGTTTAAGATTGTGTTTAGGTACTTAAAGATCAATAGAGTTTGAATCTTTAAGTTTGGGATTCAAAAGATGGATGAACAATTTGATGGGTTTACTAGCCAAAAATGGCCTGAAAGTGGTGAACAAAGTGGAGGTGTTTTTGTGTTTGATCTTTTGATGGCAAGTGTTTGAATTGGCAAAGATGGCAAAATGAGGTTTAAGCCTTACTAACTCATCTATTTATAGAGTGAGTTAAGGTGTGAACACAAGGTAAGTGGCAAATCTTTGCCATGCCACTTAAGAAAACCGGCCAAGAGAGACAAATGGGCCTAAAAATGGGCTCTCGTGATCCATTGGGCTAATTTGCAAAAACCGCATGATTAATCATGCAATAATTGATTTAGCCCAAAATATTAAATAATTAATTAGAAGAATTAAATAATAAAAATTCTAATTAATTAAATAATAAATAACATAAATAATAAAATTTGAAAATAAATATTTCGAATTAAATCGAAATTATTCACATAAAATAAAATAAATAGTTCAAAAAAATAAATTTGAACTAACACATAAATACACATAATTATCGGCAAAGATACCAATAAAATCTGGGTCATTACAACCTCCCCTCCTTAAAGAAATTTCGTCCCGAAATTTCAAGGTGCAGGAGATCGCTCCCCATCGAACAGCTCCGGGTATTTCTTCCGCATGGACGCTTCCGTCTCCCAAGTCGCTTCTTCATGGTGTTGATTTCTCCACAACACCTTGACAAGCGGTACCTGCTTACGCCGCAGGGTCCTCTCTTCCCGATCCAAGATCTGGACGGGTCGCTCCTCGTAAGTCAGATTCGGCTCGATCACGACTGGATCCGCTGTAATCACATGAGTAGGATCATGTACATATTTCCTTAGCTGGAAAACATGGAATACATCATGTACATTAGCCAAACTAGGTGGTAATGCCAATCGATATGCCACCTCCCCAACTCGTTCAAGTATCTCGTAAGGTCCCACATATTTCGGTCGGAGTTTCCCCTTCTGACCGAAGCGTGCTACTCCTTTGAAAGGTGAAACCTTAAGCAAGACTTTGTCACCTACCTCGAAAGCCAGCGGTCTACGTCGATTATCGGCGTAGGATTTCTGACGACTCTGAGCGGCCTGCATCTTAGACCGGATGACTCGGACCTTCTCAATAGTATCGCGTACCATCTCAGGTCCCAAAGCCACAGAATCACTAATATCATTCCAACAAATAGGACTCCGACATTTCCTGCCATACAGGGCCTCGTACGGAGCCATCTCAATGCTGGAGTGATAGCTATTATTATAGGAGAACTCTATCAAGCAGAGCATACGCACCCAAGATTGGTGATACTCCAGGGTACATGCTCGAAGCATATCCTCCAAAGTCTGGATGGTCCTCTCAGTCTAACCATCAGTCGCCGCATGAAAAGCGGTGCTCAACTTCAATTTCGTCCCAAAGGCTTCCTGAACTGACTTCCAGAAACGAGATAGAAACCTCGGATCCCGATCAGAAACAATCTCCCTCGGAACTCCATGAAGTCGGATTATGTCCTGAGTGTACGCCTCAGCTAGACGCTCCATCGACCAGGTCATCTTCATCGGAATGAATCTAGCGACCTTAGTCAACCTATCCACTATGACCCAAATAGCATTCAAGCCATTGCAAGTGGGTAAGCTCACTACGAAGTCCATAGATACCGACTCAAATTTCCAGGTCGGAATAGGTAGTGGCTGCAACAGACCTCCTGGTCTCTGATGCTTAATCTTGACCTTCTGACAGGTCAAACACCGAGCTACAAACTCCGCTACATCCCTCTTCATCTTAGGCCACCAGAATTGGCCCCTAAGATCCTGGTAAAGCTTATTACCACCGGGATGAACAGATAAGGAGAGTTATGTGCCTTGGACATGATCCTGTTCCTAAGATCAGAACAGTCCGGTACACACCATCTCCCTCGAAAGCGCATACCACCATCGGAAGGGATCTCGAAACCTACGGCTTTACCTTGCCGTATAGCCTCTCGAATACTAGCAAGCTGCGGGTCGTTCTGCTGACCCTCGCGCAGTTCCCGAATTAAATCAGGTTCGGCACTCATCGATGTCAGACGAAGTCTGACGGAACCACGGCTTCTACTGAAGCTCAAGCGATGTTTGCGACTCAGCGCATCCGCAACTAAGTTCGCCTTACCCTCGCAATAGTTGAGCGTCAGGTCGTAGTCCTTGATCAACTCAAGTCATCGCCTCTGCCTCATATTGAGGTCTTTCTGAGTGAAGATGTACTTGAGGCTCTTGTGATCCGTGAATACTCTACACGAACCACCATAGAGATAGTGCCTCCAAATCTTGAGCGCGAACACTACAGCCGCTAACTCCAAGTCATGCGTAGGATAGTTACGCTCATGCACCTTCAGTTGTCTCGATGCGTAAGCGATGACCTTCCCACCCTGCATGAGCACACAGCCTAAGCCACACTTTGAAGCATCACTGTAAACCTCGAAGCCCTCCTCATCGTTCGGAAGAGTAAGAATCGGAGTAGAGACTAATCTCTGTTTCAACTCCTGAAATGCTTGCTCGCAAGCCTCCGTCCAAACGAATCGGACTTCCTTCTGCAAGAGACTAGACATCGGCCTAGCAATCTTGGAGAAGTCCTGGACGAATCGTCGGTAGTATCCGGCCAAACCCAGAAAACTACGAACCTCCGCCACATTTCTCGGGCTACTCCAATCAACTACGGCTATAACCTTAGCCGGGTCTACCATAATGCCGTCCTTACTAATGACATGACCTAGAAACGCTACTTCGCGAAGCCAGAACTCACAATTGGAGAGTTTTGCGAACCACTTATGACTCCGCAATATCTCGAGTACCATCCGGAGATGTTCCGAATGCTCAGACTCATCTCTAGAATAGACCAAGATATCATCTATAAATACTACGACGCACTTGTCGAGTAAGTGGTGAAATGTCCGGTTCATCTGGTCCATGAACACGGCTGGCGCGTTAGTGAGACCAAAAGGCATCACCTCGAACTCGTAATGGCCGTATCGGGTACGAAAAGCAGTCTTCGGAATGTCTTCTTTCTTGACTGGAATCTGATGATATCCAGATCGAAGATCTATCTTCGAGAACACTCCTGCTCCTCGCAACTGATCGAACAGGTCCTCAATCCTAGGCAACGGGTACTTATTCTTGATAGTTACCCGTTTCAACTCCCGGTAGTTTATGCACAGGCGCATACTACCATCTTTCTTCTTCACGAAGAGCACAGGTGCTCCCCACGGAGAAACACTTGGCCTAATGAAGCCCTTATCGATCAAATCCTGGAGTTGTGTCTTTAACTCCAATAACTCAGACGGTGCCATCCGGTACGGTGCCTTTGAGATCGGCGTTGTCCCGGGTACTAAGTCGATATGAAACTCGACATCGCGCTCAGGTGGAACGCCTGGTAGCTCATCAGGAAATACGTCTCTGAAATCCCTCGCTACAGGTATATCGTCCAACAGAGACTCATCAGTCAAGTCTCGTACCTGACAAAGATACACCATATCGCCCTTCTGGCGATGTTTCCTCATTTTCAAGGCAGAGATTACCGTTACTCCTTTCTTAAGGACGAACCCAGAGTAGGTAACTCGGTTGCCCTGAGATCCTCGGAATGATACTGACTGATCTTGGCAACGAATGATCGCTCGATACCTTGATAGCCAGTCCATACCAAGTATAACATCAAATTCCATCAGCGGGAACTCCTTTAGATCAGCCGTCGCTTGCTCCCCAGCTATCACGATAGGCACTCCTCGGAACTCGCGCTGACAAGTAAAATCCTCTCCGGAAGGGAGAGTAATAATTGAGCTAACAGGAAGGCTGCCTCGAAGATTAGACCTCGAGACAAAACTACTAGCCACAAAGGAAACAGTAGCACCAGAATCAAATAAAACTAATGCTAACACACCAGAGACAAGAAATCTACCTGATACGACGTCAGGCTGAACCTCGGCCTCCGCCTCGGTCATACAGTAGACTCGGTTCTTCACCGGAGTCTTCGTCGGTGCTGGAAGCTGCTTAACCTCAGAATCTGGCTTCCTCTCGGGGCATGTCGACGCCTTATGGCCTACCTTCCCGCAAGTAAAACAAGTGATCGGAGAACCGTCGCATTTCTTCCCTGGATGGAAGTCTCGGCCGTAACCTCTACACTTCGAGCCATCACTACCCTTACGCGAACTCGTGGTCGGAGGGGTACTGCTAGATGTGCCAAACCGGGGCTTCTTAAACGAAGCTGTAGTCGTCGGAACCGGGGCTCTCTTCTTGCTCGAATCCTCCTCAGTAATCGATGCCTGTATCTCGAGTGCTACCTCGTAGGCCTGCTGGAATGTCGTCGCTCCACTGCTGATCACGTGAACTCGAATCCTCGGATCTAGCTTTTTGATGTAGCGTTGGACCCGATCCTTCTCCGATGGAACCACAGACGTAGCAAACCTCGACAACTCCGTAAATCGATCAGTGTACGCCTGGACAGACATCTTACCCTGTGCAAGAGTAAGGAACTCCTCCTGTTTCTGCCACCGCAACTCATCGGGGTAGAAACGCTCCTGGACCTTATCGATAAAGTCGGTCCAAGTCATCGCATGCAACGGCTGGTACGCGTCCTTCGCTAACGTCCACCAGTTATCAGCCTCTCCACGTAAGTAATATGCGGCGATCTGCACCCTCTCGTGATCGGGACAAAACGTTGCGTCGAAGAGCTTCCCCATCTCGCGGATCCAGCTCTCCAAAGTAGTGGGGTCGGCAACCCCGTCGTAAGTCGGAGGTCGATGACGTGCGATACGATCGAACGTCGACTGCGTACTCGGCGAATGACGACTATGGTGCGCCAACGTAAGGATTGCCTCCTCGAGTGCCCGCAACCTCTGTCGTCCAGTACTCAACCGGCGAGGTGTAGACATGCTGCCACGCATCACAACAAAAGACATAACAAGAATACAATGTTAGTCATATACCCCACCAAGATCAAGTAAACAACATAAGGAAAGAAAGAAAATAGAAAGAATCCTATCCCGGTCTTTCTACCCAACTCTCCTCCCTTCACTTAATCCTAGAATTTGGTTTGTTCACTCGGGAATAGTAAAGCTCTCAACTCCCGGGTTTAACTCAAATCCTAAAAACTTCACTTAGAACCTATTCGGCTCTGCTACCAACTGTAACTGTAACGACCCGACTCGCTTAAATCGGCGCGGAAGAAACCGACGAGTCAAGTAGTTATAAAACTAAAACTCAACACTAAGAAAATAAACTAATACCTCAAAATATTAGTATTAAACCAAAGATGTACAATAACCCACAATTTTGTACAAAACTAAATCCTAAAGTCAAATGTACTAAAACAAAAGTAAGGTGCAACTCTAACCACATGCTAGAGTCTTATACAACAAATGTATATCATAAATCCTGAAACAACGTCTAACAAGTCTAATGCTAAGAAACAACTGAAATAAACAATAGAAAGCACACAAAGCGCCGCTCGCCCAACCCCAAAGCTAAGCAAGAGCATCGTCGTCAGATGTACCTGAAAAACCACAACATATCCACCATCAGTGGCGAGTAACATAACTGACTCACCCTAACGGGAATACACAAGTACATAGCTATAATCAAATAACATCACACATACAATCCTCGAAGACACGAGACCACCTCAAGCTCGTAATCCAAAATCAATCTCATCACTCGACATCCTCAATATACGACATCTCTATACTCAAATCTAACTCAGGTGCAATCATTCTAGTTCTAGACCGGACTATGCTCGTACGGAAGCATCTTACGCAACCGAACTTCTACTATGTCAGGACCGGGCATAAGCCATACACCCAAATCCCACGAACCCACTTCATACTTGGAAATTCGTGTCCCTAATCCCCAAATAAATCTGAGCGTACTAGGAATAACATAGTGAGACTCCAAGACTATTCCAATACCGCGGATGGAATAGGGGCAACGTCTTAACCCAAAAACTATGCATAAGCCATACACAAAGTCAAGGGCGTCTAGAAAAGAAATCAAGCTAAACATCCCATCATATCATCATAGTTTAATTAAAACAAGAATAAGCCATACTCTTGAATTCAATCAACTAAATCATCGAAGTTAACCCAAGAATTGCCTATAGCCATACTCTTGAGACTAACCAACATCATATCATCAATCTTTAACTCATTCTTTAATTTTCAAGACTCTTAAAGAACTCATCAAACCTCAACAGGAACTCTAAAGAACTCAATCAAGAACCTCAAGAAACTCATCTATTACTTAAAGAACTCACAAAGAAACCATTCAAGATTCAAGAACTTCAATCAAGAACTCAATCAAGATTCAAGAACTTCAACCAAGAACTCAAACAAACTCAACATACACGCATGAACATCATCACTATCACACGGCAATTTCAACATCTTTTTATCAAAATTCAACAAACTTAAACCCAAACACCATGATTTCCAAAATATCATAAAACAATCTTAGGATATGAAAATCCACCATTAAAACACCATTAAAACACTTCAAAATCAGATTATAGATATATCTTTAAAACCATGAATCAATCATCATCAATCAACCAAACATGCATTTAATCAAAGCTATAAACATAGTATTACCAATTAAGTTGAGTTAGTATGTTACCTTGTTGAAGATTACACACAAATCAACACAAATATCGCTGCCCGGGACACAAAGAACACGGCACAATCAACACGAGCAACACGCGGCCTTTAGCACGGCACCACGAATCACGCACGGCTGTCCAGCCACTGCCACGCACCACGCTACCCAGTCACAGCACACACCACCACCACGGCCACTGCACGGCACTTGCACCACGAGTACTGCTACACGGCCCAACCACGAACCCACACGAACACAACCCAAACGAACCCGAAACAATAAATCTTGTTTGAAATAAATGTGTTTAGGCTTGTGTTTGATCACTTAAAGATTAATTGAGGTTGAATCTTTAAGTTTTGGGCTAAGAAAGTTGATGAACAAATGGAGGCTCAATCATCAACAATGGCGTGAGAAATGGAGAGAAATGGAGAGTGTTTATGTGCTTGGCAAGTTGATGGCAAAGTTAGAATGGCAAAATGAGCCTAAGCCTTACTATCTCCCCTATAAATAGAGCTAGCATGGTGTGAACACAAGGCAAGTGGCAAGCCTTGCCATGCCTTTGTAGAACCGGCCAAGAGAAGCAAAATGGGCCTTGTGATCCATTGGGCTAAATTACTAAATTTACATGACTAATCATGCAAAAACCGGCAGCTTGTGAGGTCCAAGACCGGCGGTATGGAACTGCCAGCTTGCAAGGTCCAAGACCGGCAGTATAGAACTGCCAGCTTGCAAGCTCCAAGACCGGCAGTATAGAACTGCCAGCTTGCAAGGTTCAGGACCGACAGTTTATGAAGACCAAACCGGCAGCTTGAAGCCTCGTCTTTAAAACTGGCAGCTTCATCTTGAAGTCTCAATTGGGCCAATTAATAAAATAATAACTAAAATAAATAATAAAAACTAAGAAATAAAACATTTCGATTAAATCGAAATTATTCACATAAAATTAAAATAAATAATTCAAAATAAATTCTGAACTAGCAAATAAACACATAAATACACACATAAACACCGGCAAAAATACCGATAAAATCTGGGTCATTACAACCTCCCCTCCTTAAAGAAATTTCGTCCCGAAATTTCAAGGTGCAGGAGATCGCTCCCCATCGAAAAGCTCAGGGTACTTCTACCACATAGACGCTTCCGTCTCCCAAGTCGCTTCTTCATGGTGTTGATTTCTCCACAACACCTTAACAAGCGGTACCTGCTTACGCCGCAGGGTCCTCTCCTCCCGATCCAAGATCTGGACGGGTCGCTCCTCATAAGTCAGATTCGGCTCGATTACGACCGGATCCACTGAGATTATATGAGTAGGATCATGTACATATTTCCTTAGCTGGGAAACATGAAATACGTCATGAACATTAGCCAGACTAGGTGGTAATGCCAATCGATAAGCCACCTCCCCAACTCGTTCTAGTATCTCGTAAGGTCCCACATATTTCGGTCGAAGTTTACCCTTTTGACCAAAGCGTACAACTCCTTTGAAAGGTGAAACCTTAAGCAAGACTTTGTCACCTACTTCGAAAGCCAGTGGTCTACGTCGATTATCGGCGTAAGATTTCTGACGACTCTGAGCGGCCTGCATCTTAGACCGAATGACTCGAACCTTCTCGATAGTATCGCGTACCATCTCCGGTCCTAAAGCCACAGAATCACTGATATCATTCCAGCAAATCGGACTCCGACATTTCCTGCCATAAAGGGCCTCGTACGGAGCCATCTCAATGCTAGAGTGGTAGCTGTTATTATAGGAGAACTCTATCAAGCAAAGCATACGCACCCAAGACTGACGATACTCCAGAGTGCATGCTCGAAGCATATCCTCCAAAGTCTGGATGGTCCTCTCAGTCTGACCATCAGTCGCCGCATGAAAAGCGGTGCTCAACTTCAATTTCGTCCCAAAGGCTTCCTGAACTGATTTCCAGAAACGAGATAGAAACCTCGGATCTCGATCAGAAACAATCTCCCTCGGAACTCCGTGAAGTCGGATTATGTCCTGAGTATACGCCTCAGCTAGACGCTCCATCGACCAGGTCATTTTCATCGGAATGAATCTAGCGACCTTAGTCAACCTATCCACAATGACCCAAATAGCATTCAAGCCATTGCAAGTGGGTAAGCTCACTACAAAATCCATAGAAACAGACTCAAACTTCCAGGTCGGAATAGGTAGTGGTTGTAATAGACCTCCTGGTCTCTGATGCTCAATCTTGACCTTCTGACAGGTCAAGCACCGAGCGACAAACTCCGCTACATCCCTTTTCATCTTAGGCCACCAGAACTGGCCTTTAAGATCTTGGTAAAGCTTATTACCACCGGGATGAACAGAATAAGGCGAGTTATGTGCCTCGGACATGATTCTGTTTCTAAGGTCAGAACCGCCCGGTACACACCATCTCCCTCGAAAGCGCATAACACCATCAGAAGGGATCTCGAAACCTACGGCTTTACCTTGCCGTATAGCCTCTCGAATCCTAGCAAACTGTGGGTCGTTCTGCTGACCCTCGCGTAGTTCCTGAATTAAATCAGGCTCGGCACTCATCGATGTCAGACGAAGTCCGACGGAACCACGGCTTCTACTGAAGCTCAAGCGATGTTTGCGGCTTAGCGCATCTGCAACCAAATTCGCTTTGCCCTCGCAATAGTTGAGCGTCAGGTCGTAGTCCTTAATCAACTCAAGCCACCGCCTCTGCCTCATATTGAGGTCTTTCTGAGTGAAGATGTACTTGAGACTCTTATGATCCGTGAATACTCTACACGAACCACCATAGAGATAGTGCCTCCATATTTTCAACGCGAACACTACAGCTGCTAACTCCAAGTCATGCGTAGGATAGTTACGCTCGTGCACCTTCAGCTGTCTCGATGCGTAAGCGATGACCTTCCCACCCTGCATGAGCACACAACCTAAGCCACTCTTCGAAGCATCGCTATAGACCTCGAAGCCCTCTTCATCGTTCGGAAGAGTAAGAATCGGAGCAGAGACTAATCTCTGTTTCAACTCCAGAAAAGCTTGCTCGCAAGCTTCTGTCCAAACGAATCGAACCTCCTTTTGCAGGAGACTAGACATCGGTCTAGCTATTTTGGAGAAGTCCTGGACGAATCGTCGATAGTATCCAGCCAAACCCAGAAAACTACGAACCTCCGCCACATTTGTCGGGCTACTCCAATCTACCACAGCCTTAATCTTAGCTGGGTCTACTTTAATGCCTTCTTTGCTAATCACATGACCTAGGAAGGCTACTTCGCGAAGCCAGAACTCACACTTGGAGAGTTTCGCGAACCACTTATGACTCCTCAATATCTCGAGTACCACCCGGAGATGTTCCGTATGCTCGGACTCATCTCTAGAATAGATCAAGATATCATCTATAAATACTACGACGCACTTGTCGAGTAAGTGGTGAAACGTCCGGTTCATCTGGTCCATGAACACGGCTGGCGCATTAGTGAGGCCAAAGGGCATCACCTCGAACTCGTAATGGCCGTATCTAGTACGAAAAGCAGTTTTCGGGATGTCTTCCTTCTTAACCGGAATCTGATGATACCCAGATCGAAGATCTATCTTCGAAAACACTCCTGCTCCTCGCAATTGATCAAACAGGTCCTCAATCCTAGGCAATGGGTACTTATTCTTGATAGTTACCCGATTCAACTCTCGGTAGTCTATGCACAGGCGCATACTACCATCTTTCTTCTTCACGAAGAGCACAGGAGCTCCCCATGGAGAAACACTCGGCCTAATGAAGCCCTTATCGATCAAATCCTGGAGTTGTGTCTTTAACTCCAATAACTCAGACGGTGCCATCCGGTACGGTGCCTTCGAGATCGGCGCTGTCCCGGGTACCAAGTCGATATGAAACTCGACGTCGCGCTCCGGTGGAACGCCTGGTAGCTCGTCAGGAAATACGTCTCTGAAATCCCTCGCTACAGGTATGTCGTCCAACAGAGACTCATTAGTCAAGTCTCGTACCTGACATAAATACACCATATCGCCCTTCTGGCGATGCTTCCTCATTTTCAAGGCAGAGATTACCTTTACTCCTTTCTTAAGGACGAACCCAGAGTAGGTAACTCGGTTGCCCTGAGATCCTCGGAATGTCACTGACTGATCTCGGCAACGAATGATTGCTCGATATCTCGATAGCCAGTCCATACCAAGTATAACGTCGAACTCCATCAGCGGGAACTCTTTCAGATCTGCCGTCGCTTGCTCCCCTGCTATCACGATGGACACTCCTCGGAACTCTCGCTGACAAGTAAAATCCTCTCCTGAAGGGAGAGTAATAATTGAACTAACAGGAAGGCTGCCTCGAAGATTAGACCTCGAGACGAAACTACTAGCCACAAAAGACACAGTAGCACCGGAATCAAAAAGAACTAAAGCTAACACACCAGAGACAAGAAATCTACCTGATACAACGTCGGGCTGAACCTCGGCCTCTGCCTCGGTCATACAGTAGACTCGGTTCTTCACCGGAGTCTTTGTCGGTGCTGGAAGCTGCTTAACCTCTGAATCTGGCCTCCTCTCGGGACAAACCGTAGACTTGTGGCCTACCTTACCACAAGTGAAGCAAGTGATCGGAGAACCGTCGCACTTCTTCCCTGGGTGGAAGTCTCTGCCACATCCTCGACAACTCGAACCACCATTACCCTTATGCGACCTCGTGGTCGGAGGGGTACTGCTAGGTGCGCTGAAACGGGGCTTCTTAAACGAAGCTGTAGTCGTCGGAACCGGAGCTCTCTTCTTGCTCGAATCTTCCTCAGAAATCGATGACTGTATCTCGAGTGCCACATCATAGGCCTGCTGGAACGTCGTCGCCCCACTACTGATCACGTGAACTCGAATCCTCGGATCTAGCTTTTTGATGTAGCGCTTGACCCGATCCTTCTCCGACGGAACCACAGACGTAGCGAACCTCGATAACTCCGTGAATCGATCAGTGTACGCCTGGACTGACATCTTACCCTGTACAAGAGTAAGAAACTCCTCCTGTTTCTGCCACCGCAACTCGTCGGGGTAGAAACGCTCCTGAACCTTATCGATAAAATCGGTCCAAGACATCGCATGTAACGGCTGGTACGCGTCCTTCGCTAACGTCCACCAGTTATCAGCCTCCCCACGTAGGTAATATGCGGCGATCAGCACCCTCTCGTGATCGGGGCAAAACGTCGCGTCGAAGAGCTTCCCCATCTCGCGGATCCAGCTCTCTAAAATAGTGGGGTCGGCAACCCCGTCGTAAGTCGGAGGTCGATGACGAGCGATACGATCGAACGTCGACTGCATATTCGGCGGTTGACGACTATGGTGCGCCAAAGTAAGGATCGCCTCCTCGAGTGCCCGCAACCTCTGTCGTCCAGTACTCGCCCGGCGAGGTGTAGACATGCTGAAAAGACATCACAACAATAGACATAACAGAGATAGCAAGTCAGTAAAATACCCCACCAAATACATACTAAAAAATTAAGAAAAAAAAAAGAAAAATAGAAAGAATCCTATCCCGGTCTTTCTACCCAACTCTTCTCCCTTCACATAAATCCTAGAAATGGTTTAATCACTCGGGAGAAATAAAGCTCTCATCTCCCGGGTTTAACTCGAATTCCTAGAAACTTCACTTAAACCTATTCGGCTCTGATACCAACTGTAACGACCCGACTCGCTTAAATCGGCGCGGAAGAAACCGACGAGTCAAGTAGTTATAAAACTAAAACTCAACACTAAGAAAATAAACTAATACCTCAAAATATTAGTATTAAACCAAAGATGTACAATAACCCACAATTTTGTACAAAACTAAATCCTAAAGTCAAATGTACTAAAACAAAAGTAAGGTGCAACTCTAACCACATGCTAGAGTCTTATACAACAAATGTATATCATAAATCCTGAAACAACGTCTAACAAGTCTAATGCTAAGAAACAACTGAAATAAACAATAGAAAGCACACAAAGCGCCGCTCGCCCAACCCCAAAGCTAAGCAAGAGCATCGTCGTCAGATGTACCTGAAAAACCACAACATATCCACCATCAGTGGCGAGTAACATAACTGACTCACCCTAACGGGAATACACAAGTACATAGCTATAATCAAATAACATCACACATACAATCCTCGAAGACACGAGACCACCTCAAGCTCGTAATCCAAAATCAATCTCATCACTCGACATCCTCAATATACGACATCTCTATACTCAAATCTAACTCAGGTGCAATCATTCTAGTTCTAGACCGGACTATGCTCGTACGGAAGCATCTTACGCAACCGAACTTCTACTATGTCAGGACCGGGCATAAGCCATACACCCAAATCCCACGAACCCACTTCATACTTGGAAATTCGTGTCCCTAATCCCCAAATAAATCTGAGCGTACTAGGAATAACATAGTGAGACTCCAAGACTATTCCAATACCGCGGATGGAATAGGGGCAACGTCTTAACCCAAAAACTATGCATAAGCCATACACAAAGTCAAGGGCGTCTAGAAAAGAAATCAAGCTAAACATCCCATCATATCATCATAGTTTAATTAAAACAAGAATAAGCCATACTCTTGAATTCAATCAACTAAATCATCGAAGTTAACCCAAGAATTGCCTATAGCCATACTCTTGAGACTAACCAACATCATATCATCAATCTTTAACTCATTCTTTAATTTTCAAGACTCTTAAAGAACTCATCAAACCTCAACAGGAACTCTAAAGAACTCAATCAAGAACCTCAAGAAACTCATCTATTACTTAAAGAACTCACAAAGAAACCATTCAAGATTCAAGAACTTCAATCAAGAACTCAATCAAGATTCAAGAACTTCAACCAAGAACTCAAACAAACTCAACATACACGCATGAACATCATCACTATCACACGGCAATTTCAACATCTTTTTATCAAAATTCAACAAACTTAAACCCAAACACCATGATTTCCAAAATATCATAAAACAATCTTAGGATATGAAAATCCACCATTAAAACACCATTAAAACACTTCAAAATCAGATTATAGATATATCTTTAAAACCATGAATCAATCATCATCAATCAACCAAACATGCATTTAATCAAAGCTATAAACATAGTATTACCAATTAAGTTGAGTTAGTATGTTACCTTGTTGAAGATTACACACAAATCAACACAAATATCGCTGCCCGGGACACAAAGAACACGGCACAATCAACACGAGCAACACGCGGCCTTTAGCACGGCACCACGAATCACGCACGGCTGTCCAGCCACTGCCACGCACCACGCTACCCAGTCACAGCACACACCACCACCACGGCCACTGCACGGCACTTGCACCACGAGTACTGCTACACGGCCCAACCACGAACCCACACGAACACAACCCAAACGAACCCGAAACAATAAATCTTGTTTGAAATAAATGTGTTTAGGCTTGTGTTTGATCACTTAAAGATTAATTGAGGTTGAATCTTTAAGTTTTGGGCTAAGAAAGTTGATGAACAAATGGAGGCTCAATCATCAACAATGGCGTGAGAAATGGAGAGAAATGGAGAGTGTTTATGTGCTTGGCAAGTTGATGGCAAAGTTAGAATGGCAAAATGAGCCTAAGCCTTACTATCTCCCCTATAAATAGAGCTAGCATGGTGTGAACACAAGGCAAGTGGCAAGCCTTGCCATGCCTTTGTAGAACCGGCCAAGAGAAGCAAAATGGGCCTTGTGATCCATTGGGCTAAATTACTAAATTTACATGACTAATCATGCAAAAACCGGCAGCTTGTGAGGTCCAAGACCGGCGGTATGGAACTGCCAGCTTGCAAGGTCCAAGACCGGCAGTATAGAACTGCCAGCTTGCAAGCTCCAAGACCGGCAGTATAGAACTGCCAGCTTGCAAGGTTCAGGACCGACAGTTTATGAAGACCAAACCGGCAGCTTGAAGCCTCGTCTTTAAAACTGGCAGCTTCATCTTGAAGTCTCAATTGGGCCAATTAATAAAATAATAACTAAAATAAATAATAAAAACTAAGAAATAAAACATTTCGATTAAATCGAAATTATTCACATAAAATTAAAATAAATAATTCAAAATAAATTCTGAACTAGCAAATAAACACATAAATACACACATAAACACCGGCAAAAATACCGATAAAATCTGGGTCATTACAGTAACCACCCGACTCGCTTAAATCGGCGGAAGAAACCGACGAGTCGAATAGTTAGAAACTACAACTCAAAACTTAGGAAATTAAACTAATTCCTCAAAAGTATTATTAATATCCAAAAACGTACAAATACCCACAAGTTTGTACATACTAGTCCCAAAAGTCAAAACAGAAATACTAAAAATACGAGTAAACTCCATCTACATGTCAGAGTCTTAAACAACGTAAAAGAGTCCAATAACAACGTATAAAATCTATATAACTCCAATACTATCTATAAACAATAGAAATAGAAAATACATCAAATAACAGAAATAGTAAACGTCGCTCGCCCAACCCAAAGCTAAGCAAGAGTATCATCATCAGAAATACCTGAAAAATATACAACAGTCCAACATTAGTGGCGAGTAACATAACTGACTCACCCTAATTGGAATACACATGCACATAGCATAAATCAAATAAACAATATCATATCAATACATCAGAGTACAAGATCAACCCACACGTGAACTCGACTCAAACCAACCTAATCAACTATCTTTGGCGCAATCAATCATATTCTAGACCGGACTGTGCTCGTACGAACGCATCTTACGCATTCGAACTTTCTACTATGCTCGGATTTGAGAATCTTACTCCCAAACCCCATGAAACCAATCTTACTGGAAATCCATGTCCCGTGAAACCAATCTTATTGGAAATTCACAAAGATCACATAGTATGACTCCAACTATCCCAATACCGCGGATGGAATAGGGGCAACGTCTTAACCCAAATACAATGAATCTTACTCAAAGTACCAGGCGTCTAAAAATGAAATCAAGCTAATCTTTAATTAAATCTTTAATCATTTTAATCATGTTATTATCTCAACCTAACTAAATTATATTCAAGAATTGCCTCAATGCCTTGATTCTTGAAAATAACTAGTTAAGACATCGAAGTTATACTCACGATTGCCTTAACGCCTTGATCTTGAGCCTAACCAACCATAATTCATCAACCTTTAACCATTCATTAATCATATTAGGCACAATCTTTAACTTTCTTTATCTTTTAAACCATTTTCTTTAACTTTCAAGATTCAACCAAGAACTCATAAAGACTCATCAAGAACTCATAAAGAACTCAAAGAACTCATAAAGAACTCATTCAAGAATCAAGATCTTCAATCAAGAACTCAATCAAGATTCAAGAACTCAACCAAGAACTCAACCAAGAACTCATCCAAACTCAATTAAACTACACGCATAACATCATCATCAACCAATCAAAAATTCAACTTTTACTCATCCAAAATTGTTTAAGGCTTTTAGATTTTACCCTAAAGCCTACAATAGATATGAATTGTTATGAGCGCCTACAATAGAAGTAAAAATAGGAGAACAAAAATTCAACTTTTACTCATCATCATCAATCAAACTACAATATGAGCTCCTACAATTAGGGTCAAAAATAGATATGAATTGTTAGTTAAGGTTGGAAAAGAAATAAAACAATTTTAGGGAAATTGTTTAATGGGGGGCCGACCATGGGGAGGTAGAGTAAGGCTTTGGACTTGCTTCAACAAACATCAAATTAAGTCTTTTGACCCAATTTAGAATATTTGGGCTTTAAGGCTTAATTTCTCACGAAATTTTTCGGGCCAAAAATCCGGGTCGTTACAGGTACGAAAAGTGGAAGAGTGGGATCATGGGAATTTCAAATGTGGTAGGGGGAGACCGAACATGACTTGGTGAGAAGGATTTAGAAAAGATATGAAGCGGATAAATTCACAAGAGATTGTGGCTCTTAATTGTAGGGGGTGGAGGAGGAAAATCTATGTGAACGACCACTCGGAATAATCACTTTGGTTCATGTAGCCGACCCCACTTATGGGAATAAGGCTTTGATTGATTTTTTTTTTATCCCGTGCATAATGCATAGGTTTGTTACAATAATCATAAATCAAATAAATACCTAATCTATTTCATCCTATCAATATTCTATATCTTATGAATATGTTTGATATACTATTAAATTTACTATAAATCAAGAAATAATAAATATAATTATGCATTTTAATCAAAAGTGATTCAAACCCAAGGTTTTGATCTGTATCCAAATACAATTTTAATTATAACAAAGAGTAGGATTTTAGTTGCATAAAAAAAAAGTAAGATTTTAGGGTTAAATCACATTACTGTTTGATCAACAAATAGATGATATAATAGATGCATAAAAATAAATCAATTGACTACTTGGTCTAATTGAACAAAAGATAAAAATGAAGATAAAATAACAATAGAATTGATTGGTGGCAAAAAAATTGAAAGGAAATTGCCGAATTTGTAATAAAAGTATTAAAACATTTGGAAATTTATAAAATAGGGGAAAAAAAAGAGAATCAATAATTATTGTAAGCTGTAACAAATACGAATGTGGAAATGAAGATTGAAAACCATCCATTTTGATACCAAATTCAATGAAAGAAGATTCGATGAACCTTTTGGTAGCTAAATTCAATATTCAATAAAAGAAGATGAAAAAAATTTGAAGCTTGAATATGCTAACATGGGTATAAATATTAGATAAAGTGAATAAAAGAGAGAATGAAGAAGAGGATGATACATGTGCAATTGGATGCGTGTTTTAATAGACTATATAGTTTAGCCCACAATCCAAGAATAATATACAATGGTGCTAAAACGTATTTTATAAAAAAAATTAAGATCAAGTACAGTGAACAAACTTTAGAAGGGGGAGTAATTTAAAAATCCAAATAATTTTAGATTTTTTTTTTCCAGCTTCAAGTGGGACCAAAGGACCCCGCTTAAATCTCTTGCATGCGCCACTGCACCATTATAAGTAGATCTGGCAAAGCCAATGCGAAATCCAAAACCTAATCCAATCTGAACCTCATCTGGTTTAAAACCCATCCGAATTCGAACAGGTCCAATCTAAATCTCAATCCGATCCGAACATCATCTGGTCTGAAACACATCCAAACAGATTTGATCCGAACTCGTCTGATCCGAAAACAACTTGATAACGCGTCTGATCTGAAACAAACCGATCCGAAATGCTACTGGTTGTACTTGGCTTATGCTGCTACTTTGATTTTGTGTTTTTCCTTACTTTAATTTATGCATCTTATGTTCTTTAGACTTGTAATGATTTGTTGTTTCTTTGCTTTTAAGAGTTAATTAATATATGTTCCTTTTTATCTTAAAAAAAACTACAAAAGTAATATTTTATTTTTAAGATTCAAGCAAGCATTATTGAAACAATTCGATCCGAAATGGTCTGATCCAAGAACGATCCTATCCGAAATGGTCACAATTAATCCGATCTTAGTCCGAAACTTCAAACCGAAACTGACCCAGTCCGAATAGTATGCTGGACCGAATTCGAAACCCTTGGTCCGATCCAAAAGTGGTTCAAAAGTAAATTGATCCAAAATCCATCCGATATGAATCCGATCCGAACTTTGATTGCCAGGTCTAATTATAGGCCACTCCTCTTTTATTTTTCACAATGGCCCTGTTTGGCAAACAGAGTTTAGCTGTTAGAGTTTAGAGTTTGCTATTAGAGTTTTTACTTTTTTATTTAGTGGATTTGACTGCGAATTTGACTGCGGTTTATACAAATGTGTTTGGTAAAACTTAGTTATTTGATAAAAGCTGATAGAGGTAAAATGACAATTTTAGACATTGGTCTTTAATAATTTGTTTTATTGCTTTTGTTGTTGTTGTAATAAATTGAACCATCCTCATCTCCATAACATCTACGCACAAATCTACATGCAATAGTAATCAAAACTCATCATCATTTTACTTTTTTTTTAAATTATTATTATTATTATTATTATTATTATCATTATAAAATTTTTTTCTTTATTTTTTTATAGGATATTTTATTACTACTCCTCTCTCCTCCTTACCTTTCCTCTTTCTCAAATTTCATCCCACAATTCCTCATCATCATCAATTGTTCTCTCACCCTTCACTCTCATCACCATCATCAAAATAAAACCCTTATCTCTCCTCATCTCACCATCATCAAAATAAACCCCTTCTTTATTCTCCTCTCCTCCTCCTCATCAATCATCATCAAGTATATTATCATCGATCCTTCATCAAAATTCATCATCATCAATCGCTTAACAAGAAACATCAATTTTCATAAAAAATCATCACGTCTAGTAGCATCATCATCATCATCAAGTATTATCAACAATCATAGCCAACATCACCATCTATTATCTTTAAATCATCACATCACCATGCTTTTGGTAAAATAAAAAAAAAAACATAAAATTACTACTGTTATAGAAAAAAATACTACTGTTAGGAAAAAAAAAAGGTCTGGTGATGAAGAAGAAAAGGATCAGAGCTGGATATTTTGGCTGAGGAAATGAACAAGAAAGGATAATTATTGGGCAAATTTGTCAATTAAAATTTAACACCTCAAAACTCTATTACAAACGCTGCTCCATGGAGCTTTTTGAAAATCAGAGTTTTGATTCCAAAACTCTATTTGTAAACTCTCTTTACCAAACAACAAAAACAGAGGTTAGACTAGTCAAACCTCTAGAATCAGTCAAAAACTCTAAACTCTGTTAAAAAAGCTCTTCTCCAAACAGGGCCAATAGTAATTAGTAAGTGTGCTACTACTACGTACTCTCTCGATCAGTCTCTCTTACTTTTTTTTTCTTCATATACTGCATGCCAATAATCTATTATGTAAATTAACTATATATATATATATATAGGAAGAGTATCAACTAAAAACGTTTTCAACCTAAAAATCCCTACATTAGACACTTAAAGGGGTACACGTGTGATTACTAATGACAATCTTTGTAAATATTAGTAACTTTCGCTAAAAACCATTTGTACCCCTTTAAACATAATATATATATATATATATATTATATATATATATTATATATATATAATATATGTTTAAGTTAATTGATAAACTAATGGTATTATTAATTATCTTTATATCATTAATATTAATTGCATTGATTTTTATTTTAGTATGTTTAGAATAAACAAGCTTATAAATAGTGATTAGGAAATAATATAGAGTTGAATAGTGAATATTAGAGAGATTGACTAAAAAATTAGGGGAAAAAAGTTATTAGGAAGTAGAAATATAAAGGTGTATGAAATATTGGACTCTATGTCTCTATCTATAACCACTGGTATTTAAAAAGCAAATACTTCCTCCGTAACATAAAAATATCTACTTTTGTTTTTTCACGCATTTTGAGGAAGCGATTTAAGGGTGTAAACGACCCAATGAATCAAACTAATTATGATATTAGTAACTTATAACCACATTCTTGCTTGTAATAAAACCATTTTGATTAATTTTTTCGTTTACACCCTTAAATTGCTTCCTCAAAATGCGTGAAATAAATAAAAGTAGATATTTTTATGTTATAGAGAGAGTACTAGCATTGCCCATTTCCTAAAAACTACACCATTGAACAAAATCTACTTTTACCCAACCAAAAACCAAAAATCATGTCAATTAGCCAATGTTTGAATATCATGTATATTCGTCAATTATCGTTTAGATTACTCCAAAATTATTTTTTTTTCTAATTTATATATTTGCACAAATTCCAATATAATATTGATCAGAAAAACTTACAAGTTTTAAAATAAAGTGAAAATGACTATACAATTTTTCAAAATTAAAAAAGAATATACTCTTAATTAGAAATATTAAAAAATAATAATATATATTTGGACCATGCAACGCGGGAACTAATATTTATGCCATCACAATACTTTTAAACAATAAAAATTATGACGACAACATCACATTTATCACTAGTAGAAAAAAAACTTGTTGTAACGGACAAAAAAAGTCTTTTGTAACAGGCATTGGCACTTACATTTGGCCCCGTTACAACATCTAATTTTTGTTATACTAATATCTATATTTTAATGTAATACAAAGTTTTTTTTTCCCTTGAAATCATCTTTTACTTACACACCACGCACTTAATCATAATCGCACCGGCACTAATTTAACTTAGTATATAACAATCCAAAGCTTCTATATAAAGCCATACAAAATTACAAAAACAAAATCCAAAGCTTGCTTCATCAGTTTGCATGTAGCTTAATGTAGCTACGTGGAAGCTTCAAAGCCATGCAAAAATAGGATCCGAAACGATATCACGAATTCACAAATCACAATGGTTCAAGGGGAATGATATTAGTAATTATTTATTATAATTTATTAAAAGTTAAAGGACCAGTTTGCAAAGTTATAATTAAAAGCGTAATATAAGGTATTATTATTTAAAATCTAGTCTATGTTAATATATTACCGACTTATCGTGTCCATGTTTTATATCATATAATCTGTGTATTAACTTATCTTGTCTGTATAGTATTAAGGACATATATGTAATTTATTAAAAATTAAAGGGCCAATATGCAAATAAAATAAAATATTAGGGACTAGTGTGCTAATATTTTTATCAGGTAATGGACATTACCTGGTAAGGGTTTATCATTATTCATTCAAGGAAGCAGACTACTTGGATAGTTGGAGTGCCTTGCCAAGTGATCGAGTTTCATATTTTATACTCCTTCCATAACCAATTAATTGCAACGATTTGGCATTTATTTTCACCCTTTACTATATGTCAAATCATTACAATTAATATGTTAATGAGAGAGTACAATGCAATGGTGAAGACTAATTCATTTTTATATTTTTAATTTGATAATGTGTGTGGTACTAGCCTACTAGGTCCTGAACTGAGCCAAACTATAAGTCACCCAGCCTAATTTAGTCGACAAACACCACATCCGCAAGAGGAAAGATTAGGAATCTTTGCAAAAGGTGTTGTGAGGTTCAAGCCCAAGAGCTCTGATTTGGTGTTCGAAAGATTTAACCAGTAGGCTAAGATTCTCACCTCAGTGGTGAAGAGTAATATATTGTAAGAGGTAATTTTATGGGGGCCTACCGGAAACCGGCAGGACCTACCGTACTAATGTGACGGCCAAGATGTCAGACACCACTTAAAGGCTAACGGTCACGGTCAACTCAAAACAGCCAACATAGGCAGTACCTCTCAAGATGTCGTCCCAATGACGACAGTGTCAAAAGACCCATGTCGTATCAAAGATGCTGTCCCATTGATGACGGTATCAGAGGACCCGTGTCGTCTTAATGATGGCAGTGTCGCAGGTCGCCTGCTATCGGAGTTGCCGGAACCGACTCTAAAGAAGCCATCTCCTTGACGGTCACGGTATGACTGTCAAGCCATCTCCTATAAATAGAGGTCCTCACCAGCTTGATAACGAGAGAACACATATACTTGACAAACTTCTATCTCTCTATTCTCCTCCTAATCTCTCTCATACTTAATCTCCTTTTGCTGACTTAAGCATCGGAGGGTCTTTCCTCGGAGATACCCCGGGGTTAGCTCACCGTATTGTTTCCTCGTGCAGGTTAAAGCTGTCCCTGTGAACCCTTCTACACCACCACAATACATTGTCGGTAAATCAAATTGGCGCCGTCTGTGGGGATTTCTTACAAAAATCCACCTAAAAACCAAAAACACCCTAAACTCCAAAAAACATAAAATGACCATCCCTAGTTAGCCAGAAAGAGAGGCTAGCCCGAAACCCACTCACAGTGAAAAAACGGTCCACACTCCAATAGTGGAGCGTGAGAAGACCCCTGAACCTAAACCAGAGACTACCCCAAACTCTGGTTTAGAAATATTTAGCCAATTCACACCAGAGCAGCTACAAAATGCCATCGTTGTTCTCAACACTCTGGCAGCAGCCAAAAAGAAGCCCAAAACACGTCACACACCAGGGTCCCCAATAAGGGACATGGAATCCTTAAAGACAGAGCAAGAGGAAGAGTTAGAGTGGGACTTTTCCGAGGCTGAAACTAGATCCAGGCCTCCCCCTGGATACTCAGCAAACATTCAAGTTTCGGCCGAGAATAGAATTACCCCCATTAGGAGGTTAGAAACAAATTTTGGCGAAAATCTGATAAGAATTAGGGCGCCAACCCCAAGAGCTGCCGGCCACATAGAGAGGGTCCTCCCACAAGGAACCCCTTTCATTTTAGCCGTCAGCGAGGAGGAGCTGCCAAAAATTAAAATGCAAAACTGCAGGTATGATGGCACATCTGACCCAGCGGATCATATATCCGCATACAAAGGCCATATGCAACTCTACACCACGGTTAACAGCGCCTGGTGCCGGGTTTTTCAGACAACCCTTACTGGCATAGCCCAAAGTTGGTTTAAATCATTACCCAACTTTACTATATCCCGTTGGGGGGACTTGTCCTCTCGATTCTTATCACACTTTGTCAGCAACAAAAGAAGACAAAGGCTGACGAGCGAGTTAATGGGAATACAACAAAGGCGTCAAGAAAGCCTTAGAGATTTCATTGCTCTATTCACGACGGAAGCCGTGACTATACCTGATATGCAGCAAGAAGTTGCAGTCTTGGCACTGATGTCAGGACTGCAAGAAAGCTCATTCCTCCAATACTTGGGATGCAAAAATCTGACAACCATGGGGAGCGTCCTAGGGAAAGCCAATGAATACATCCGGGTAGAAGAATTCTGCCAGATAGGTGTCGGCACCTCAACAGAGAAGGGGGTGGTAGAAGAAAGAAGTTACAAAAAAGAGTTCAAAAAAGAAGCTCCTTTCGAAAGGAAGGAATACTTTACTAGAAACGCGAAAAAAAAGACACGGGGAAGAAGGAGGGAATGTAGAGAAAAAACCGCGAACAGAGAAAGGTGGCGGCTACACAGAGCTCAAAACTCAACGTTCACAGATCTATTCGCTCCACAAACAAGATGAAAAGTGGAGGCGCCCCAGGCAAATGAATGCACCAAACTGTGACCAGTCTAAATGGTGTGAGTTTCACAATGACCATGGGCACACCACCGATAAATGTGCCCATCTGAAAGAAAACGTAGAAGAATTAGTAAGAAGAGGGCGGTTGGCCCAGTATAAAAAGAAAGATGATTCACCCCGCCATCAACAGCATGGCGATAGGGGGTGGAAGGGGAAACAACAACAAACGGATTTCCAACCCGACATATTGGTCATCACAGGGGGACCAGTACATGGTGTAACGACCCGACTTTTCTAGGCTGTCGATTTACGAAGGAAATCGACAAATGGATCATTACTAACGTAAAACTTAACAATAATATTATAATTAAAGTCTAAAATTCCTTTTATTAATTAAATATTGAAGCAATAATCCCAAAAGCGTATAAATAGATACTAAATTACATAATTAAATGAAGTCTTTCCCAACAGGCTGGGAACAGCTAACTAATAAACAGAAGAAAATACTCAAAACAAACTACGGTTGCACTAAATAACTCTGAAACACACAACCCGAGCCGACGTAAGCCCATTCTAAACCTCAGCATCATCACCTGAAATGGGGGGGGTCAACCGTCAGTGGCGAGTAACTAGGCTGTCCCGCTTAAATAAGGAACCGTTAACCATATAATAGCTTAGAATCAAACGAGGAAAACATACAAAAATACATACGGGATATATACGAAATGCATACAAAATACGTAGAAAAATACGTATAAAAATATGTAGAAAAATATGAGAAAAATACGTATAAAATACCTGCAAGATACGGTTAGAAATACATACAAAATACGTATACAATACAGATACAAATACGTACAACATGCAAATGCAAATACGTACAACATACAAATACAAATACGTACAACATACATATACTCAGAAATACACTAATAAAATACAGACTTACCAGACGAATGCAGCGGAAGACTTAACATTACCAAAAAATTAATACATATATACACGAAAATACACATATACACATAACCCTTCCCGTGAACTATTTATTTATTTATCATATTTTACCCTTAAACCCTCTTTTAACTTTCCTAAAACATGCCGGGGTGAACTCGTGTATCCAACCCGTAGCCCTCCTTTGCAAGAACTAAGCCTAAGCTATGGCCATAACCCCTAAATAGCAGCTCGTGTACTACTACTTAGACGACTACATATCTTAAGATCCAGAACTGCCCAGAGATCGCAGTAGGGCAGTGGCTTCGACTTAACCCGATCTGATGACTCGTGTATCATCAAATGGGCGTCCTTACGTATCTTGTCTTTTCTAAAGGCCATCGTGAGACCACTAATTAACAAGCAATATCTAAAGGCCATCTTGAGACCACTAGTTCACATCATTTTCTAAAGACCATCTTGAGACCACTAATTCACATCATTTTCTAAAGGCCATCTTGAGACCACTAATTCATATCATATCTTATTACTTTCCTTCTTATTCATATTGTTACATTCCTTCATATCATAACTTATCTTCTTTAATTCCTTTTAATTCATTTAGTTATATTAGTTCGTAAAAGTACAATCTAAATCATTATAAGTCAAAAATTAAACTAAAATTGATCATAATAATTCTAGTCCATTCGACATTTCATGCTAAAATAATAATTAAATAAAATTCATTAAATAATCAAGTAACAATTAAGTAAATCATTTAAATTAACAATAAATCATATAAATCAATATTTATCATCAAAAATTACATAAAACATGATAAAATTTCTACTTTTCATATTTTATTCCACTCGAAAATTTTATACATAAATAGCCAAAATTTACACTTTAAATTAATTAAATACAATTACCATAATTAACTAGATAAACTTAACAATAATAATTAAAAAATTATACTTGAACACAAAATTATCAAGATTAGACTAAAAACAATATCAAAATCAAATCTTTAGGCACATAACCCACACGGCATTCAAGAAAAATAATGGTATCAAGATTGATTTCAAGAATTGACAATAACATGATTAAATCAAGATTAAATTAAAGATTAATAATAATAATTCAAGACTCGATCAAGATAAATCATAAAAATCAAATTTTTAATCCCCTATTTAGTCCTAGGTCACTCGACATTTTTTTAGAAAAAGAACAAATTAATTATTTTTAATTTAAGCCTTTGATATATTAATTAAACACTAAAAATCAACATAATAATTCAAGAAAGGATCATAAAAATCATCATAACATTCTTCATGGTACTCGACATTAAAGAAAATAATCAAGAACAAGAATTAAAAATTATCATACAATCATACGTCATAATTATACAATTAAATAAATTAATTCATGCATATAATTAATTAAACAATTAAAGATTCAACAAGATACATCAAAAATTCAAGAAAATAACATCATAACAATCATCATATACCACACGAAAATTCTAGGTGATCATGATACTAATCCTATCAATTTTCCTAGCTTAATCCTAATTAACTATATAATTAACTTGTACCAAATTTAAATGAGATAGTCTAGTTACCTTAGCATAGGAAAGAAATCAAGAAAAATACTCCTTTGGAGCCTTAGGGTCACACGACCAACTAGAACAAGTATTAGGGTTTGTGTGAGTTTTTGAAATTAGGGTAAAAAGAAATTAGGTTATGAACTTGTTCCCTATTTATATTATAAGGAACAAAAGAATAAAAATTTAAAAAGAAAGAGAGGGGGGGCCGTGAGATTTGGAGAGGGAGTAGGGAAGTGGGAGTGATTTTAGGTAGACTTAGTATGGGGAAAAATAAGGTTTTTAATTGGGCAATAAGATATGGGCTCACCTAAAAGCAATGACCCAAAATAAGAAGAAAAGAAAATACCCTTGGCACAACATAAGGGGGCCGGCCAAGGGGGATGGGAATGGGTCTTTGGGCCCAATTCCAGGACAAGCTGAAAGATATAAGAATTAAACAGTCCAATAATGGGCCTTTTGGACTTAGAATAATAAAATAATATTAATAAACCGCGAAATTTTCTGGCCCTAAATTTCGGGTTATTACATGGGGACACCAAGGGCATCATATACCCACATGATGACCCTTTGGTGATCAACTTGTCTATTGCGAACTGCAAAGTCCATCGCATCTTGGTGGATGGCGGTTCCTCTGCTAATATCCTATTCCGAGAGGCCTTCAATAAACTTGGGATAAAAGAAAAATATCTGAAACAGGTACACTACTCAATAAGTGGTTTCACAGGAGCCAGAGTGATACCGGAAGGCATAATTAGACTGCCAACACAGCTAGGGGAGGGCAGGCAAGTGCAAGTCAAAAGAACGATGATAGAGTTTCTGGTGGTCGACATACCATATGCTTATAACGCCATCATTGGGCGACCAATGATGAATGACATCAAAGGCATACCATCTACCTATCACTTAACTATGTTATACATAGCCGATAACGGCTACCCAGCAAAAGTGAAAGGGAGCCAAGAGGTAGCACGTTCATGTTACGTGACTGCCATGAGACCTCCACCTCAGCTGAACACCGGCAATAACAACAAAAGGAAACGACAACCAGAAGTCTCTCCCATATCAATGGACAACATCAATGGTCGCCCAGATGACGACGGTCTCCCTAGACCGAAACCCGACTAGGACGTAGAGGATATACCTTTATCCGCCACAGATGTCTCCAGAACCGTCAAGATAGGGAAAAAGTTGCCGGCCCAAATGAAGATCAACTTGGTTCAGTTATTGCAAGACAACGCTGATGTCTTCGCCTTTTCTGCTGATGAGATGCCAGGCATCCACACCTCTGTAATACAACATAGGCTTAATGTAGATGATAGCGTTAGGCCTGTAAAACAAAAGAAAAGATCATTCTCGGCTGAGAAGAATGAGGCTATTGAGAACGAAATAAATAAACTTTTGTTGGCAGGGTTCATAGAACCTTGTGACTATCCTGAATGGTTAGCTAATGTGGTAATGGTAAAGAAACAAAACGGACAATGGCGAATGTGCTTCGACTTCACTGATCTAAACCGCCATTGCCCAAAAGATTGCTATCCACTCCCAAGAATAGATCAACTAGTGGTGTAACGCCCCAGATTTTTGGGCTATTTTCTTGTTTATTTTGTTTGTAATTATTTTAATTCTGTGTATAGGCTAAATTTATTTGGACTATTTTTTATTGCTTGAATGTGACTATTTTATAGTATGATTTGTTATTTCTTTTATTTTATTTTATTTTAGTTAATTAGAATTTTATTTTAATTTTCTAATTAATTAATTAAGTTTTGGGCCAAGTACGAATTTAAGCATGATTAGTCATGCTTAAGTGCAATTAGCCCAAATGAACTTAGAAGCCCATTTGTTTTAAGCCCAACCGGCCCCTCTCTCTCTTTGGTGGCTTGGTTTGCCACTTGCCTCATGTTCACACTTGAATAAATTCTATAAATAGAAGTAGTTAGTAAGGCATGGGATCATTTTTGCCCATTTAATCATCCTTTGCCACAATTAAAAACTAAACACTCTCCATCCTTGTCCCTCCTTCCACACGCCATTTTGGCTAGTTTACCATCAACCATTGTTCATCAACTTTTGAAACCCCAAAACTTAAAGATTCAACCTCCATTGATCTTTAAGTAAGTAAACACACAAGTAGCCTTAATTGCCTTGATCAAGATCGTTTGTTCGGGTTTGGTTTCGGGTTTTGGGTGTTCGTATGGTGTTCAAAGGGTGGCCGTGTGGTGGTGCGTGGTGTTCGTGTGGGCTGCAGCGTGGTGGCCGTGCAGTGACGTCGTGCAAGGGTGCTCGTGTGCAAGGTCGTGGTGATGCCATGCGTGTTGCTGCCGTGTTCTGGGCCGTGTGCTTTGGTCTTCCGGGCAGCGAGTTTTTGTACGTTTTGTGGTTAATCTTTGTTAAGGTAACATACTTTCTTATCCTAATTTGTATACTATGTTCATAGGGTAGATTAAGTGATCAAATTGGGATAGTATGATGATGATTATGGGCTATTTTATGCGTGTATATTAGGTTGAGTTGGGGTGATGTTTATGTGATGTTCATGTCTTGATTCTATGTGTTATATGATTGATTATGAATAATTTCGTGTTGATTATGTTTAAGTTTAATTTCATGAAGTTTTGATGATCATAAGTTGATGAAATTGATCTTGATTGAGTTCTTGGTTGAAGTTCTTGAATCTTGATTGAGTTCTTGAATCTTGGTTGAGTTCTTTATAAGTCTTGGATGATTTCTTTATGAGTCTTGATAGTTCTTTATGAGTTCTTGGTCGAGTCTTGCAAGTTAAAGATAATTAAGGAAAGGTTAAAGAAAGTTAAAAGAGGTTCAAAGAAAGTTAAAGAAATGATTAAGATTGATTAAAGATGTAGTAAATGTTTATGGTTAGACTCAAGAAAAGGCAAAAGAGGCAATCTTGAGGATAACTTCGATGGTTTACATGTTAGTCTTAAGTCAAGGCGTAAGATGCAACTTAAGATTAACTAAGAATGTAAATAAAAGATTAAAGATTAAAGTTTAGCTTGATTTTACTATTAGACGCCTAACCTTAGAGTAAGATTCTAAGGCTTGGGTTAAGACGCTGCCCCTATCCTGTCCGCGGTACTGGGATAGTTGGAGATCTTATTATGTTGTCTTCGGATATGGATTTCCCGTAAGATGGGTTTCATGGGGTTGGGAGTAAGATTCTCAATCCTGGCATAGTAGAAAGTTCGTTCGCGTAAGATGCGTTCGTACGTGCATAGTCCGGTCTAATATGTAAATGATTGCGCCAAAAATCAAGTAAAGATAAGTCTAAAGTCGAGTATTGGGAGTTAGTCAAGTTTTGGATAATATCGTTGAATGTCGTTATTATTAACGTTATTGTTGTTGGTTATTGTTGATTTGATATGTTGTCTTACATGATCGTATGTTGTATGTCTGGTTTGGTTGTTTGATGTATTATATGATCATGTGTATCCACGTTAGGGTGGGACAGCTATGTTACTCGCCACTGACTGTGGATTGTTGTTAATTTTTCATGTAACTCTGATGATGGCAGTGTTGCTTAGCTTTGGTTTGGGCGAGTGCCGATGTTCTTTTAGTTTGTTTAGTTTGTATTTTGTTTCTAGTTTTGGACTTAGTATTTATAGTTCATATATTCTAACTCTGATCATGTTTGGAGTTACTTTTTAGTATTGATTACTTTTGGGTTTTAGTAATAATATTTTCGAGGTTTTGTTTTAATTTTTAAGTATTTTAGTTTGTTAGTTCTGACTATTCGACTCGTCGGTTTCTTCCGCGCCAGTTTAAGCGAGTCGGGTCGTCACAAGTGGACTCTACAGCAAACCATGCACTACTTAGTTTTATGGACGCTTTTTCAGGATATCACCAAATTAGCCTTCTAGAGTCGGACAGACCCAAGACAGCATTCGTGACTAATGACGGCGTTTATTGCTACAAAGCCATGCCTTTTGGTCTTAAAAACGCCGGTGCAACCTATCAAAAGCTGGTAGATAAAGTCTTCAGCAAAAAAAAAAGGAAGGAATGTCGAGGTATATGTTGACGACACAATAGTGAAAAGCAAAACCCAAGGCGAACACCTCGCCGACCTTGAAGAAACATTTGCAACACTTAGGGAACTTCAAATGAAATTAAACCCTAAAAAATGTACGTTTGGCGTCACATCCGGCACATTCTTGGGATACATGGTATCAGAAAGAGGAATAGACGCCAACCCAGACAAAGTCAAGGCCATAGCAGACATGATAGAGCCAACAAAAATCAAAGAAGTACAAAAATTGACGGGTAGAATGACGGCTCTAACTAGATTCATGGCAAAGTCAGCGGCCCACGCCTTGCCTTTCTTCAAAGTACTTCGATTAAACAAGAAATTCGAGTGGAACGTAGAGCAAAAAGAGGCATTCTACAAAGTAAAAGATCACCTCAAAAACCTACTGACAATGACGAGGCCTGAAAAGGAGAACAACTGCAAGTATACATCTCAGCATCCGACAACACTGTGGCAGTAGTGCTACTGGTCGAAAGAGAAATAAATCAAATGCCGGTATACTTTACCAGCCACGTGTTAAACGGCGCTGAAATCAGATACTCATCAATTGAGAAATTGGCTTTAGCCATTATGATCATGGCACGACGTTTACGCCCTTACTTCGATGCTCATCTCGTCCTGATCTTCACCAATCACCCACTGGATAAAGCTCTCATAAAATTGGCAGTGTCGGGCAGAATGATGAAGTGGGGAATAGAATTGTCAGAATATGACATATCTTTCAAAATCAGGAACGCAATTAAAGCACAAGCATTGGCAGACTTCATCGCAGAAACGTCATTCGTTGTGACAGACCCAACTCAAGAATGGATCATAGCCACGGACGGCTCGTCATGCAATACCGGTTCTGGTGCCAGCATTAGAGTAGTCAGCCCCGATGGTACCATTCATCGGTATGCTCTAAGGTTCAGCTTCAAAGCAACAAACAATGAGTCGGAATACGAGGCCGCCATAACAGGAATTCAACTGGCAGTCGCGTCCGGGGCAGAACAAGTTAAACTTATAACAGACTCCCAACTAGTAGCCACTCAAATGGAGGGCACGACGGAGGCCAGGGAATTTATAATAGTCAAATACAGGGATTATCTTAAGAAACTGGCGGGCCAACTAGCATCCTTTGAGATACAATTGGTCCCAAGGGAGAGCATTCAATCTGCCGACGCCCTTGCAAGGCTGGCAACATCAACTTTGACAGATTTTGGAGGCAACATCCTCATTGAGCTCAGGGCCGCCAAGGTAATTAACTATATTCTTATTGCCACCATCGTCAACACGGAGGGGGAATGGTTCCATTCAATTCTCGCCTTCAAAAATTTGGGAACTCTCCCAGAAGACAAGACGCTGGCAGCCAAGACCAAACGACAGGTACCTTGGTATTGTGTATACCAAGGCCTGCTTTATAAAAAATCTTTCCACTTACCTTTACTTCGATGTGCCACCAAGATAGAAGCACAGATTATTTTGGAAGAAATACATGAAGGGATTTGTGGGAATCACATTGGCGGAAAAGCATTGGCACTGAAAGCGCTACATTGACAAGGGCTACGTTAAAAAATGCGACAAGTGTCAACGGTTTGCTCCAATGATCAACACTCCACCAAACGACCTACAGCCAATCTTGAGCCCCATACCGTTTGCCCAATGGGGGATGGACATACTAGGACCATTCACAAAGGGCAAAGGGGGACGAAGATTCCTGATAGTGGCTATTGACTATTTCACAAAATGGATCGAAGCTATCCCAACCGTTTCTATCACTACGGCCCAAGTCAAAAAATTCTGCTGGGAGCAAATGATTACAAGGTTTGGGATACCACAGGCAATAGTCTTTGATTATGGGACCCAATTTGACTGCAAGCCCCTGAGAGAATATCTGGAACCTCTAAAAGTAAAAATGGCATTCGCATCTGTCACTCACCCTCAGAGTAACGGCCAAGCCGAGGCGGCAAATAAGCAAATCCTCAATGCCTTGAAAAAGAAGTTAGATGACCTCAAAGGCAAGTGGGCAGACTTAATACCAGACGTTCTTTGGGCTAACAGGACAACTGAGAAAGAATCTACAGGGGAGACACCCTTTAGACTCACATTCGGACAAGAAGCTATATTGCCGGTAGAGGTAGGGCTGCCATCTTCAGGATCCAGACATACCAGCCTGAGCTCAACGACGAGTTATTAAGACAAGACCTCGACTTGCTGACAGAGGTCAGACTTATCGCAGAACTCCGCCAAGCAGCATACAAAGATCAAATTAAAAGGGCGTATAATAAAAAAGTACACCACAGGCCTATGCAAGATGGCGACTTGGTTCTAAGACGAACTGACGCCACCGGCAAACAAAACCGAGAAGGGAAATTAACAGCAAACTAGGAAGGGCCATACCGTATAACAAAGACGGTAACCTCTGGAGCTTACAGGCTTGGTGGAATGGACGGCAAGGAACTAAAGAATACTTAGAACACCAGAGTACTCAAGAAATACTATGTATAAATTTTACGTACTTATGTATCTCACAAATGTATAGAAGCTAAATCCTTGGTACAACTAAATTTTATTTTTACTTAGGTATTTTTTAAACTATGTACTAAAGAGAAAGTCCTCAGCAGCAAAAAGGCCAGATGACAGCTAAGGCTAAAGGCCATTGTCATCCAAAAAGCCTAGCTGCCAAGAACCTGCCTCAGCATCCAAAAGGCCAGATGACAGCCAAGGCCAAAGGCCACTGTCATCCAAAAAGCCTAGCTGCTAAGAACCTGCCTCAGCAGCCAAAAGGCCAGATGACAGTCAAGGCCAAAGGCCACTGTCATCCAAAAAGCCTAGCTGCCAAGAACCTAACTCAGCAGCCAAAAGGCCAGATGGCAGCCAAGGCCAAATGCCACTGTCATCCAAAAAGCCTAGCTGCCAAGAACCTAACTCAGCAGCCAAAAGGCCAAATGACAGCCAAGGCCAAAGGCCACTGTCATCCAAAAAGCCTAGCTGCCAAGAACCTAACTCAGCAGCTAAAAGGCCAGATGACAGCCAAGGCCAAAGGCCACTGTCATCCAAAAAGCTTAGCTGCCAAGAAACATTAAATTAGCAGCCAAAGGCTGGATGACAGTAAAAGTCATAAGTAACAATCATCCTAAACATTTGCAATAAAAGGCAAAAATATCTGCAGTAAAATTACCAGATAAAAACTTTCTTTTTTGATATTTGCAATACAAAATTCAAGGAAGAACTGCACTCACAATACAATAATGACGAGATCTAAAAATATTGTAGAGTATGAATTAAATTCAACAAAAATAAAAGGCAACTATTTTTTAACAAAATAAAAAGTATTATATACTTTCAAAAGCCAGTAATGACTGGCGGCATTACACATTACAAGCTTAATGGCATGGCAGCCCATTTTGACAAACATCAAAAAATTACAAACACGTATCACAAAAAATGTATACAAAATACTACAGCAATTAAAACAAAAAAGAACAGTTAGAATTACAAGAAGAAAGCACAGGAGAAGGCTGCCCAACACATTATTCTGCCCCTTCAGGAGCATCTTCGGCAGTAGTTGAGGCTGCCGTAACCTCAGGACCCGCCAAACCATCTACTGCTGCTGGCACCCCAGTAAGCCGAGGCGACATATTCCCAACACGTTCCTCAGGAAACACGTCTTCCTCATTCAAGGGTTGACTGGCGGTCCCATCGTTAAAGCCATCTTCCACAGCCACCCAGTCAACCTCTGGGTAAAGTGACAGCACACACCTCATGGTGGCAATCCAGCCACCATCAAACCTAAGTGTGCAAAATTGACGAAGGTTAGCAGACTTAACAAAATCATCCACCGCCTTCAACCTTGCACCCTCCACTTCCTCGGCAGCCTTCTTGATGGCAGACGCAATTTTCTCCTTAGCAGCCTCAACTTTAGCCTCTGCTCCAGCTGCCTTCTCTTCGCTGGACTTAGCGACTATAAGGGAGGCCTCAGCCCTACTATTGGCAGCCTTGAGACCTACCCTCAAAATCTCCAAATCAGCCTCTGCTTTCTTTCTGGCAGCATCACCAGCAGCCTCAGCATCAGCTGCTCTCTTATTAGCAGATTGCATGGCAGCCTCGGCATCAGCTGCAAGCTTTTTAGAGGCTTGGATGGCAACATCAACATTTGCCATCTCCTCTCTAAGCTTGGCCAGCTCCACTTCCCTCTCTTCAGCAGCCGTCTTGAGAGATGTATTCTCATCCGTCAATGGAAGAACCATCTTCTCTGCCTGCTCCAAGTCGGATGCACAGCTCCAGTAGGCCTCAGCCAACTTGGCAGCAAAATTGGCAGCCTGCTCACAACAAGTCAAAGGAAAATTTCAGCATAAAAATAACAAAAATAAAAGAAGAAGAAGAAGAAAAAAGAAGAAGAAAAAAGAAAAAGAAAGAACAAGGACACTCACACAGGCAACATCATGACACAGAACCTGAGCTGGGTTCACCCACCTCTCCTGACTACGGTCAGCCGACAGCCTTACACCCTGCAGCAGCCGGTACCCTAAGTCACCCCCGGCCAGACTTAAGTCTGCCATCAACGACTCGTTAATGGCGACATCTAGCTGAGGGTGGAAGTAAGGCCCAGAAGGACTCGGCCTCGGCCTAAATTCGTCAGGAATGGTGGAGTAGCTATAACCCCATGATCCAGCCCTTACCTGCACGTCCTCAGGCAAGGGAAAAGAAAAAGACCCAATATTATTTGAGGCATCCACCTCAATATGCCCTCCGGCGCCGCGATGGGGCACAGAGATGCTACGCCCAAAGTGCGGGCCCAGATACTCCGTCCGGTAGCCTCCAGCTGCCGGAGAATTACCCTGCATAAGAAGATCTAGCTAGCCAAAGATTAAATCAGCTTCCAGACAATAAGGAAAAGGATATATAAAAAAAAAAGAAAAAAAAGAAAAAGAGAGAAGTAAAAAGAAGATTAAGACACTATATGATAGGAGGGGTTTTCTTACCAAATAAAAAACCCCCGTCGTAGTATGAGTGGGGGTGTCGAACACGGGGAAGGTACTTCGCACTAGCCTAGGCGTGAGCGTCGAACAAGCTAGGTCAAATAATGGTCGCGAGAGGCGAAGGGAACTAACTAAAACTACACTAAGGAAACAAAAACAAAAGGGACTAGGGTAAGAGATCCACAACTCATACCACCATGAATTATGAATCAATCGAAACTTAGACTTAGGTCGTGGATAAGGGGAGGTCGTTCTAAGATCGTACCACTCTTTCGAGCTAGTACGATGACCGGAAAGACATATACAACTCACTTTTGTGCAGCGACACATCTAGCAAGTACTAAGCACAAAATCACGAAGACCGGTAACTTTCCCTTGATCGAAGGCCCAACTTTCGTGGTGCTTCCATCAATCGGGCAAAGGAAGTCATCACCCACGTTCACCTTTCGGTCCTTCGGTGGGGATTTTTCAATGAATCTTATGCTAGCTAAACATATGACTCAACATTACCGAATCCTAAGGTACCGACATTATCACAATCAAAGCCAAGAAACAACTAAACCACAATCATGGAGGATTTGAGAAGTTTCACTCAAACCCTAGAAATTAACTACTCAAAATTAATTAATAAAAACATAATTAAAACTAAAACTAAAAACATAATTAAACCTAAACATATGAACAACTAAATTAACAATTAGAACCTAGAAAAATGAGAACAAGGAAGAAGATAAACTAATAACAAAACAACTAAACCAACAACAAACAACTACAACAAACCAAGCATAAATAACTAAATTAACAACAAATAACAACATAAACAACAAGAACTAGCAAAATAACTACATAAAGCAAATAAGAAAGCAAGTAAAGAAAGCTATGAAAGTACCTTGAAATGAAGAACAAGAAGAAGATGAAGAACAAACTAACTACTTGCATAAATTAAGAACAACAATGTAAATTACAAGGAAATTGAAGAAAAAAGCAACAAAATCTAACCTAAAACCCTAAGTGAGCTTCTAACCTCAGCTGAGAGTGAAAAATGGGGGAAGAGGGGTATATATACAAGCCCCAAAAAAGTCGAGCAAAACAGCTTCACACGTATTAAAAAAACAGAGCTGTCAAAAGGAGCGGCCGTGCAAGCATAAGGAGCGACCGCTCCTTTTGTAAAAAATGCTACTGCAATTGAGTCCATCCAAAGGAGTGGCCGTGCATACAAAAGGAGCGACCGCTCCTTTTGGATTTTCAACTACTGGAAAACATGAGCGCGCCCATGCAAAGAGAAGGAGCTACCGCTCCTTTGAGTAGAGTAGCTACTGCTTTTTCGACCTGTCCAAAGGAGCGGCCTTGCATGTGAAAGGAGTGGCCGCTCCTTTTGGAAAACTATGCTATTGACCCAATTCAAGTTTTGAAGCATGAAGGCACCTGCACAAAGGAGCGGCCGTGCATATGGAAGGAGCGACCGCTCCTTTTGTTTTTCTCAACCACTGCTAACACCACCTGTAGAGGGGAGCGAGGGTGCAGATAAAGCCAAAAATAGGAGCGCTCAAAAGGAGCGGCCGTGCAAAACATAGGAGCGACCGCTCCTTTTGTTCTGTTGCAATTTTTGTGCTTTGTTTCTTGCCTTGCTCTCCAATGACCAGGGGGGTTTGTTGGGAGAACTGACTCTAGTTTTCCTCTGGGCTTTCCGGCTTACTTCCTGGCGCTCCGAAATGAACTCCGGACCTACAAAATGGAAGGAAACACAAGAATAGAGCAAAATCGAGGGAAAACACATAAAAACCAAGAAAGGAGCCCTAAGCACCAAAACAAAGAAAAAGGAGAGAAAAAAGGGAAAAAGCAAAGAAAACTACACATAAACTAAGTAAAAAGACAAGGAAAAAGGGAACAAAATACCGCTTATCACCATACCTCGGAGGGGTCAATCTCTGGAGCTGCAGGAGCTTTCAGGGCTTTCTCACGAGCCCTCCGCCGTGCGCCTTCTTTTGCGGCATCGTTAAGACAACCATCCTCTGTCTCGTCTTCCACCACCACTATCTCCTGTTCAGACAAGTTTGCCTCCAAAACACGAGATCTCACATCAGCACTAGTGGCCTCAGTGGCTGCATCCGTCAGTACCTGATGGGCAGCCTCATTTGCCACATCACGAGGTGACTTATCCTGCACCACGCCACTCTCATGTGGGAGCACCTTCGTGGAAGCCGGTGCAGGAAAAGACGTAGACTCACCTTGCACAATAGTGCCAGGCACTACCTCTGACCCAGGTACTACAACATCAGCAGGCTGAGACCTCGCCACCTTGGCGGACTTTTCCGAAGAGGAAACCAACTCTTTCCTTTTAACCACTGCCTGCTCCTGATAACGAGTGACAGCGGCCTTGGTACGACCACCTTACCCCTTGTCGAAGGAGCTGGCCTCCTCATAGTGGCGGTTTCAGCTGGGGTGGCATCAGTACCGGCAGAACTCTGAGAAGCCGGAACTGTTATAGTAACTACTCTCTGAAGGTCGGCCGGAAGGCGACCCCCACGGTCACTTCTGGCAACCACAACCCTGGTGCCGGAAGAAGAAGTGCCGGCAGCAGAGTTGCCAGCACTAGAAGTGCCGGTGACGGCAGCTTCAGCCGCCAACTCAACGCCTTCTTTGGGCGGCTTTAATTTGTCCAGATCCAACTCTGCACAACAGACAAAGACATAGCGTCAAAACCACAAAAACATAATCTATATATACACATATATATAAATTATAAAGGTTAGGTTCATGCAAGGCAAGAAGGTTAAGAAGAGAAATATAAGGACAAAGCCAGAATTAGGGCGCCAAGCCTCTTCATACCAGAGTCTGCACCCCCAACATCGCCACACAACCCCACGTAGGCAAGGGGTCGGTTCTCCACCATGTATCCAGAGTCTGGCATCCATCTAGTAGGGATGCCACCTACGTGCTTAAAATAGTCGACAGTAAACTGCTCTTCAGCAGTCAACTGCCGCCTTGGAATGTGCCCCATGTTAGGGCTAGGATTCATGAAGCCTAAGGGAATGTCCAAACTAAACCCTTCCGGCGCCTTCACCCAAAACCATTTACCCATGCAGTTCTTATACGAACTAACCTTAGGGTAATACAACAGCTTCCTAGGAGCTGTCAAAAATGTATAACGCCCGACAGCCGAGCTATTCCTTTTCACGGATATCAGTGCCCGTATAATATGAAGATTCACCTTCATCTTCAGATACCGGTAAACCCACAAAACCGATATCAACATCAACAGGGACAACGACCCTAGTTGAACCAAAATTATTTGAAAATGTCGCAACACCAACATGATGGACCAGTCAAAGGGACACCTAAGACCCCATCTAAAGTGTGCCAAGTATACCGGAAACAAACCATTAGGAGGCGCAGTCACCTTATCATCTTTATCCGGGATCGCCAATTCCCAGTTGGCAGGAATGTATTGGTCATCCTTAAACCACTGAATATGAGCCTCCTTACCGCCGGTCCAATTGCTGATATCATTCAGCCAATCTGAGTAGGGAGTACGAACTAACGGATGCTCATGATCTTCAGCCGGCACGGCACCAAATTCTAACGACGTAAAAACAGGTGACGGCAAGTCACCAAGAGAGTCGAACCATTCCTGACCGGCCAGCTGCCAGGCAGTATTAATCAGACGAGCATCACCTGGCTCCATATCAGCTACTGCAATACACAACAACAAAAGCAAGGGAAATAATAAGAAAAACACGTAGGAGTCAATATATTTACCAAGCTCGGCAAATGGGTTCGGACGTGCCAGATCTTCCTTCGAACCATATTGGTCAAACTCCAAGGCAGACCGCAGCGCAGAAAACCAATAACGCTCTGACATCACGGTCCACATTGGGTTGACGGACTTGCGCAAAATATCACGAAGATGCCTGACTTCATGTTGTTGTTCATGATTGAAACTTGACAGGTTACGTGTGCCTTCGCAGTCTGCATTTCTTTTCAAAACTAAAGAAAACTCATGAATACGCCTTTGCCTAGGCACAAGTCCACCAGGCAACACTGACGTTGCCGGATGCACGTTGCCGGATTTGGAAGATAAGGCAGCAGCTTTACTCCTGGTTTTCATACGTTGCGAACGCCGGGATGACCCCTCTCCTCGGTTCGAGTGAAGAGGACATCCTTTATTAATCTTAAGACTGCGAGACACGCACGTACACACGCCAGGCTCCACCACTTCATCAGCAATGACCTCACTGACGGCGGTGCTAGTAATAGTTTAACACAACGGCTCACCTTCTGTAGGGCACGACGACAACGAGGTAGACGAGTCAGACAATGACGAAACGTCGCTGTCGTCGCTCTCCAGAATTCTGCTATCGTTTTGACTATCACTAGCATCCGACATCGTTTGAAACACTAAAAGAGTACATAAAGGTTAAAGCAGTAACATGCACCAGTATCAAGGTTTTAAAAGAAAAACATACATTTTCGAAATATCTTTCGACGTACCTTTTCTTCAAAAACAATTTCGAAATTATTCAGGAAAACTGAAAAAGAATAATTTTGGGAGATAAACCTCCATTTTTTCGAAATTCATTTTCGAAGAAACCAATTTACACTCTGGAAAAACATTTCTACAAAAATAAAATTCGAAGTATACAACTCAAATAAAGCATAAAAGGGTATCTAACCTGAAATTATGCAGACTTCGAAGCTCTTCTACAGTAACAATGGTGGAATGACAAACTCTTTTCACAGAGTCGAGGAAGAAGACGTTGAAAGTAAGCACAACGAACAGTTAGAGAGAGAAAGAAACGAAATTTTTTCTCAGAAATTTTTTGAGGTGAAGAAAGAGAAAAAAAAAAACCCGTCACCACATATATATATGATGTTGTGGGACCCAGTTTCCAACAAAACAAACGTTTCATATTCTACTGACACGTGTAAAGTGCAAATGAACGGGCAGAAAAGTTAAGCCTGACATCTTGTTGGCGACTTATTTTAAAAAAAAAGCATCACCAACGTGCCGATACTGATACTTTTTGGGGGGGCTAGTTGTATGGGGGCCTACCGGTAAACCGGCAGGACCTACCGGTAAACCGGCAGGACCTACCATACTAACGTGACGGCCAAGATGTCAGACACCACTTAAAGGCTAACGGTCATGGTCAACTCAAAACAGCCAACATAGACAGTACCTCTCAAGATGTCGTCCCAATGACGACAGTGTCAGAAGACCCATGCCGTATCAAAGATGTCGTCCCATTGATGACGGTATCAGAGGACCCGTGCCGTCTTAATGATGGCAACGTCGCAGGTTGCCTGCTATCGGAGTTACCGGAACCGACTCTAAGGAAGCCATCTCCTTGACGGTCACGGTATGACCGTCAAGCCATCTCCTATAAATAGAGGTCCTCACCAGCCTGATAACGAGAGAACACATATACTTGACAAACTTCTATCTCTTTATTCTCTCTCCTAATCTCTCTCATACTTAATCTCCTTTTGCTGACTTAAGCATCGTAGGGTCTTTCCTCGGAAATACCCCAGGGTTAGCTCACCGTATTGCTTCCTCGTTCAGGTTAAAGCTGTCCCTGTGAACCCTTCTACACCACCACAATACATTGTCGGTAAATCCATACCGGAACAGTAATACTACTCAAATATTGGGGAATTGTTGAGATATACCAGAAAGTTTAAATGGTATGGTCTAGGCCATTTTTGTCTTGACTATGATCATATATGTATGTTGTCTGTGATCATGTAGGTGAGTGTCAACAAACAGTTTAGAAAATTATTTCTTTTAACTAACCCATCTTAATTATGATGAAATGATAATTATGTTCCAAGGATTTATAATTCTTCCCCTTCCCCTTCCCCTTCCCCTTCCCCAAGGAACTGAGGACCATCCAGTAAATCAATTTGAGATACAAAGTTTGTATCACAAATGGTATTTTAAGGTAATTTTGACAAATTTTAGGGGCAGTGTAACGACCCGTAATTTAGCAGCGTTGTTTTCGGAGAAAACAACAATCACAGATCATTAACTTCTAAAAATTCAAGATTAGATTCATAAACTACAGCGGAAGCTCTATAACTTAATCATATTATTCATTAAAAACTGTTAATTAAACCCAAAATAATTATTATCCAAAGTCCTTTACTATTACAAAATAAAGATTAGACTACTAAAACCAAAAGAACATGATCAACACTAGTCATCAGGTCACTTCTAAACTGGCTAGCTCACAATCCCAGCCCATGCGAAACCAAAACTCAATCACCACCTGTACCTGAAAGAGAATGGGGGGTCCACAGTCAGTGGTGAGTAATTAGATTGTTCTACTTAATCAGTAGAACACAATTAGAAACATAATAATCAGAATAGATCATTTGAACAGTCGAACAAGTCATCATGCAAAGAAATCAAAGGCAAACACATCAGATACGTAGTGGAACATACTTAGCATAACTAAACTATACCTTCCAACGGTCAACTCTCAACATCTCATAATCTGAAACAACTTATCTTTCATTATTCCATTCTATAACTTCTATCGGTCCAACTTCAACGTACGCCCATCGTACTCCATCGTTCCAATGGTCCAACTTCAACGTACAACTAATGTACTTCATCGTTCCATTGGTCTAACTTCAACATACGATTATTGCACTCCATTGTCCCGTTAATCTCTTCATTGGTCCAACTTCAATATACCACTGTTGCACTCCATCGTTCCAATGGTTCAACTTCAACGTACAACAAATGTACTTCATCGTCCCATCGGTTCAACTTCAACATACAACAATAGCACTCCATTGTTCCATCAACCATACCACACGACAATTACCCCCTTCTTGCAACACTAATCAACTCATACTCTTAAATAAACTCAATATCAATCTTACAACTCAATAGAATAAACCCATAATCGTATCAACTATCAATCACCAACAGTTATTGCTTAAAACGTAATAAAAATCATATTTTTCCCACACACAACCATTCGACAATCATCAAAGAACAACATAAAAATCATTCTTTAAATCAAATTAACATATACACCATGAATCAAACATATAACTTAACAATAAATCATAGAATCATAACATGAGCATATAATCATCATACAAGGACTAAAACAAGAACAAAACCAAACCTTTCATACATCATACTACACGGTTCATAGTAATAACAATAACAACAAGATCAAAATCAAGAAACCAACATATCATTCTTTAATCAAAGATTCAAATCAAGACTATCATCAAAGAACAATCACATATCAAGATTTCAACTTAAAGATCAAGAATTAAACATAAAAATCATATTTTTAAACCAAGAAACTATTCGACATTCATAAAGAGTACACGGCTTAACATCATACAACATTCAAGATCAATCAATAATTCAATACAATAATTCTACACTAGCAAGAATCATGAAACAAGCATAGGTTAGTAGTGAAACACGCAAATAATTCATCAAATCATCATGGAATCCCATATAAACCACTCGGCCATCCTCTAAATAAACAATTAATCAATTCAAAACCAAATCAACATGATTCTAAGCAATCCTAAGTTGTTCTAAACTATTCCAAATCAAATTCTAAAGACCACACGGTTCTTGAAGGTTCTTTAAGATTTCTTTAATGTTCTTTGACCGATCTTTAAGGGTTGAAGCAAAAGGAAAAGGTTAGGAATAGTTTTATTGATTGATCTTTGAAGGAAGATTATTAAAGAATTTGGTTGGTGTAGTTTCTTTCCTTGGTCGTGTAATATGGGAAGAAAATAGGGTTTTAGTTTCCTATAATTCACTAGAAAAGGTAGGAAACAACAATAGGGTTTTTCTAGAATAGGTCAAAATAGATATAGCATTTAATAATATAGGGTGAAATAAATTAAAGAAATTAATCAACAAGAAAAAAATAGGATGGCCGAAAATATTGAAAGGAATAGGAGTTAAAAGTTCCTAAAATTTAGTAGAAAAGATGGCCAAAGATAAAAATATGATTTTTATAATAAGTCAAAATAGATAAAGAATAGTAATATCGGTTTAACAAATTAAATGAAATAATTAAAAGGAAATTAATCAAGGGAGCTGTGTAACAATGAAGGGGAAAGGGTTGTTTCCTTCCTAAAATAAATATGGTTTAATAAATTAGGTTGGAAATAAATTGAATTAAATTAGACGAAAGGGAACAAGGGGGCCGTGAGTCTCTATGAATAAAAAGGGGGTTTTTATTTTGTAGTTTTTATTTGCAGTTTAGTTTTTTTATTTGTAGTTTAGTTTTTTTATTTGTAGTTTAGTTTTTATTTGTAGTTTAGAAAATAAATAAAATAAAAACAAAGGGGTGATGATCCCTAAAATCTAGTAGGGAGAATAGGTAAGCAAGGATTAGGGTTTTAGGCTTAGTTACAAAATAGATAAAGGTTTAATAATAATATTGATCAAAACAAGACAAACAATTTAATTTAAAGAAATGGCCAAGAGGGCCGTGAGATAAAGATAGGGAAAAGAAGAATTGGGCTCGGGTTTAACCTGACAGAATAAAAAGGTTCGAGCCAGGATTAAAATAATTGGACCGCTACAATAAAAGTATTAATTAATTAAATAATAATCAATTAAATAATCAATTAATTACATATTTAATTAATTAAGAAAATTTTTAAAATAACCCGAAATTTCGGGGTATTACAGGCAGGGATCTGAGCACCAACTCTATAAGGGGGTGTTTTGGTAATATATTTTCAACAAAATTACAAAAATACCATTTGATATGTTTGCTAAAAAAACAACTTGATTTACTAGCTATTTCCCCCCAAGGAACTAGACCACCCCTATTTATGTTGTTGTTGCAAGTGTTTATTTATTTGACTTAGTGTTTCACATTAAAAAAATATACATAGTCAAATAAAATCTTATTTGATTCAGCTTAATATATACTTTTTTAAAATATAATTTTTTAGCTAAAGATAATTATGTTTTGAGAGATGAAAAAAAAGTAAATAGAGCATATCATTGATATCAACATTATGTTTCGAAAAAAAACCTAATCAATTAAATTAATAGTATTATACGGTACATTTAAAAATTTCAACCACGTGAAATCAAAGGCTGCGTATACTGTAAAACAATGTGACTATATTGTGTAGCACTATAGTAAAATTATATTGGAAAAAAATTACTTTTAAATTCTAAAGGTATGAACTTTTGATTATATCTAAAAAATATAACTAACTATAACATTTACTTGTAACGTAAGGTATTAGCAAATCATCGACCGTAAATGAAGCAATTGTTTCTAATTAAATTATATTTAATAACTATTTTAATTAGATGATAAGAAACAAATGATATGAATCAAGATGTCTTTTCTATATGGGGTTTAGTATCTTATGTGCTTTTCTGTAGTTAAGTTATTATTTAAAGTATGTTAATAACGAATGTTCAATGTTTATTTACATAGATTTGTGTTTGCAAATGGAATTATGTTGTATCAAACATGCTAAATATGTGAAATATGCATTGAAACTTCGGTATATGTAAACTGACATTCTATATATGTAATTATGTGAAAGTGCTTAATATTGTGTGTAAAAGTGTAAGGGCATTTGTAATAGAGAAGGTATTGTGTCATATCAATCCGACATAAGGTAATTGTCAGACCAGTTCAACTGGATCTGGACACATATTGTCAACTCTGGACAAGTTTTGTTGAACCTGGACACATGTTGGTAAACATGGACATGTATTGGTAGACCTGGACACATATTTGTAAACCTGAACACAAATTTGTAAACCTGAAAATATATTTGTAAACCTGGACACATGTTGAACCTGGACACATAGTATTAAATCTGGACACATAGTACTGAACCTGGACACATATTGTTGAACCTAGACATAAATTTGTAAACCTGATGAAACTTATTGAACCTGGAAACATATAGTTTACCCTAGACACATGGACCTGGACACATATCGTAAAATCTGGACATATATTGTTGAATCTGGACATATGTTGTTAAACCTGGACAAGTATTGTTTGACCTGGACACATATTTGTAAACCTGAAAATATATTTGTAACTTTGGAAACATGTTGTTGAACCTGGACACATAATATTAAATCTGGACTCATAGTATTGAACCTGGACACATATTGTTGAACCTGGACATAAATTTGTAAACCTAGTGAAACTTATTGAACCTGGAAACATATTATTTACCATGGACACATGGACCTGGACACATATTGTTAAATCTGGATATATATGGTTAAACCTGAACACATATTATTGAACCTGGACACGTTTTATTGAGTCTGGACATAAAAAAAAATACAAGTGTCGGACGGTCCGACGGTCGGACCGTCCGACACAATACTTTCACTTTGTAATAAGGGTTCGCCATGAAGTTTGTTTTAATTACTTGATTGAGGTTTGTTTACAAACCTAGCCTCGTTTGTTTGGGTTACTAATTAGTAACTTATTAGGTTTGTATCTATTTGAAGGGTTTTTTTTAGAGCAGATTCATTTTTTTTTTTATAGCAAGGCCAATGTATAGGCAAATATTTAAATAGATTTGTTTATTGTTGAAAAAAAGACTACTTTTCAAATCTCATCTATAGGTCTGTTTAATGGGGCGGGAGCCCATTTAAAACCCTGACCCGGCCTATTAAAAAATTTTGTGACCCAACTCTTCTTAAAAATGGGGCGGGTTCTAAAAGGGTTAATAAATTAAAGGGTCTAAGTGGATTGGGACGGGCTTTTAACGGGCCTGCTGAATCTGAGCACCGTCTTTCTGCTTTTTTAGTCTTCTCGTTCTCTGTACTCAACAATCATATCTACTGTCTAGTACTACTAGTATCTACCTTTCTATCTCCAACCATACACCACCCCCTTGTATGATACAAAGTAATAATTAAAAATCGAGTCTTTTTTAAGTAGTCTGTAATGGAGCTTATTCTTAAAAAAAAAATCATTTCTCTTGTTAAATTTTCATTCAAAAATAATGTATTAGTGCTACTGTTGTTCTTCTTCACTCTTTCCTCATTGTTGGTTGTGAATTAATGTAAGCTTGACATTAATTTAATTCATTACTGTAATATTTTGATGCATAACACTGACTTCTTATAATGTTCTTGGAAATCTGGGCCGGGCCGGGTCAAATAGGGTCTGGCCCGGCCCACCAAAAATGAAGCTTGACCCGCCCCAGCCTGTAAAATATCTGACCTGCCCTGGCCCTGACCCGCCCCATTGAGCAGGCATACTCATCTACTTTATGTATTCAATGTACTTTTTTGCAAATCTATACTATTTTTGAGAATGATATGTTAAATATCACTTTGATTAGAAGGGTTACATAATATTTTTTGTTAAAATCTTTTTATCAGGTATTGTTTGGTTGCAATGGGAATTAAATTCCTGTGGTAATTTGGATTTAATGGGAATTAACTTTCCCTATCTAATTTCTAGGAATTTCCAAATTGTGATTGGTTGATATTTGGAAAATTAAATTTCCTAGGAATTTTGATTTACCTGGGAGAGATTAGGTGAACTATTTTGTACATTATGTGAGAATTAAAAATTCCTCCATTTTATACCTTTTTGGTTAACCAAACAACAATATGTTATTGTATTTCATTGAAATTTTGATTTCACACGAAAATTTAGTCCAACGCACTAAAAAAAAAAGTTTACTCCGATATTCCACCACCAAAAATACTCCGTAACAAAATGGAGACACCCCTTTGCCAAAAAAAAAAAAAAACAAAAACAAAAAAAACAAAATGGAGACACAAAGCGTTACAAGCAGGGAAAACGTCGGGACCAAAGCTCGGAAGAAGAAGAAGAAGCTCCAATGGCGGAAAAAGAACCGAATCACCATCAATCCCTTCTCTTTAACTCTTGCTGCTCTCAAAAACCCTCAAAACCCCTCATCCAAAACCTTAATTCTGAAATGCTCAACCCAATTCCTTCATTTCTTCCACCCTAAATCACAACTATCATCTTTATCGTCTTCAGAACCACTTATCAATGCCATCCTCACTCTGCTTCCTTCCATTCTTCGCTCAATCTGCGACGACGTCGTTTGTGTCGCAGCGAAGATTGTTGGGGCTGCATCCCTCGTTTCGATCGAGGCTAATCAGAGGATTGCTTGTGATACTGACATTGTGAAGAGGTTGATTGTCAATGTTTTGAGGGCTAAGAAGATGGAAACTAAAAAGGCTGTTTGCAATGCTATTTTGGATCTTTCTATTACTTCTGTAGGTTGTCGAAGCTTGTTGGAGGTTTCGGGCTTGAACTACCTATTGTAAGTTGAGTTTCTATGCGTTTTTGCAGTTTTTCTTATTGTTGCTACTGTTGTTGTTGCTCCAAATTGGGTTTATCTGCATATGGATTTCAATTTCAGCAAGCAAGTTTTTTAAAAATTGAAAAGTATAGTATAAACAAATCTCTTTTGAGGTTTCAAACGCTATAGTATAACATAAGTTGCTTTATGAATTGAAATTTAGTTATATTCGTTCTAGTCTTATTAATTTTGAAATTGACAATGTTGTGAATTGGGACCTTCACCATGCCATGAGCTATAGTTAGTTGAACTTTGATGCATTTTTCCATCTTGGGAGCAATGATGCAAAGAAATAGGGGTGATTGGAGTTGTTATTGTAGTTTAGATGATAGGCAACAAGAAACTGGAAACCAGGTTAGAAGGTTTTTAGAAATAAAATGTCTTGACTGTATCTTTTGTTCATTGGCAACCTGGCTCACAAGGGACCTAGGATAAGATATTTTAATGCAAAGTTCTGAATGCAATTGCAGCGAATGTGCTAGACTGAACTTTGGGTATAAATACACTATATTGTTATCTTAGAAATGAAGAGATGGGGTGTTTAATTAGATGTTATATGTACTCTGTTTTATGGAGCTTCAAAGTTGTACATGAATGAATATGTATTGGGGAGTTGAAATTCTATCATTTCTATATAACTTTGGGCTGGTAAATGTTTCTATGTGCTACATAACGTCGAAACTCATAGTATTAAGATTTGGATCCTGGTTGACCATGTTGGGGAAAAAAGAAAATGAGGAGCAAGTTAGATGGAATCTTGAAGGAGAGATTTGACCGATAGGGAAAAAGCTTTGATTTAATTTACAAGATTATGCTGACATTTGAGGTGTTATATATTTGTTTGTTCCTCTAACACTCTGCAAGACCTTAAGTGTTGCGTTTTGAGTCCATACGACACGTGAGACGCCTGAGAATACGCGTCGAGTTGGCCAGTTGGGTTTTGGAAAATTATTGGAGGAGGGATACAGTAGAAATCTAGAGAAACCTAAATTAGAAAATTGAAGCACCGCTTAGAATTGAAACTAGAATAATATATGGGGCTTTAGGTCGCCGGAGTTTAATTGCTAATAAATGATTCACCGATATCCTTAATGGATTGTTTTCACATTTTGAATTTTATATTATTATTTCTTATTTTTTACAATTAATACTTTTTTATAAGGTGTCAAATTACTATTTTTCTGATCAGTCAAAATGTTTGAGTGGGGTGTCGTATCCTCCGAGAGTCAGATCCCTACTTGTATTCGACACCCAAATCTGAGTTTGAGCAACATAGATATATTTTGTGCTGTAGATCTCTAATAACCTTTTAACTAAATTTTCTTGGTTTGGTTGCAAGAGAATCTGACAATATACTTCATGATTTTGTTGCTCTTGTACATTTGCAGGTTACTTTCTTCTGATACTATATTTTATGCATGAAATTTTTGGTAATATAGTGTAACACCTATTAGGCTTGGATTCCTTCAGGTTGAAAAATTGATGGTATCTCCCATGTCAATTATTGTGATGGAAAATGAGGGTAATATTTACCTTGCAATCGAACATAATCAAGATGAAACTCTGTTGCTACTTCTGAGTGCTGCAGCTACCCTTATCAACTTTTGCAACTCTGGACAGCTGAAGAACATTCCATGGAGGCTAAAAGAAGCATGTGTTCCTCATTTCAGAGAGATATGGTCAAAAGTACGTGGGCAGTTGGTAACTTCCAGAATTCTGAACTTCTCTAAAGTAAAACACTGCTACATGAGCAACCTTACAGTTAACAACTTAGCAGAAAGTACTTTTAGGCTATCAATGGATGCTCCTGCTCTTGCATACTCCATACCATCGGAGGTCATCCTCAGATACATATTTGGGCCTTGGTCATCAAGTTTTGCGAACTTCATGTTGGAGCATTGGGAAGCATCACCTTTTCTGATTAGGAATCCACAAAAAGATATGGAGACACCTCATGCCATTTTTAGCTCATTTATGCAATCACTAACATGCGAAGAGACACTGCCCAGGTCTCTTTCTTCTCTCCTTCAAGGATTGGTTTCCTGTCCGCCTGTTGCTTTGAATGAAATAGACAGCCTGAG